>VZSF01007818.1:46343-149063 GCA_013398295.1 Chionis minor | reverse complement strand
CGGGCCGGTGCCCCGCGGGCGGCGCGGCGGAGGCGGCGGCCTGGAGGGCTGCGAGGGGGGGCGGAGAGGCGGGCGGGCCGAGGGGAAGGCAGGGGGGCTCGTCCCGGCCGCCCGGCTTGGAGCCGGTGGCGGTGGCCGCCGTGAGCTGTTTATTTTGCCCCGGGGTGGTGGCCCGGGGGTAGCGCTGCCCGCGCTGCAGTTAGTATGGCGGTTCCATCCCACCCCGCGCAAGTCGCCCGAGTTTCACGGAAGCAAGCACGCCGGGAAGGGAAGAGATGAGCAGGCATGTGGAAAAGAGGAGTTTCTCCTCACGTGGCAGCAACACTCGGGCTTCAGGTGATGCTGGACCGTTTTCTCCACGGCGTGTGTTTGCTGAGGTGAAGACACTCACAGACTCGGGTGCGCCATGGTGGGCACCTGGCAGTCGGTTCGGGCCAGCAGAAGGTCTGTCTGGTGGCGCTGGTCACACCAGGTTCGCCAGCAGTCCTTCCTGCTCCGCTTGTCTCCTCGACACCTTATCTCCTCCGCGTCAGGCGCTGCTGGTGTGGCAGCTGTGTGCGTTTTAGGCTTGAAGCACAGAAGCTGCTCTGGCCTGCTACCACGCAGGCTGGCTTAAGCTGCAGAAGGAATGCCAGAATACGGACCTTCTGTCATTGTAGCCCCTGAGCAGCCTCGTCTTTTGGTACTGTGCTGCATTGTCATCTTTTGGATGAAAAACGCTGCCTGGTGACATTGCTAGAAGCGCAGATGCGTGGGGTGGGAAGCTAACTTTCCCAACTCACTCGACTGTGAATAAAAGAGAGCCTTTAATCTTAGCTCTGTATTTTCCTGCTTGTGGTGATAAGGAATTAACCTTGACTAACTGATAGGGTGGGACAAGGATGGAGATGTCCAGCAGTGAGAGCAGCATTCTTCCTTGAGCATTGTAGGAATGAGCAGGACAGCATCACCTCACCGTCAGTCCCAGGCAAAAGAAGGTTTCACTCGTCGTTGCAGCTGAGGTTTATGAAGTTGTGTGTGTGGCTAAGCAGAGCACACAAAAGAGAATACTTTGGGGGATTGGTGTGTTACTGCTGCAGCTAATTGCAGCTGTCAAAAGGAGAACTTGGCGCTTGAAAAGTGTTAAAAAGCAAGGGTAGGTTTGGAAGTGAAATCTGCTTTGTTTTCACAAAAACCCCTGGTAATACACTCAATGCTGGTAAAGCTAATTTTTTTTGTGTGAGAAAGAGAGCTGTTATTTCTTTGTTGTTTCATATCTGGCTCAGTATATAAAAAACATCTGAGTATGATGAGTTGAAGTGTGAAGGCAGAGAGGAGATAGCAGAACAGCTATAGCTATATGCTGTTGTTAAATTGGTAAAAACATACTAAGAGCTTTCTTCTAAGGCCTTCTGTAGGCCAGTCATCCTTCTTGTGTACCTGCTCAAGATCCCACACTTTGTGTCCATTTTTTAAAAAGAGAAGGTAAGCCTTCATTTACTGCTGATCTAGGTTGACTAAAGTGTGACCTGATAGCAGAGGAAGGTGGATGTCCTTAAATCGTTATTTTTAAATATTTATTTTTTTTTTTAGAGAATGCTAGCTGTGTTGCAGAATAGTTCAACTTTAATTTGCTTCAAATTTAATTCTTGAATGAATCCAAATTCAGATACATTCTTTTGTGGCAGAGCTGAAATGAGTTAGTCAAGAATTTCTAGCCCTATATTCACATTATATGTGTGTTCTGCTCTGCTGTAGGTGAGCATGCTATTTTACAGTGGGTGCAGATGTTTTTTCCCAGCATCAATGGTGGATGACATTCATTGTTACCCTGTGGCAGTTGGCAGCTATTGGTGCCGTTTTGTTCAGAAAATATCTTTAAGCACCCGTGTAGCTGTGGATTTGATAAAAGGTGGTGTCTGGGCTTTGTTACGTTCAAAAGTGTGAAGCTCCTGTAGGGGGGAAAAAAAAAAATCATCCTCTGTACTGCATTAAAGTGATGTAACTACAGCAACTTTCAGGGGTCTTTGAATTTCTTAAACTCTGTGCATTTCATAGGGGAAGGCAGATGTGAATGTACATTTTCTTTTGTTTCTGCATCTGCAAAATCTGAGGAATTGTCCTACCGATTTCTGGGCTAGAACATAGCTATAACTGTGTATTTATGTGTATTTATATTCTTTGCAGCATTTGCCTATTGTCAATCTTAATACTGTCCTGACTTTTATGAGAGTTCCTGATGAGTATTTTGGTTGTTTGTGGGATTTTTTTTTTTTTTTTTTGTATTTAACAGGCTCCAGTCCCATCAGAGAAACGTATTTGCCTGCCTAAAGCCCCAGTGAAAGGACTTCACACAGGTTAGGGAGTCTGTTCTGTAAAGCACTGTAAAAAATAGCACAAGTTTCCTAAAAATGAGAGCAGCTTTCAGAAGGCCTCAGTGCACTACATAATTTCTTCCTCCCATCTGCTGCTGTGTGGAGTGGTGAGCACTGAGTGACTCACGTAATGACAGCTAGAGGTGTGCGGGGCTCTGCTGTTGTCATGGAAGGTAATGCATTATTAATCCCTCCATTTGATTTCATAAGCTGCCATGATTGCCATCTAAAATTCATCCAGCTGATAAAAGGACAGGAAGCTCTTCAAGTCATTGTCTGAAATATGAGACAATTGGGACAAAGTGCCGCATATGGAAGTGTGTGTTTATATGCATAAGGTGCAGTTCAGGAAGCTAGAAGGTATGGGAGCAGGAGAAGAGAAAACAAAGTTTGGGGCTGCTGATTTGCCTTCTTAAAAATAGTCACAGTAAACACTGCAGTTATCCAGGTGGGCTCTGCTCATGTAGTTGAAATCCACTTTTTCTTAACTAGATTTCTTCACTGTGAAAGTGTCACAGACTTGAATTACCTCTGTAACTTGCCTGAGAAAGCTGAAGGTAATAATTCATTAGACAGCATTAATTCTAGATTAATAAAAACCACAATTTTATATGTAAGTCTTTGAAAAATGACGAATCCTTCAATTAAATACATATCCTGTAGCCCTTTTCCTTTTGATATGGATCCCATAGTGATACCTCAGCCTGAAAAAGTACCTATAGATGTTACTTCAAAGTGGTTCAGAAGTTTTCAAAATGGAAATGTAAATGGTCAGAGAGGCAGAGAAATTCATAGACAGAAACCATAAGCTCAGAACAAAGCGTATTCCCTAGTTCATGGGAAGATCAGCTTGTTAAGTTTCATTTAATTTTTAATTCACTGTAATTGTTTACTGGGGAAAGTATTAATATTTGAAAAGCAGATGTTCTTCTGATAGTTTCCCCTGCATTGTAAGCAACTCTAGTTATAACCTCGCCTATTCATAAATACATCAGTATCAGACCACGGGCCTCGTGCAGGTTGGGAACTGACGAGGAACTCCTCTGAGCAGCATTGTGCTTGGCTTTCCCACCTGAACTGGAGGAGAGGCAACCTATAGCTGTAATTAATGTCAAGACTTCTTGGCATTGTGTTGCCCGTTAGCTGTGGGTGGGGGACCAAGAATGGGGAGATCTGCAGTGGCTTACATAAACCAGAGGCAGCCAGTTGTGCTGGCCCAGAAAGTGTTTATCAAGACCTTCCTGTGGTAGCCATCTACAAAGCTGTAATGTATTTCCTGGGGCGGGGGGGAAAAATGGTGAGGAGATCTTGCTGGTGAGGGGTGGGTATGGTTTGTTTGAGAACCTGGCTCTGTGGGTGACCCACCAATATCAGCCTCAGATTGCCCACCATCCTCAGAGCCACCACAGCTCTGTGGCTACATCCATAGCATAGTCAAGTGTGATTTGGGAGGCACCATCACACCATCTGCAGGCCAGTGACTTGGGAACCAAAGGCGGGCTGCTCTTACCTGTTCATCCAGGGGAAGGTGGAAGCAATCCTGTGCCTTGGCAACTTTGTGTGTTTGCAAGGAAAGCACCCCTGGCATCAGGATGTTATCACATCCCAACCCCAGCACTGAAATTGGATTCAAACTTTTTGATGGGTCACTAGGATGCCCAAAAGGTAACTTCTTTTTTAGGACAATTCTTTCTTGACAAGTTTTTTCTGACGTGCCATAATGTTTCAAGAATATTAGTTGTGTGTTCCAACAAATGTATACAATATACTTAATTAGGGTTTGCAGGGGACTCTTTGCAGAGATCCTGTTTTAAATTAGCTAATGATCCTTATTGGCAAAGTTTATCATGTAACGAGGATACAGAATATTTACTTAGATTATCTTTTGGGTGATGTAGTGATGTTTAGCTTTGTGCTGCTTTCTCAATCTCCTGTTAGTCCTGATAATTCCTTCATGTTGCTTTTCAGTCTTTGTCCTCTTTAAAATATGCTAAAAAAAATAAATAGAAAATCTACAGTTCTTTGTCATTACCTCATTTTTCCTTTCCTTCCCTTCCCTGAGGTATTTTTTTATATTTATTGGATTGTCTCACTGGGCATTTTAGTTGTCTTGCTGAGAGCAGCAAGCTCTCTGTGTTCTGGGACTGATCTACAACCACTTACACTAGGGGGAATTGTACTATTGCTTGCACAGGAGGCAAAGTTGAACCTCTAGAGCCAGTAAATAGATCTTGCCACTTTTTGCTGGAGCTGTGGGATAGGGTAGCTGCGTTTCTTGAGACTGCTGCTTTTTTAGACGTTTTGTGGCCCCCCCAGCTCAGATGTGGTCTATTTTAATAGAGGATTCTGTGTAGTGCAAATCATGTTTCTGTTGAAGGAAAGTTTATTTGGTTTTTGGGAGTTTTGGTCAAAATTGAGAATCATTACACTGAACTTCAGTGTGTTTTACTAACTCATGGCACTCGGTGTACACAGTTTGAGAGGAAAAGCTGCTGCTTATTTCCTACACGGCATATTGGCATCAAATACCACTTAGTGCTTTTCTGATGCTTTTATATCAAAAGCCTCTCCTGTTACTCAGGACAATAACTGCATGTTTAAGCCAGTTTGGCTTTAGTCAGACAGTTCTGAGTGAAGATACCTTTTATAATCAAAACCCAAGTTCTGATTAAATTGTTTCATGTCCATCCGCTCCACCACTTTCTAGTTGTATCTGGCAGACCTGTGTTGTTGCTCTGCCTGGTTGCATGCACAAATGCAATAACAAGTGCTCATTGTCTAGTGGAAGTAAGTTATATTTGGGGGTCTAACTGCACAACACTGATAATGCTGTTAAGTTCAATATGTGGAATATACCTGCTGTCTGTGCATCAGAATAGTTTACACAGTATTGGTAGGAGTTTTAGCTTTTTAGCTTTTTTTTTTTACAACTTATGGGTCACCTTAAAA
Organism: Chionis minor; assembly: GCA_013398295.1. Lineage (NCBI taxonomy): Eukaryota > Metazoa > Chordata > Aves > Charadriiformes > Chionidae > Chionis > Chionis minor. The sequence continues at coordinate 143,760 of VZSF01007818.1, read as the reverse complement.
TGTCCCAGCTAGGGTGGAGACCTCTGTGTAGTGAGCAAATTTAAATACTACTCATAACAGGCTTTGATTTTCCTCAGTTTCAAGAAGTAGCATGATGGTGTTAGGCTACTTGGAGGACCAGTGATTTTCAGTATTGTTCCTTTGCTTTATCAGCCTCCCATTTCCCAAAACATAGGATAATGTTGCTTAGTGTCTGTTAATCATGTTTATTTTTGTTATCAACAATCTGAAGCTTTTTGATGACTCTTTATGATGATCTAAATCTTTATAGGCTATGGTTTTTTGCAATCTAATCACCAATGGATCGGTGATTTACAGGCTTTTTACACACAAATACCTTAGAGGCACAGTCTCATTATTTCTTACATCCTTACAACAGTTCTTTCTGTAACTTGAATGGATTGCCTTTTAGTGGTGTTTTTCACACCCTCATCTCCTCTGAGGTAGAGTGACTCTGCATTTAAAGCTTGTTCCTAAACTGGCCTTTGTAGCAGTATAGTAGGTTACCTAAAGCTATTGATTTCTCTCTCCTCCTTTCCCTTCCTTCTCCCCTTTTTTCTTCTTTTTCCCCCACTGTGACATGTATGGCACTAGCTGCCAGATCATTGAAAAACAGAGCAATGTGTTCTACAGGCAGCAGTGTTTCAAATCATTTGTTAAGCATGTGGTTTTGCAGAACTGGCATTTGTTTCTGGAAGAACGTAACTGTGTAGTAGCAGAGGATTGTGTTAAACTCTTTCAGGGGCTGGGTGATGGGGTTTCTTAGTATCTGGTATATTTGAAGAAGGAAAAAAAAAGAAGCTGCTCTTGGAGCTGTAACAGTCTTTTGATTTAGGTAAAAACAAAGTAAAAACTTGGTTTGTTTGTACAAAAAGGCTTCCCAGCTGACCTTGCTAGATTGTACATGTGGGATCCTACTGCCATTCCTTCTGCTCTGTGGAGGTGAGCGTGAGACCTCATCCTGCTTCAAAAAACCTGTGTTTCAGTGCGTGGGTGTGAAACCTGGCTCCCTCACAGTCAGTGGCAAAGTTCCCAATGATTTCAGCATGGCCAGGATTTTTCACTTCAGTAGAGCTGTGAGTCGTCCCCCACCCCGTTCTCCCATACCAGTGTCTGTCATGTTCCTCATGCAGTCTTCTGCGCAAGCTTAGTTTCTGAACAAGTCCTTGCTGCAGTGCCAACTTGAGCTGTATTTTCTTCTCTGTGAAATGCACTTTAGCTGAACTGTTCTACACATCACCAACAATAAAGTCACTTTTCTCTGAAATAGCTCTTCTTAACCTGATTCAAACAGATGACATGAAATAGAAGTGTACGTGGCTTGTTCAGTAGGTAGCACTGAGTGTATAGGCCGTCACCTTGATGCTTCTGCAGAATCAATTGCTTCCTTCTTCAGTACAGCTTTGCACATAGCATCAGTCCCCGAAAAGCTGATGAAGTAAAATAGGGTTAATAGCAAGACGGTTGTTTTGGGAGCTATTGGCGGGAAGAAAGACTGATACGCAGGCAACTTGTTAAGAAGCTTAGATCAGGTCTCCCTTGTCCTGCCATGAGTCCGCAAAAGTTACATGACATAGATCGTCATGATGCAAATAAATGCTGAGAGGTGTTTTTGAAAAACACGTCAGTATCTAAACGTCTGTGACAAAGGCAAATGAGATAACTCACCCTGTGTCTGTCAAACCAGAGTATTACTTCTAACTACAAAAGGAGTGCCATGAGGTCTCACAGTGTGTTGTCAGACTTAGGTAAGCACCGTGATATCTAGTCCAAATCTGCATGCAAGACTATGTTACAGGCTTCTCTGAAATGAGAAATCATGACCTAAAACACATACATAGCAGCTGCTTATTGCCGCATCTGCTCTTGGTGCTGGTTTGTTTTAAAGCCATGTGTGTAAAGCTGGATATGGCTGTAATGGAGAAGTAGGTCAGTAACAATTGGTATATTACTGTAGTATCAACTGCAAGTGAAATGTACATTTCTTTTAGGAGACTTTTATTTGCATCATGGTGTATTTTTTGTAATGCATTTGTGTAGCTTCAGTGCTGGGTTTAAAAAAGATGATTTAAGTTCTTTTTAGGAACCCTACAAATGAAAGAAAGAGGGTAGGGGAAACACATATTGCTGATAAGGATAGCATAATTTGAACACCATCTCATTAGTGCCAAAGGTGAGTGATGTTACATTATACACTTAATGTTTCTTACATTTTTGTTAGCTTTAAAAGGCTTTGAATTGGGCTGTAGCTTTGCATACTGCCTCACTGCAATGGAAAAAGTGATATGGTTCAAATAAATCACAAAAGAATTAATTTGCAAACCCAATATATTTGTATTGTTCTGCACTACATTTGTTTCATGCTGATAACAAGCCTTTCTTGTTACCATAATCAATGTGGTGCAGGGTTCTGTTGGGTATAATGAAGAATGAGCTCTTTTTTTTGTGTTTTGTCAATATAAAACTTGAGCAGTGGTTGGGATGACAGTGTTTGTTCTTTCTGCAGCAGCAGAGGAGTAATGCAGCAGTTGGCTTTCTGGAGAGAGCCTTTTCTAGTTAAAGATACTCTTCAGCTCCTGTTACCACCCAGTCTGTTGCGAACCAGAAGTAAATGTGATACTGGATATTGGAGGTCAGGCTTCGTGGTTTTTGTTTGTTCCTACAGGAGTAACAAGTCACCTGCAGAAAAGGCTGAATGCCAGCTGGAATCATTCTCATGAAATGAATATGCTTCTCATGAAAATCAATCTGCACTCAACACAAATTAGCATGCTTTATGCTCAGCTGTGATGCTGCCATAAGATTCCTTGAAAGAGGTTTATAAATCTTCCAAAGCCACCTTTCAACATTCATTTCTTTATGTAATTAATTTATTCTAGTGCATGTAAACATCTGTTACAAGCCCATAGTGGAATCTTATCAAATGAATAGTGGCAGTACTTGGTTGTAAAAGCTTCAGAGCAACCGAAAAAAAGCCAGTGGTGGAGGAGTAGGTAGCTGGGGAAGACTTCATTGCCGCTTGTAACCTATTCATACTGGCATAAGCTTGGGAATAGCTTTGTTTGGGTTGATAAATAATTATAATAATAATTTAAAAATATTTTCATCTGTGCTTTTCCAAGCACTAAATCAAAATAGGTAAGTTACAATTCCCGTTTTAGAGAGAGGGATATGCCAACTTGAGCTAAATTATTTGTACGGGACCAATGTTTTAAAGCAGAACTCGGGTGTCTTGATGTCCTAGTACGCCCCTCCTACCTCTAAGTAGTTTCATCTGGTGTTTGATGAAAAATATCCTGATTTGGTACCAGCAGATGTATTGTCAGAACAAAAAGATAACCAGGCTGCTTGTGATGTGCAGTAGCTAAATAAACCAGGAGTCTGAAACCTTAGTTCACTCTTGTCACATAAGCTGAGCGCTACGACTGGATACATCCGCGTGGGTATCCTCACGCTGCTTCACCATATGCCTCAGCTTTGGCATAGCCGTCTTTTGAAGGAGAGAAGCCCTGCCCTTAGGAAAGGTTTTGCTTTGTGTTAAGACTTCACTGAACTAGCCAAAAGCAGGGGGCGGAGGGGAGGGGGAGTTGTGTGTGCGTGGTACAGTTTCCAAACATAAAGGTCCTTAACACCATACTAAAGCCAAAGAGTAATAGACATCAGATGCTTACTGTGTTTGGTTGCTATTTCTAGATTAACTGGAGAAGTTTAAGGGGGCTCTGTCTCTTTCCTAGAGTTGTATGCGTGCGTCATGAGATATAATGCCACAATTTCCTTCTCCCTCCATATCCTACCATCATGAAATGGATTTGAACTGTTCACCCTGGAGACTTCTGGTCTGTCAGAGGACTTGTGTAATTCCTATTATCTTTCTGATTTCTGAACCTGTTGAATGGATGTTTGAATTCACTGATATTTATGTGAAGTTCTGCTCTGAACAAGAGTACAAAGTGTGGTGTATTTTAAGTAATCAGTTGCATGGTGGCATCCAGGACCCATCATTTAGCTGAACTCTTCCCTTCTGGGATGTCTTGTAGTCAAAGAAGAACTTACCTTCCTAATGAGGTAATTTCTCCTTCTCCAGTAAAAAAAAAAAAAAAGTAGATGTGTTTAATGTCAAACTAAGCTTTCAATCATCTGATTTGTTGCAGCTGTTATTTGGGAAGCAAGAGGTGGAAGGCGATCAAACGCTGTTCAGAAACAGTAGCTTAGTCTCAGTGTAAACTGACAAGTAGCCAAATTGCATAAAGCCATTTTTCTGATGACCACTGTGTTGTGGCTTTTGGTTTGGGAGGTGGGGAAGCTCTGTTGGTTTCCATGTTCATAGAATCATAGAATGGTTTGGGTTGGAAGGGACCTCAAAGATCATGAGGTTCCAACCCCGCTGCCATGGTCAAAGACACCTCCCACTAGACCAGGTTACTCAAAGCCACATCCAACCTGGCCTTGAACACCTCCACGGGTGGGCTTCCACAGCTTCTCTGGGCTCACCACCCTCAAGAGTAAAGAACTACTTACTAATATCTAATCTAAATCTACCCTCTTCCAGTTTAAAACTGTTACCCCTGTTCCTAGAGAGTTTCTCATCTGTCAGTTCCTGGATAACTAAGATATGAGTGGCAAGTGATATATGCCTGGGGCTTTCTGGAGGTGCTGAAAAACACATTCAAGAAATATTTTTGGGTGGCACAAGGTTTGTGTACCTCACTATTTTGTCAGAATGATGCAATTATCTGATAATGATAAAGCTTTTCTTGTAGGCCAGGAGGGGAAGAGGGTTTTTTGTTTCTTCTTCTCTAGCCCTTTAGTAGATAAATTGTGCTACAAGTAAACCTAGCTCTTAAGCTCTATTTAAATATATAAAATAGTTTTAAATAAATGTGTTAATAGGAAAAGCTGATCAATAAGTGATCCTGTTTAATAAAAAAAAAAATAAAATTGTTTGATAGTTGTTCCTGATGCTCACACTCAAATGTAGAATCATCCTGTGAAGGGACTTCATGAATACCCTTTCCTATGGAAGCTAATAGGGATTCTAGTTAATGAAGTATTTCCATGTTCCGTAGGCTTAAGGGAGTAATCAGTAATATATCTTCCCATATAGCATGCTTAATGAGAGAGAAGTGTTGGCGTGAGTTAAAGAATCCTCTGTTACATTTCAGATACAGCATCTATGTAAACTTTTCTTCGTCAAAAGTAAGAGCAATCAATGTGTAAAATTAAAGACTTGTTTCTTCACCTTTATGCATGAGCTGGAGCTGCGAAGCTACTTTTACTCATCCTCTTTGTGTCTAGGTCTTTCTTTCAGGTAGTTGTTTTTTAATACATCACTGCATTTAACAATCTCCTCTCATGATAAAGCATGTCAATCCTAATATTTTCTGGGGGAGATGAGAGCACAAGAAGCAGGAGGAAGTGCATTTATGCAACTTGCCTTCCGTGTGGCAGTCACAAACTGGGACAGCAAAAAAAGTCTTGGATTTAAGAAGAAAATATGAATACATCATAGATGATGTGATTGAGTACATCATTAAAGATGTTGGCTTGACTTTCACTGGATTGTCTGAAATATAAGGGTTTATTTTCCTTTAGCTATTTCCTGCTCCATAGTGCCTTAAATGATGTGCAGGGACCTTGCGATGAGAGCAAGTACCTGTGACATGGGGCTTGTAGGTTCACTGTGCTGTGTGCATCCATAATGTGGTATTGGTACCTGGACCCTGAATGGAGTACTGGCCCATGGAGTGGCAGCAGATGGTCGTCTTCTGTTTGCTTCTATTCACCTTTTACTCAGTTCGGAGCTTTGCTTACTCTATTAAGACCCTGAGATACAAGGCAGAATATAATTACATACTGTCACAGTGTCCGTAGCTGCTCTTCATGTGACTTTAAAGCATCCCCAGATAACTTTTGTCTAATGTAGGTACTAGTAACTTACTCTAATACGTAATCCGAATGTGTTACATGGGACACACTTAAGACTAACCACCTTGATATTGCTGACTGCTGTATGTAGTATTTATTCCCTAGTTATTTTTTGTTTGATTGGTTTTGGGTTTGGTTTTTTGTGGGTGGTGGGGTTTTTTTTTTCCAAACAAGAAAGCGGAGCAGACATTTTGCATTCTTGGATTCATTCCTTTTCTCACTCCCTTTCTCCTGCCTCCTGTTTTCAGGTCAGTGCTCAGTTCTCAAAACGGATCCAAGCAAAAATCAAGGACCTTCTGCAACAAATGGAGGAAGGGCTGAAGACGGCAGATCCACATGACTGCTCTGCCTATACTGGCTGGACTGGTGAGAAAGCTAGAATTTGAATGAAATGTGTTTGTTAAATGATGGAATTGGGTTCATTCACAGTGGGAGATTCTGATATTCTCACAGGAGTGGCAGAAATACTCTGATGCAGGTATTTGTGTGAGTTGCTTTCTTTTAACTCTGGACCTTGTGTCACTTCTGTCTGGAATGGCTTCTATTGGCTTCAGCAGACAAAGTCACAGAGATGTAATTGGCTTTTTTATATGTAGATCTTTGTCTTGCAAAAGGATTGGATTTTCTAAGGCTGATCTTTCTTTTGGCTTACCTATTGTTTCTTTGAGGTTTTCTTAAAATTAGTTGTTTTCACCTTTTTCTGCTATTAGTTAGCAGTTGTCTAATGGTAACAACGTCTTCTGATCGTTGGGGTTGGGGGGAGGTGTTCTGTGCCCAGGAGCTTGAAGCCTTAAATATGGATAGTTTGGCTGTGCTTGTTCTGTCTGTACAAAAATGGTAAAATGAATGTGTGAGGAAGGCAGAGTATGGAGGTGGGGTTGCAAGATTGTGAAGTTCACAAAGATAAACAGGCGTGTGCAAGTGCTGGTTTTTGCTAGGCACCATCTTCATTTAGCATTGCATCACTAGTGCTGTCCGAACGTGAATGAGCCCTTTTGATCCTTTAGGCAGAGCCTGCAGTTGTCAAGCCTTATGTAGCCACTGCTCTTCAAGCTGCCAAAATGCTTTTCTGTCTAGGCCTCTTAAGTGCCACTTTGCTATTACAGTGGCATATTCTATTCCTGCTCTGTCTAGCTCATGCTGCAGGCATACTTCTGCTTTTAGCACAGCATGTTTGAAATATGCCCTGAGAAGATCTTTTATCTTTGTGTCGTGAGGGGGAGCAGCTTGGAAAAACTCTCCAGCCTTTGCCCGTGCTCAGGCTTGACTCTGGCAGTGAAAGAGTAACATTTCTTTACTTTCCTCTTGATGTTTTGGTACAGATGGTGCTGTGGGTGGATGGGTGGGAAAGTTTTAGACAGCTCAGACTTAAAGGGTAGATGTGTTTCAAGGTCTGAAAGTGAGTGGCTGCTAAGTGAGTGCAGAAGATCTCCAGTGGTGGGCTTTCTCCCGCTGACATTACAAAACGGCTCCTGGCGAGCTGTGTTCTGACACTGTGGTTGACAGCTGAAGTTACGGCTGATAAACCAGAGCATGCTGGAAATGAGTCATAAGCCAAAAGTAACACAGCCATCATTAACTGAAACAAGAAGATAGATGAACAAGTAACACCGTCTAATGAGAGTGGTTTTTTTCCACCCTGTAGAAGGATCGCCAACTACGTCTATTCCAACTAACAAACTTCTCTCAAGGCTTCTGTGGAAATTACTCTGAATAAAAAATTACCTGTCTTTTAAAACACTTAGTGCAAATACTTCTCCCCAAACTTGCTCCTTGCAGCATTTTGCTAGTGTGCAAATCAGAAGGTAAAAGCACTGCTGAAAACAACTATCCTGCTTGTTAGGTACCAAGTCTAGACAAATCTTATTGACAGTGCAGTCCTGAGCATGGGCTTGTACATTGTGAAACATCTTTAAAGTCTTGGAGCACGTACTGTTGGCACTTAACAATCATAGGATTCATGTTAGAGTCCATCTTGTTTATACAAGTATTCTTTGTATGTGCCATACATCTTGGAGGAGATGCTTTAAGGGTGTTGAACAAAGGATTGGATGAGCTGGCCTCATGGCTAATTTTCTGATCATCCTTTAATCAAGCCCAGATGTCTGCACGTGCAACATGAAAAAGGATTACAGAAGTCCCAGTAAATAGCCCATGAGTTCCCATGTCACTAAACTGGGCTAACCAAGCTCTGCAGCTCTCCTCTTGGACTCATCTAGAAAGGCCTTTTCAAAGCCAGTCCAGGGAACATCTGAGGATGTACCAGCACTCTTGTGGTGCTATTCTTCTGGTACGCCTTGGGTAGCCTCTCTGTGGAGCTAAGTGGGCCTTGTTTCTAATTGGCTTTGATTGTGGCTCAGGACAGAAATGAGTTTGAGATGCGGTATGGTCTGGAGATAAATGTTTTGCTTCTGTATGTGTCTGCTTGCAGAGTGACAATAAGCATCCACTTAGATGGATTTGTTTCACTGTCTTCAGTCTACATGGTTGGAATTTTTAACGTTTGGTTTTGTTTTCATGGAAAACTATATAATGAGTTTAATGGAGTGAAGCTCGAGGACTTGATTGCTCTCTGGCTTTTACAAAGCAGCTTCGCTTGTAGAAGCTCATTATCTTCTTGTGAAATACATTTATGGGTTATAAAGAACTTGGCAAATTTAATCCAAAACCTCATCGAGAGATCCTTTTATGAACCAAATGGAAAATAAGTTACTTTGTGCATATAACAGATGAGTATTGTACAGTCACTGTACTCGGTCATATACGTGCTTGTTAGCCTAAGGTTTTGAGTCTTCAGTGATTTCTGTCACCAAGCATTGGCCGCTGCGTCAGGAATTTTCTTCATTCTCTGCAAATTGTGAGTCTACTGTTGGCCTTCAGCCTGGGATGTTATTTTATTTTTGTCACAATCCAAATTGAAATGTAATCAAAATACCTGGCCTGATGCCTTCCCATTGGATAAGCTAGGACCCTTGACTGACGTGTTTTAATTACCCAAATACCTGTTGGCATTTGAGTTATTCATTCAGAGGCAGTAAAGAGGGGAATATGATACACTTAGAAGGGCAAGTAAATGAAACAATCTCTTTTTCGTGTGTTTGTTCCAGGTATTGCCCTCTTATATCTGCAACTGTATCGTGTCACGAAAAACCAGAGCCATTTGCAGCGATCTCTTGATTATGTGAAGAGAATCCTTCGCAATCTGAATGGCAGAAGAGTTACTTTCCTCTGTGGTGATGCTGGGCCACTGGCAGTGGGTGCAGTGGTTTATCACAAGCTGAAAAATGACAGTGAATCTAAAGAATGTGTTGCCAAGTAAGTGGTTGATGGTGGAAAAAGCCATGCCCTTCATTTGTAGAGAGTATTGTTTCAGTAACATTAGCAAGTGGAGTTTTGGGGGACAGGATTAAAAAATGGAGACGCTTTCTCCCCTGATATGTTTTTCAATAGAAGAATACAAAGTAGCCCTTCACTAAAGCTGGCTTACACTTGATTCACATTTAGTGGGTTATCTTGAGTCTTCTGTCACTGTAAGAACAGTATGTCCTGGGCGTATCTGTAGTGCATGCACGTTTTGATTTTGTCACGTTGAAGTGACATTTAACAAAAGCCGCACGCTTGTCATTGGCAATATGTAGTGCTTGTGCAGTATGTGATGCTTCCTGTAAAAAGTGGGTCTTAATTGTAGATTCATTTCAAAACATGTACACTGCAGGGATCTGGAAACATCCAGACAGAAACATTGGTACATCGAATTGGCATGTAACAAAGATTTAATAAAACAAAGAAGAGGTACTTGCTGAACCATCAAAGGCAAGGGCTTTAATTAGGTCAGAGCCTGTGAAGGGTAGCCTGAAAAAATTCCATCCCCTTTCAAAGTAATCTAAATGTAACAAATGTCTTGAGAAATCCCATTTAGATGTAGAGCTTCCTTGGAGAACTGACTGTCCCTTTGCTGATATGGAATTTATGGCTGTCCTGCCGAAGGCTGGAAGCACTGGAGCCCTGTGGGGTTTGCATTCAGCATCAGCAATCAACCTGCTAGCGCTCCCAGGAGCTGCCAGAATTTGCGGACTCGCCTTGTGTCCTCATCTCCATTCTGGTTTATATTTGGAAATATAATTGGTCTCTTTCTAATCTGGAATCCTAGTGTGATTAATCTCTGCTGCTGTTCCTGAATGAATATTTCAGTTTTGAAATGGGTGGTACGTTTGGGTTTTGTTTGCATATAGAACTGGCAGTAAACTTGGGCATGTCATTTTGGATGCAGCTAGGAGAGCAGTGTTGTTGTAAGGCACGAAGCATGAGTATAGCAAAATGAGATCAGCAGTAAATCTTTTATTCTCACCTCTGCTTGGAAAATCGTTTCTAGGAGGAGGACTGACAAGGAGTTTAGTTGGATTATTTGTTCCTTTTCTTCCTTTTTTGTTTACAAATATATTCATGACACCAGCTGAATGGTACATTATAGATGTCAAAATGTAATCTATAATTGCACTTTTAACTTTTTACCTTGTTAGCTGTCCAGTTGTATGATTCGAATATTAAAAATTAACAGTGGACAGTTTAACAGAAAATACTTTTTCTTCTCTTTTTTTTTTTTTGTGAGTGGCTTTTCCCTGGTATTAAGCAGTGACAGCATAAACAAGCCATTGGGGTCAGAATATTTGCTCCAGCATGATGGTAATGCTAACATTTCTGACAACTAATAGCTGTTGGGGGAATCTGGAAATTGAATTTAGTCTTAATCCAGATTGTTTTGGCCCCTCCCCCAATTTAAAATGTGATCATCTCCATGGTTTCATCTAATTGCCAATTTAATCACAAAAGATAGGAAGAGACAGGGAAGGATTGGGCAGGAAAACAGGACTCTGCTTCAGCTGAGTTCTAATGCAGACTGGTGGAGTGATAGCAGGGAGTCTCTTTGGAGCAAATGAGAGTTGCAGTTGCCAGCCCAAAGTTGTTTTTTGGTTGTGTGTGTTTTTTTGTTTGTTTTGGTGTTTTTTCTCATCGCTAAAGGCAAGGAAAACACTTGTGCATAATAGCAGTGCTCTTTTCAGAACTGAGTAGCTAAACATTGGAGGCAGTGTGTTGTCTGTGGAGGGGGAGTGCTGAATGGTGTTGTTGGGGTTTTTTGTTTGTTTTTGTTATTTCCCGTCTTACACATCTACAATTAAGGGTCTTTGCTTAGGTAAAATACCGAGGGGAATTCCCAGAACCCCAGGTGGTGCTCTCTATTTGTTGGAGTAGTTCTCCAGCCTCGTCCAACCCCCACCCTGCACCCATACATCTGTTCTGTCTGCACAAAAGCCTGATAGTTGCACTAATACTCACCTGGCTTTGCCTCCCAGTTGTCTGTCAGGGCCGGCAGGCACGCAGAACTCCTGTTTGTAAACCTGGCTGAAGGGAAGGGATGGGGCTTTGGCTTCTGCTTTGATTGATGGTTTGTTCAATACATAGTCCAGGATGGTCTCTAGAGAAGATGCTCTCTCTCCCCACCTTCCTTGTGTGATACAGGTTGTTGCAGCTCCAAAGGACAGTTGTAAGCACAGATGCTGAACTTCCAGATGAGCTGCTTTATGGCAGAGCAGGTTACCTGTATGCCTTGCTGTACCTGAATACTGAAATCGGTCCAGACACTGTCCCACAGTCTGTTATCAAAGAGGTAAGATACTTTTCTCTCTCCAGTGCCACAGCATCAGTGAGGTTGAACTGGAATCACTCCTTCACATAATTCAAGGGATTGAGAGAGGGATGCTGGAGAGGAGAGGAACCTAGAACAGGGAACTGAGTCTCGTCTGCCCTTCCAATCTTTTCCCTCTTTCCTTGCTGCTACTGACAGGCCAGTGTGAGTGGGTCCGTGACGGGCCATGGAAATTGTTACAAAAATCGTAAGACAGAAGTGTGGAAGTGTTTTAAGTGAAAAGAAGGAGAATTCAGCGCGGGGAAGACGCATGACTGTTCCACAGATACCATAACCAGAGAAGGCAGGCCTGGAGAACAGTGATTAGAAATATCTATACATTAAATTTCTACTCTTAAAAATATAAGTGGTTCTATCATCTAGGAAAAATATCATTTCTACCTCAACACTCGAGTCCAAATGAATTGGTGTGTTCTATTTCTTAGGTAATAGATGCTATTATTGAATCGGGGAAAAACTTTTCAAAGGAGGAGCGGAAAACAGACCGTTGTCCTCTATTGTACCAGTGGCACAGGAAGCAATACGTTGGAGCAGCCCATGGAGTGGCTGGGATCTATTACATTCTCATGCAGGTATGAGCATCTTCTGTGGGCTGGGGTGAAATACCACTTCTTGTTTTGCATGAGAAAAGATCTTATCTTTAGCTTTCATGTGTGTGCAGTGTTGTGCTGGGTCAGGGTCTCACAACTTGGAGTTAGACTCCGCAGCACAGAACTGTGCAGAGATGCTAGTTCAGGTCCTGGTAGCAGAAGAAAACTGCCTCAGGTATCCTCACATTAGAATGAATTAACCCTTTGACTTCAGAGCGCTGGTGTTCCTATTCTCACAGGAGACAGCGAGGTGCCTTCCCTCATCCTCATACTACTTCTGGTGCCTGCAGCTAGTCCAGCTAAATATTCACTTACTCACCATCCATCACTCTTCAATTTTTTGCTATTTTTACATGAATGCACTGCTGGTGCCTCCTGCCCTCCATGCTCTTCCTCTTCTCCAATGCCTTTTCTTTTTTACACTGTCTTGCAGCTTTTGGAAGGCTATCCTTAATCACACATTAGTCTTCAATGTGCTTTAATTCTTTAGATGTTCTTCCTCTTCCTTATCCCCTCTATCTCCTCCGCCAAAAATCTGATGTTCCTTAGTGCGTTTATGACCATTGCTCTCCTCTTTCTGTTGTCCTGAGTGAGATTCTTCTCTTCTGCATACCTCCTCTTTCCCACACTTAAATCCATTCCTCCCTGCTCTGAGATTCTACAATAGGATTATGATGTTTTTCAAAACATCAGACCTATATATCTTATTTCTGTTGTACAAGCTAGAAAAAGAGCCTGAAGATTCGTTGTAGAAAATGGCCATAGAGCTGCAAAATTTGGATTGTACCTGTTTCTGGGTTTTAAAGGTTCTGCCAGTCCTGGACATCTTTGTAAATCTTGATTTTTCGTACCAGATCATGCAGAATGACTTTCCTTCAGGCAAGTGGAAGGATTGTACGTCCTCGCAGCCTGAAGCTGTGTACAAATGTTCACTGCAGAAGAGACTGAGCTGGTATTTGGTGTTGCCATTGCTCAGCTGTTCCCCATTTGCCAAAGATGTTGTGACTTTTCCCCATCTGTTTCAGCTTAGCTCACACCACTTCTACTGGTAGCTCAGGCTACAGTGGCTGACTGCTGTGGAAGTAGCTACTGCTCTGCTACTTGGGGGCATGTCTTAATGTCACTACAGCCATCTTCTGCAGTGATCATCTCACTGAGGCCTCAGGCTGCTCTGATTTATTGGGCCCTTATAGAATCATAGAATGCTTTGGGTTGGAAGGGACCTTAAAGATTATTTAGTTCCAACCCTCCTGCCGTGGGCAGGGACACCTCCCACTAGACCAGGTTACTCAAAGCCCCATCCAGCCTGGCTTTGAACGCTTTCAGGGATGGGGCCTCCACAGCTTCCCTGGGCAACCTGTTCCAGTGCCTCACCACCCTCACAGTAAGGAATTTCTGTATAAAATGTAGCCTAAATCTACCCTCTTTCAGTTTAAAACCTTTACTCTTCTTCCTATTGCTATGGTGCCTGATAAAGAGTCTCTCTCCACCTTTTCTGTAGGCCCCTTTAGATACTGGAAAGCTGCTCTAAGGTCTCCCTGGCCTTCTCTTCTTCAGGCTGAACAACCCCATCTCTCTCAGCCTGTCCTCATAGCAGAAGTGCTCCAGCCCTCTGATCATCTTCGTGGCCCTCCTCTGGGCTTCCTCCAACAGGTCTTCACTTCCTGCTTGCTTCAACAAGGTGGTCCATCCCCTTTCGGCTCTCTCGTCTTCCTGGCTTCCATTTTTCCTTCCCTGGCTCTGTTAGATTTTTTGAGAAACGTCCGGTCCCTTAAAGAAGCCTCTTGAAAGGTTCCACCCTTCATTTACTCTTCAAGGCTGATAGGAGAAATAATTGCACAGTGCTTTTTCGTTTAAGCAAAAGCTACTCTGTCTACATGTTAAAACTGTAACTATCTTTTCCTTTACATATAATTGCTGCTTTTAAGAATTACCACAAAGCCATTGTTTATGCAGCATTAGATTACTGTCTTTTCACTGTACGTTAAATATTGTGAGTCATGCAGAGTTGAGTCATCCACTGCAGAAGAAGATGGCATATTGGAGTCCATCCTTTCCCCATCCCTCCCACACCAAATGAGGAGAATTTTTCTGTATTTTCAGCAAAGAATTCAGGAGATGGTTTGTTGAGTGGTTGTTTGATAACAAAAAAAGTGTGTCTAACATAGCATCTGAGATGTGAAGGTCACTGATCATTTTTGTACACCTTTATGAGGAAACTTGTATTGCTGGATTTATTTACAAAAGACTACTGGAAGAGTAAGAACTCAGCAGTGTTAAATAACTCATCCGGGAGGCAGAGGGGGAATGCTGAAGTTCTACCTAGGGAATCTCTAATCCTAGCCCGTTTCAGTAACCCTGAGGCAAAAATGTCTATTTTCATATCATTGCTCTTGGCCAGAGAGTCAGGACACGTACCTGCAGGTTACTTTTTTGCTGTTGGAAGTAGGTGCTGGCAACCTCAGCAGCTTGCCCCGAGAACTCTCTTGTACTCGGATCTTCTCAACACGAGGTGAGAAGGAGGTGTGTAAAGAGCTCTGCTCTTCTTGGATTTACCTCCCAAGAACAGCCATGTTGGGCTGCGCTTGCCTTGTGTAGCAGCATGAAGCTTTCTGTTCCACTCAGAAAAGCGCAGAGGCGAAGTTTGTTTGAGGGACCTGATAGGTAGAAGTCTGGCAAAGCTTTCCTGGCGGGGATGAAATAGAGGCTTTTGGTTTTTTTCAGGTTACTGAAAATGCAGCTATTGAAAATCTTCCTTTGTTTGGCTGTTAAGACTGTCAGTTGTAGCAGCCTGCTCACCTATTGAATGCAGATGTGCTGTAGGGAGCAGTGAAATTGTACAGCATCGCGTCAGCAATAAAGACAAGTTATTTAAAAAAATAAGCTCAGTTATTAAGCTCCTTTAGGTTCCAATTTTTGCAGTTGTTCCCACAGCTTGCAGGAATTCCAGAAATCGTGTAGGCTGAGGAAAAACAGAGAGCTCTGTTATAAAAATACTGTAAAAAGGGCTGGTAGAGGAGGGAATGGCAACAAAGAACAACTGCAAACCCAACAGATACTCAGCTTCTAAACCTTTACTTGCCACGAGCGTGCAGGTTGATGGATATGTTCTCCTTTTGGCAATGATGTAAACTAAATAGAAGAAATGAGAAAGAAGATTCAGAAGGGCAATCTAAGGATGAGTGTGCAGTACAAAGATGTTTAGCTACCTGGAGAAGTATCTGTTGCTTCTGAAATTGGAAATGCAGATTTATAGCCTGTAGCTTCAGGGAGGTTTTTTTTATGATGGAAAACTTTAACCTTCATAAACCTTTGCCAGGAATGCCACTGCATACACTTGTTTTCGTTTATTTGGAAATAGGACAGGTTTGTACCTTAGTTATTTTTAAAATGAAATGTTTAACCCATTGTGTTTTAAGTGTGTATTATGAGCAACACAGCTGTAAAACCATCTTTCTCCTGCAAGTGTTGTCTCTGTTTTAAGGTATAAAGAGAGGCCTGGGACTCTTGAAATCCATATTCTGTTCTCAGTTCTTCCATAGTCTTTCTGTGTCGCCTCCGGTAAGACAGGTAACAACTTGGTGCCCCAATTTCTTTGTCTCTACAGTAGCCGTAAAAATGCTCTTCACAAGGGTATTGTAAGCAGACATTAATTAAATCTGTATGAAGTGATTCAAAGCATTTGGATCAAGGGCACATATGTAGGATACTTGAAAATAGACCATAGAATTAATGGTGATACACATTTTGTTACTACTTCTGTTCATAGTTTTGGTGGTGTTTTCTTTTTTTCTTTTTTTTTTTTTAATGTTTTCTTCAGCCAATTGCAAATGTCGACCAGGAGACCCTGGCAGAGCTGGTGAAGCCAAGCATTGACTATGTGCGTCACAAAAAATTCAGATCTGGGAACTATCCATCGTCACTGAGCAATGAAACTGACAGACTGGTTCACTGGTGCCATGGTGCCCCCGGAGTCATCCACATGCTCATGCAAGCTTATAAGGTGAATCATTCTGCATTCATATAGATCTCTATTTTTACAGAGACACCTGTATGCAGGCCTGTGAGATGGTAAGGCTTGCATTTTACATTTTTCTAGATCTAGACTTTCAAACCAAAACCCTCGGCTTGGCATCTAAAAATAGGTATGTTTATAAAGAGGAAACAAGTGGGCAACATTGCTTCTCAGGGTGCTAGTGGTTACTAGACTTCAGGCTTTCTTGGAAAAGTGCCGTGTATTTAAACAACTTGGTATGGGAGTCCTGGGTGTGAGAGCATTGACCTAAATTCTTTGAATCTTCATCCCAAGAGTCTGGAGAACTATGCTGGTTTTCAAAAGTGTAGGTTCATGTGTCTTGCCAAAGAATGTCTTCCCTAAATTACTCCATTATTAAGATATAGCTCTTGAGAACTTTAAGTCAGAGCAAAGATCCCAGGCCCCTTTAGGGCATAAATATAACCGCTGAGCTACTACAAGCCTGCCATTTGTTCTTCTCCATCCTTAACTAGGTTTGCTATCTTTCTTGTGTTGTGCATTTCAGATTTGCATGACATTTGAAAGTGTGCCATTTAATTAAATTTATGCAAATTGATTCTTACTTTTGACAGCCCTCCTTGGCAGATTCCCTGGTTGGCCTCTGGGTGGGCTGATGCTTGTGGAGTAATTACTCATGCAGCTACCTGAAATGTGAACTATAAATCTCTTGCAGCATTGCTGCATGTAGCAGCAGTCACAGTTACTTTTCCTTTGGACTGTGGTAGGAGATTGACTTAAACTGCAGACTTCTTCCCACCCCCTCCCCCCCTTCTTTGTCATTGCGGTGTTTTCCCCAACACGTGTTTTGCAGGAGGTAAGAGGGATAGGACCAAGTTCTGTTGAGCAGTCTCCTTTCCTGGACTCTCTTTATGTTTAAGGTGATAGGGTCTACGATGCTTTTCTTTTACTCTTTATATTCTGCTTTTTGAAGATGTGATAAGAAAAACTGGAGTATGTTTTGCTGCCTGTGCTTTCGTACCAATCATGGGGACTTTCAATAACTGACAGAAGTGTTTTTCCTGGAAACGCAAATGCTGTTTCCAGGCCTTAATTTGAAATGTTACAGCTAGGTAGCTGACAAGCCGTGTTCAGAGAGAGGGACTTTCTTTATTAAGCTTGTGGATTTAAGAATCTTGTGCGCTATTTGCTTCTATTACTTTATTAAATAGCCTGGCAGGGGATGCCATCTCTAAAGGACTAAGTCTACAGTAGTGCATCAGCTACTACTTTTTAACTGGAGGGGGGGTGTGTGTGTGTGTGTTTGTCTTGTTGATTCGTAGAGGGACCTAGGCAAAGGGGAGCAAAAAAGTAGCTGTATAAAGGTGGAAGTCTAGTGGTGTTCAGCTTAATTACTTGTTTTTGTTTTCTGCTGTCTTGATGGGCTCTCTTGTGTCCACAATGCACTTCAGTTGCAATAAACTTTGCAAATTGGTCTTTTGCCAAAACTGGCTAGTGCTTCTGAGTATTTCCAACACAAATACTAAGCAAGGTAATGGAGTGTTCCTACTTGTAACCTGTGACAGAGAAAAGAGCCCTGTGCTATGCAAAGAGATATTCTTGTGCATTTTTGACATGGAATTGAAGGTAGACGGTGAGTAACCAGGAAGAATTACTCAGGAAGCCCTTTAGGACTAGATTTGATGGCCATTATTCTGTGTTACATTTCTTGGAGACAATAATTACGTTTCTCTATTTCAAAACAAATGATGATGTGGTTTGGGAATGGAGGGGAGAAGCAAAGAAGACCATGTACCCTTCAAATAGCTGATAGGTTGTAGAACCAAGGGCTTTGAACTTGGGTTTTTCTTTTGGGGTCGCAATTTCAGAAGCAAAATCTTGAGAAGTACTTTCTTTTTCCATGCAGGGAAAAGAGAAACAACTTAGTAAGAAAAGAAAGGCAAGTCTATGATGAATGGATTATTAAAATTCAAAATAAATTGTATATGGGAAAACCCCTCACCAACAGGGAAACATCGCTCAGGTCCAGCATCCTTTTGTTTTCATTAGTTCTTCAATTTATGTCTTTATTCTTTGTTTTTATTCCACAGACTTTTAAAGAGGATAAGTACTTGAAAGATGCTATGGATTGTAGTGATGTCATCTGGCAGAGAGGTCTATTGAGAAAAGGATACGGCATCTGCCATGGTACTGCTGGCAATGGCTACTCCTTCTTGTCTCTCTACAACCTAACTCAGGACAAAAAGTACCTCTACCGAGCTTGCAAGGTGAGCTCTGCAGCACCCCAGCAAAACTACTGTTCCCTCTCGCGTCAAATCGCCTGTGCAAGAATAGACTGGGATCAGAGTAGGCTGATGCGTGCTGGAGCTGGAGCTGGCTGGCTGCGTGGCCGGGTGTCACTTGCCCCCCCTTTATACTCACATTTTGCCTAGACAACTTCAACTGTGTATGTGGGGCACACACTATCTTAATACTTAGTGTGAAACGCACAAATGTTCTGTAAGGGGGGAGGAATTAAATATGTATTCAGGAGAAATTAGAGTCTGAAAGTCAGCCTGCCTGAACAATAACAGACTAATGTTATGTGGTGCTAATTATTCCATTGAGACATCCACTGTCGTCCTCAGCTCCTCAAGCGATACTGTTTGTAGTCTTCTGTAATTATTTGTTTTCAGACTAGTGTCTGTTTGGGGCTTTTAGAGCTCTGAATTGCAGTTATTAAATTGCTCAGTTAGTGTTTGGTTGGGGTTTTTTTTTCCCATTAATACAAATTGCAGGGAAAGACACACTCTGAATTTTTCCACTGGAATTCTCCAGGTTCTGCCGTCAGCTCTGATTGTGCTAGCAGTTAGCAAAGGAGAAGGTTTTCTCAGACTCTGTTTCCTGATCTCCTAAGACTTTGGTTTAGTTTGGTTTTGGTTTGTTGCTTGGTGAGGTCTTTTTCAGCTTAATTCACAGATATTAGGTTTCATATTGCAGCTATTTATCTGGGGCCTTTCAAAAAGTATTGTAATGGGAAATTTGATGAATTGCTTCTTAGGTGCTTTCGGATGAGCACTGGCCACATGTAAAGCTATTGTTTCCATCTCCACTGTCAGCAGAGCTTTAAAAAATTGCTGTTTGTCTCACCTTACGTTTACCAAAGCATCATGCCATGAGGACTCCGGCAGGCAAACCTGCATCCTAGAGAACGTAATAAATCCCTAGCGCTCCCACGGCAAACACGTGACTTTTGTTACGCGTGGACTCACCCACTGCTGACGTGTGAGCCCCAGCACCAAGCAGGCATTGCTGTCAGCGCAGCTGTCGGGCTGTCCGTGTCACCCTCCATGCTAGTACATCTTCTGTGGCCCTGTGCAGCATTGGCGGCTCCTGTTGGTGCTGCATTTCTGGCCCAAGGGAGCCCTGATGTTCTTCCATAGCAAGCTAGAGAAAAGCGAGCGTACCCGTTTCAAAGCCAAAGGAGGAAAAGACTCAGTTATGTACTTGAAGTGCCTTTGAGAAGGAAGATGTGGCACAGCGGCCAAAGACTGGGTGGTGCCCAGCAGATCTGGTGGTGTATTTGCAGCCATTCTGCATTTTGGCATCTCCAGCATTCACTCAGGCCCTTTGGGCTGTTGCAGGGGAAATCTTGAAACAGGCAGAGGAATTTGCTTGTCTGGCATTCTTCAAATGTTTTCTTTTTGAGCCAGAGCAGGCAGGGAAGCAAACATGCAGTTATGTTGGTACCTAAAGGCATGAACCCGAGACAGTTGGGTCCCCTCCCAGAGTGTTTGCTCACACCAAAAACGCGCAGCCCGGGGAAGGAGCCTGGCCAGGAATCCCTTGTTACCCCTCTGGAGCCATGAAACTGTTTCACAAACGAACCAGAAGAGCTTGAAAGGTTTTGGCTCAGAGAGACCCCCTGTTTTGTGCTTTTCACTTTCGGCTTCGCAGTTTTTTTCTCCAGCGTTATCAGACAGGCTCCCAGGAGGCTGAGCCACCAGTGAGAGGAGACGAGGGACTGTGGCATCCTGGGCCCCAGGCAACGGAGAGCATCCGAGCCCCGTGCCGCTCAGCATCGCGATTCAGCTGCTGCTGATGGCAAGCAGGGATGGTCTATGTGACAAATAATGGCAGATGTCTTCCTGCTAGAAGATTGTATTGTTTTTTTCCCCTTGGTTTAACAAAGATGCTGGTGTGGCTTACTGGATCTGTGAGTTGCGCTGAAGCTATGAACTTGTAAACAGTGGTTGCGCTTCAGTAGCCTGGGGTGTGTTTTTTAAATTTCTGTTGCAGCTCGCAGGCTGGCGGTAATAATAAAGGCTAGTGTGCAATAAGATGTGGATGTTGCAAGAATTGACTGTAGTTTAGAAACATGCCATAAGCATGTTCTGTCCTCATGTGTAAGACAAGATTACATGGAAATCAAACCTTGTTTTGAAGATTTATAGTTGGGGTTGGGGGGGGGGTGCCCAAAATGTTTCATCGGTTCTCAACAACAGTGTGGACCACAGTGTTGATGTTTGTGGGGTTGTTGCTGGGTTTCTTCAAGACATCACACACATGCACACACCCCTCCCAAGAGAACAAAAATCCATCCCCTAATAAACATTTCAACAGCACAGTGAGGGGGAAGAAGGGAAGAGATGCCACCCTTTATCCTCCTGTCAAACAGATGGATGGCTCTGGGGGAATGCTCACATCCAGTGAGCAGGGTGATCGGTTTGCTAGCAGGTTGCCCAGGTTGCTTGGGGAGCGGGGAGAGACCTCAGAGTGCTTTGCTTTGCAGGAATCTTCGCGCTGTATTTTGAGTAAGCAGGGGTTTGCTTCCAAGCACAGAAATGCCAGGGGAACTTGTGGCCACCCGTGTGCTCTGGGGAGCCATAAGGCAGAAATACATTAAATTGATCCAGCTGCTGTCCATAAATCGTATATATCTGCTGTAACTACTGCAGCAGTGTTGATCAAACGCAAGACAGACACTGCTAACTCTTTTAAATGGTATTCCGTCTTCTGCAACAAAATATTGATGACCATAATTGTCTAACTGTTTATAACAATTTGTCATAAGACTTGGGGAGAGAAAATAAATAAAACTAAATAATGGTAGCTAGAGATTTAGTACTCTAAATTGGTGCATGCACGTGAAAAAAACCGCCTAAATGTGGTTAACAGCTCAGAGTCCTGAGCATGTGGGTAAATTAAGCACCAAGACAGATAAGAAACTGATAGTATAGAAAAATTCTGCCCTTGAAACTAATTATGTCTGTTCTCATAATATTTTTCATTGACACGTAGAAGGGTTAGTTTACAGAAAACGGAAGTTAAGTACAGCCCACCTAATTGTTATGAAACTGGAACTGGTGCTGTGGAAATACATATCCGAAAACCTAATTGCAACCTTGTCACGGTTGAAGTGGGACAAATTGATCTCAGACAGTGATTTCTGTGTTGTGTCTCTGTTTACACTATTTTGCATTTAGTACCTATTGAAGATATGCAGATACCCAAACTTGTATTTAACAGTCTTAAATTAAAAAAAAAATAATAGTTTTTTTAATGTTTCCCCCAGTTTGCTGAATGGTGTTTGGAATATGGTGCACATGGATGTCGTATTCCTGACCGACCTTATTCTCTCTTTGAAGGTAAAGTGATGGTGTTGCAAATGGTGTTGTATTATACAGAAAAGCAGGGCAGTCTTGCCGTTTTGGTACATGCTTAGGGGCTGGGAAATCTTTGGTGGGTTCCTTTACTATTAAAAATAGACCCACCCCCTACTGCCTGAATTCTTCTGTGCTGATGCCTCTTGGCTGACAGCAAACAGAAGCCTGGGCAATGGTTTTGTCGCAGGTGTTGTTGCGGGGACCGGGCAGAGGAGCAGCTGTGGGTAGGGGGGGTCTCAAAGCAGTTGCTGGCTTGTCAGAACTAGACCTAGACCCTTCTCTGCTGCAATACTAAAGTGAAGAAAAGCTAGTTTTAGTATGAACCCAAATCACTTGAACAGAAAAGAAACGCAGAATTCTTAGGGGCTTTTCTGTAAGTTCAAAGATGTTCCTAAATACTTTCCTAGAGCTTTATTTATATTTTTTTTATTATTTGTAGCTTATTTTCTATTTCCTATCTCATCCTTACGTTTGAGAAACGTGGTACCAAGAAATCATAGACCTAAGTAGGATTTAAAATAGCGCTGCTACTTCATGAACAATGAGCCTAGTGTGCCACCTACCACAAATATATGGAACTGCAGCAGACCCAATAGGATTATTTTGCAAATAAACCAATCCAAGGTGTGAACACAGGGGAGCAGTAGTTATACGCATGCCTTCTAAATACAGTTATTGTCTTAACGTTTAAGGGAGAAGAGTAGAAGTGTTCTTATTCCTGAGAGCTCCCTTGCATGCACTTGTAGAGGGGAAAAAGCAGGCACATAGTCTGTTGTATAGGAGCTTTGAAATTTGTTCAGAAGGTGAAATAATGCCAACAATAGGATGATTTGTGCTTTAGTGCTGACATACCACTTTTATTTTAGTTTTTTAATGTCTGTGATTTTTTTATATATATATATTATTTTTTAGAAAAATCTAGAAGTCTCAAATTTGAGACAAAAAAGTCTTAATTTGGGGGACTTTTTTGTAGCCAAAATTGTGTGTGAAGTTGTCCAATTCTGCATGTACGAGCCCACTTCCCGTGGAAGTTGCATGTGCACCTTTACAGAATTGCCTTAATCATTTCATTTGCATCAGATGCTGTATTTCAGGAAGGTTCCTTTGTTTGTATGTGCTTAGCTGTTGATAAAATAAGAATTTAGCTTGACTGTAAGACTGAGCTTGTACTTGTACACTCTCCTGCTGTAGAGGTACCTCTGTTGTTTGTCACCCTAAAAGTTTCATTAGGTGATACTGGTGTTAGTGCTTCAGGCTCTGGGTGACCTCTTCATGAATAGCAAAATGAATCTGTACAGCACACGTATAATAAAGTTTTGCCTTTGTTTTCTAACCAGTGAGATGACAAGCAAGAAGTGCTCAAATTCTGACAGCCCTAATAGGGATTTACTTTTTCTTAATTGAAGTAGTATTGAGGTTGTGCATCTGAAAAGGTGGTAGCAGAGATATCTTGGTTCTTGCCTTTGATTTTTTTCAAGTGAAACTTTGGTTTCCTGGGCAAAGTACAGATGAACTTGCCTTTCTACAGGCCCGAAGTTCACCTGTTCAAAAAAGATCTAGTGAGGAGGTGTTCAAACAGGTGCTGTTGCCTTTGCTGTCAACTGTGCTATTTTAATGTCAAAAATGCACAAAGATCTCTTTCTCGTTATGTTTTAGGCATGGCTGGAGCTATTCATTTCCTCTCGGATATTTCAGTACCGGAGACTTCCCAGTTTCCAGCGTTTGAACTTGGACCTCAAAAGAGGGAGAACAAAGTGGAACAGGATAGCTAAAAGATCATTTTGAAAAGGAAACTGATGCCAAAAGAGATGAGACTGTCTAGTGCCTCTGATACTGAACCAACGGATGGAAAAACCCCTTTTCTCACCCCCCTGCCCCGCCTCAAAGGACCATGAAGTCATTATGGCATGAACAGGAGAAGCCACATTTAAGTTCTGTAAAAGTGATACCTTCAGACGTAGGACAAGAGAAGTCAAGTTTTGAACTTTCTCTTTTCTGTTGTATTTGTCTTCTTCAGGTCTTTGACATGCTCTGCATGTTTATTGGTGTTGTCTGTTGATTCGAGTCTTTTGTTGTTAGCAAAAAGCTGGTCTCTGAATCTCTGTCCTGTACCTTCGCGCATGACTCAAAACGGCAGTGTTGCTTTCTGCAGCGTGGTTACCTAGAGGATTCCACCTGATGCCAGAGAGTTCGCTGCAGGACACTGCCCAGCTTCACTGGTGAGCTGGCAACTCTAAAAAGAGATTAAAAATGTTTTTATGTTCATATTTTTCTCCACAGTCCCTAGAAGCTAAGGTGATGGAGATGAGCCTTTTTTGATTAAGAGGTATGAGCCCATCTCAGTTTTCAGAAATGTAGCAGGTTGGAAGGGACCTGACTTGTCTTTCGCTGCTGTTGTGGGAGGGTTTTTTGAAAGCCTGAAAGAGGCACACTCCCTTTGATACCTGCACCTGGTTAAGTGTGTTAAGCACTTGGAGCAAGCAGGGTGGAGGTGCTTGTCCCCACCTCTGGAAAGCCCCATTCCATGGCACGAGCTTAACAAACTGAAGGTGCAGTCACCTGTACTAACCTGCTGCTGCTGCCAAGAGCAGAGCAGGGACAGCTCATAACTGTGCTTCTCCTCTCCTGTGTGTGGATTCGTAATAAACCTGTCCTGCAGCATCTAGTAAGGGAGGGTCTCGGGCAGTCTCTCGTGCTGGTGACTCGGCGTGAGTGTTGCTGCTGAACCGAGGCCGTGCTTTGTTCTGGGCCCTTCCCTCCCTCTCCAAGCCCCGCTGCATTTAGCCCATGTAGTACAATAGGAGCGATAAATACCAGCTGCTTGTGGAGGCTGCAGAAGATTAATGAGCAATACGAAACCACTGCTAGAGGCTGTAATTGAAGTTGATTTCATCTTAAAATCCAAACAGAAAAAAGCCCTTTGCCCTTAGTTTTAACTGTACTGCTGGTGCTTTGCTTCCCCTTTGTAGTGTGGTGGGGTTGTGAAATACTAGACCTGCCTCCGGGTGCTCCTGAGTATCAGGCTCTTGGTTTGGGAGGAGAAGTGGGACGTACTGTTGGTATGCTTACAGCAGGCTTATGTGTTCCAGACAGGAAGTACGCTTCCCGCTTGGGAAAGGTAAGTAAGTGTAGGGCACTCTGACGCACTCGGGCTTTGTTGTCATCCTTCCCCCAGGTCTCCCTATGCTCTCTCATTCAACGTGCTTCTTTTAATTGATATCTTCTGTCAGGTGCAAGTGTGACAGATGGCAGAGACTTTGACCTTTCAGGCGTGTGTTGGGATATATGTGACCCATGGGTGATCTGCTGAGCGCCAGGGCTTGCAGTCAAGCTTGGAGATGCATTGTTGCGCCTGCATAAATCTCTGAACAGTAGCGGCTGACTTCCTTCAACTTTGGAGTGTCTGTTGCCAAATCCATTGGGATGTTAAAAAAATCCACACTTAGTTTTTCTGGGCAAGAACCACAGTACCGGTGCAGGGACAGCTTAATGTCACAGTGTGGCTTCTCTGCTGCTTTGTCAGGTAGGACTAAAACATGGGAGTAGCAGGAGAGACTTTTCCCATCCCTCTGGCCAAAGGGTAGACGATGAGGTGGGGGGCACCAAACCCAGCCAGCGACAAGAGAAAAGTGCTGAAAGGGGGTGGGAATGAGGGAGGTGGCCTGGCAAGCGGCTGGGGTGAAGCAAACGGGAGCAGAGCGGCAGAAAGCAGAGGGATCAGTGAGGAATGGGGGGAGCAGGTTATGGGAGGCAGTGCATAGCGTACCAGTAGAGGCCATCTCAAATGAGATGTTCCTCTGGGGCAAGTGTGCTAAGGTCTAACTCTGTGTTTCTTTCTTCAGCTTGTGGATCACTGATCCTGCCCATAAATAAGCCAGGGAGGAAACTGGCGCAGGGTGAAGTCTCACAGAAATCCTAGCAAAGGAGGTAGACAGCAGCCCTGATATCATATCACCCCCGCCCCTTTTTTTCCTTCCCCTCTGCTGCGACTGCAGAGCATGGGGGTGGGTTAACAGGGAAGGGGCTTGCCAGGTTTGCAGGAACCGCCTGCAAACACAGAACAGAAGCCACAGGCCTTCCCGGCAGGTCCCAAGTGTCTGTTGTACTGACCACTTAACTAGGCGGTGAGCAGGCACGCATCTTAATTCAGTGACTATATACAGATATGCCTTCTTGGCTGCTGAGCTTGGAATGGCACCTGTGGGAGGTGTTCTTGGCTGGCTGGAGCCCAAGGGGAATTAAAAACTTGCTGGTTTAAAAATTATATAGGTATATAGACACTTAGAATGGCTTAATACTGAGCAGATCTCCGAGCTGCTTGAGTGCACCTGTCAAAGTAATGAGCAAGTCAGCTACCCGCTCTTTCTGTACCACAGCCAGCCTTGTGCTGTGGTGGGGCCTGGCATCGTCTTTCTTCACAGAATCTTCTTAGAATCGAGAAAGACTGGAAACTTAACATACCATATTGGGAAGCGTCTGACAGTGTGTCTGCCTCGTCTTCCCGATGTGACTTTTCCCCGTGGCTCCTCCTTTCTGTTAGTCCCAGCGTTGTGATATCTAGGTGACCTGTTAAAAAAGGATATCGTGTGAAGGTGAAAAAATGCATTTCACCAAGGCATTGTTTTCAGAAATCACATCAGACTAAAAATGTGGAAAATGTCTTGATATTCCCTGGTTTGCTTTGTCTGTGTGTAATAGTCCATCTGTTGCAAAAAGCAGTAGTGTTAAAAATGGAGATGCTCTTTGGGCAGAAAAAGAGGAAAAAAAAATGCTGATGTTTTGTTCTTTGGCTTTATTAGTAAAGATCAAGCTATGTGGTGGTAATTTGTGTGATTCTTTTGTACTCCTCCCTTTCCTCCAGCGCTGTGGCGATAGCTGTCCCACCGATCTGACCCCGGAACTGCCTCCTGACCTCATAGTCCTGCAGGATGAAACACACACCAGAGTGTGGGCAAATTGCACTTTTTTTTTTTTTTTTAACCTTTTACTAGCACTGAGGTCGTCTTTACTGCTGCTTCTCCCAGGGGATTTTCAGTGTACACTGCCTAGTGCAAAGCGTTGCTTTCCTTTCTGATCACATAGGTCCTGTGGAAGAGTTTGCAGCTAAAGCCTGACTCATAACTAACTGGTTTTTAAGGACACGTGTGTGGAATTTCTCTGTCTAGCTGACTAACGTCTGTTTTCCAGCTTTGAGAAAGCTTGATGGTTTTTCTCTAGCTAGACTTTAACGGAAGAAAACTTCAAATAATGCTGCAAGCAAGGAGCAGAGTTTCTGTTTCCCAAAGCTGTGTGTGCCACTCATGGCACTGCTGCTTTTTTGAATTAACAGCATTATTTCTGGTCTGTAGGTAGGGACCTGAAGAAAATCTGCATAAATTTATTTTTCTTCCTCTCATCAAAGATGTAGTTAGATAAATACATGGGGCCTTCTCTAGCTCTGTCCCCTTCACCTCACAGCATCCAGTGGTTTGGGACAGTGGCTGCCAGTTGCACTTCTCCTCTTTAATAGCATTATTATCTGCAGTTGCTTTGTAGAAGCTGCCTTATGCTGGATCTTCCCCTGCACGGTGCCTCTGTAGTCCTTTCCCTGTCAAGGAGTACAAACAACTGTAAAATCCCAGAAGGCAGCTCAGCCCCTCAACAATAGGATGTCACTGGGTCTGCCTGTTTCTATCACCTGCTGGAGTAGCAGTGATGCATTAGTAGGAAAAGGGAAAAAAGGAAAAGCTTATTTGGTATATGCATATAAAACTAACACAGCTGAGGGCTTTGGGGTGGGTTTTTGGGGTCTGTTTTAAGTAGGGAAGAAAGAGCAATGCCTCCTTTGCTTCTTGACATAGTCTAAAGAGCTTGTTGGAAAATACAGTCCCAGCTGTTCATTTTCACAGCGGTGTAAGCTGTGACAGGGCTCTAAAGAAAAGGGGCAAAAAAAAACCCCAACTACCCACAAAACAAAAAATCTTGTCACCACATTATCTTACCACAAAATGATAATGAAACAGGGGCACAGCTGCCTGGCAGCCCCAAACAGAAACGGCAGGGGTGCTACCCTCCTTGTCAATCCAGGGCCTATTTGCAGCACAACTGATGAGTCAGAGCCTGCTAATTACTGGGAGGCAGCGAAGATGCTGCGGGTGATGTTCACCTGCTGTGAGCTGTAGGGCACCCAGTGACACCAGGGAGGAGGAGGTGGAGGAGAGGCACAAGAACAAAATCCTGTTCATAAGACTGCGCTACTTCAGTGGCTCCAGCGCAGCAGTGCTGCCTTGACGGGCTCCCTCGCCCATGCCCTGACAGAGGAGTCTCAGGTGCCCTGGACCTGACAGTGAGTGCTGGAAGGCTGAAGAAACAGCACCAAAACTTGATGAACCCTCTGACTGCAATGAATTTAATTCACCCATTAATATGGAGCCTTCCCTTGATAGCATGTAAGGCAGCAAGCGCCTTGGAGGGAAGGCACCTTATGGGAAGAAAACCTACTTTCCTAGGGGAAAAAGCATCTCCCCATGCTCAGGAGCTGCTCTGGCAGCAGTCAGCCCTTGCCTTCAGCGTGAGCCTGAGGCAGCTAGAGCCGTGTCACCAGTGGCTGAGGAGTGAGCTTTAGCCTGATGGCTGGAAGAGGCTTTACAGCCCTGCTGAAGGACAAATCAGCAACCCCCATTGCTGCCTTTCTTCTGGTGGGGGGATCATCTTGAATGAGGCATCGCTCTCCTGCCGCAGGGCTGAAAGGAGATGTGTGGAACGTATGAAGCTGATGCGGGGCAGAGCTGAAGGAAAGTAATCCCCAAAGCCTCCTGGGACAGGCAGGACACAGAACATCTGCGAGGCTTGATCCCATGGCCATGGAGTCGCTCTGCACCCCTGCGTACTCCAAACAGCAGCTAGTTAGAAGATGGTATCACAAGAGTATTACTCCTCTCCTCCCTGCTCACAGCACAGCAACCCACCAGCGAACCCAGGCTGACAACCAACATCTGCATAACCCCCTGGAGCTGCCCACTGTCAGAGAGCGTCACGCACAATGCCAACCAGCAAGTTCCCAGGCCATGCCACTTCATCCCTTTACTGTTGGAAGCTGGATTGTTTCTGTCCCTTTGTTGGTGCTGGGTCACCCCACCCATCTGCCACCCACCAGGTCCACCCATATCCCTCCCCCCTCTGCCCACCCTAAAAAAGTATCTCCCTGGTGCAGCACCTACCCCAAACCATCAGCAGTCTTTGCACCAGCAGGAAGGGGCTGCAGGAGTTGAGGACAACCCTTCAGCGCTTGGGACTGATTTTCTGCCCAGACCCACTGAGCCGAGCGTTTGTGCACCTCGCCGTCTGCATCACATCCGCCAGGCAGCTCCGGACCAGCTGCCGGGCACTGCCCACATCCATCACCTGCTCCAAGGGTTTCCGTCTGCAGCCGGTGGCAGGGTGGTTGACGTGCATGACGGAGGTGAGAGGAGGCAGGCAGAGCCCTCCCGCCCTCCACACCCTCGGCTTGCCCCCTAAACCAGTATTGTGACTTCTCTCGCTACACCAAGCCAAGGAGATACTTCCACTGCAGCGGCCGGGGGCTGCTTAACATGTCACTGTTCCCTCTGCTTTCTCTGCTGTCCCCTTCACCTCGCATGTTCCTCCCAATCACTGCTTCCTCACAGGTACAACGACCGTGCTTTGAGGATGCACAACTGAAGAGAGGACCTCAGGGGGGTATCATTTATGTTTCTGGCTCCCCCCAGGGCTCAGTGACTCAGCTTAAGCATCCCCATTCTGCCCGAGCACTGTTCAAGGCATTTAAAGCCCCTGTATCAAGTGTCTCTGCAAGAACCAGGAGACCGATCCCACCAACACATAAATCAACTTGCTGATGTAGATGCCGAGATCTCACAGGCAAGAAGTCTGCCCATACACTATTCTGGTGCCCCCAGGAAGGGGGAGGAGAGTACCCCACACATCCCCAGGGCTCCCAACCACCAGCACCAACCTTGTTTTGCAGTCAAAACACCACCCTACCTCATCAGTGAGGACCCAAAATCGCTGTTGTGTTAGAGAGGACACAGCAGCAGCACCCAGAGAATCCAACACGGGAATCCCAACACATAAAGCATCAACACAGGGATGTTCACATTAGCAAAGCTGCAGCAGCTGGCAGCTCCTAAGGCAAAACTACTGCCAAGTAAAATCCTATTGGAAGATGTTTTCCTTCACCTGTGGGACTGCACACCTGACCTGTCATCACTGCCCACTGGTGAGAAGTAACCCCGTCCTTTCCAGTGGTGTGCCTGCAGCCAGTGTTTCACATCTGGCTCGCTGAAGTGCTGTTGAGTACAAATCTCTCGGTGGCATTAGCCCTGCCTTCTCTCCCCCTCTGCACACAAGAGGTCACACTCTTAATTATACACTGTAATACAAAGAATTTTAAACGTGCAGCTCAGGAAAGAGCAATGAAGAGGGCTAGAGGTACAGTGACATCCAATCTTACTTTAATAAAATGCATTTCAAAAGAAAGCCTGCACGAGTTTTACGAGCAATAGAAGACCCCAAGACTGTAGAAAGAGGTACTTCTGCTCCACCCTTCCTCCAACCCAACCTTGCAAAACGTGCGATTGTACATTCCTGATCAACTTCATATTGTTGGTATCACCCTACTGAAAGTTACAGGGCTTCTCCCTTCTTTCTTCCCACTTTTTTTTTTTCCTTCTCTAAGAGGGGAAAAAAAAGGAAAAAAAAAACCCACCCTAAAAACTTCCAAAAGCAAGGCAACAAGAGGAAAGGCATGTAAACAGTTTGTAAGTAATTCATATGGATGCTCACACAGGTGCTGTGTTTTCAGGAGAAGACCAAGCAAGTTTGCTAGCAGAGGAGTGCACGTGTTGTAAGAGGTAGAGTCACCCACCAACACTAGCAAACAAACCAGCCAGATGTCAGGAAAACTTCACCAGAAGTGCAATTTCAATGATGTACAGCATAAGAATTCACTATAAAAGGCTTCTACTCAATGTGGCCAGGAAAATGCCAGCTATTGTAGATAATATAAACGGACTTAACATCTATCTAGTAACTTGAGGTCTGTTGTCATTTCTAGGGACAGAAAAAGAGAGGTTGGATTTGCTTTTAAAAAAGTGTATACACAACCATATTCAGTGACATACGCACCTTTAAACTTCAAGCGCACACTAATTTAGACTATATATACAGCTGTGGTACGCAGATGGACCTAGTAACTCTATATAAAATGTACTTTTTTTGTTATCTTAAGTGTCAGCTGAGCCTACACTGCACACACAGGCAAGGGACTTTGCCTTGTCCCTTATTATGATGCACAGTAAGGGTAAGTCTTACCTACAATTTCACCCAAGTCAGGTCTGTGGGAATGAGCTCCTCAAAAGCTAGCTCTGCTCCAGATGACTACTAACTCTACTAGCAGCTTTCAGAAACAGTGACCCTGTGTGTTTTTTCCACTAGAGACTCGTGTTCATAACAAAAGGGCTGCTCTTTTCTGCCAGTCCTGCTGATCCAGCTGCCCACCTAGGAACAAGTTCTCACAAGCCACTGGCACGCATTAACAGCACAATAAAGCTTTGGCTCCCTGTGCAACACCAGTCTTCAGATGACTCCAAACCACCTCGGTGACCTCTGTGCCCTGGCTGGAGTGACATAGGAGCAGTCACTGTATTGGTAGTAAGTACCTCCCTGGTACCCAAAGGACTCCATCTGACTCCTAACCCTCAGCTATGCTGGTTCTGCAGGTCCTTCAGCAGAAGGCAATGGCATCTTTTTGTCACTCCTTAGTGACATGGCTCTGAATATGCTCGAAGGGAGAAGGTCCCATTAGTATGTAGTCACATCTCAAGAGTAGCTTCACATTTCTGCTAGACATGGATGGGCATGAGAGCCCTCACAGGGAAAGGGGCGCCATGTTTCTTTGAAGGTGTTGCTTTATGGTCGCTCAGAGAGTCAGCCACGAGTGTGAGACGGTGAATAGGGAACCCTGGGACTGCTCACAGCAAAACACATGAAGAGCTAAGAGCTGCTGAAAGCCAAGCCATCTGCGTATCAGATCAAGGACCTGCTCTTAAGCATCAGTCCCAAAAAGTTACTTATTTGTCTGGCCTAGAGAGCAGAGCAGTTTTACAAATCTGTCACCTGGAGATGACAGCTCTACTTGGTACTCCTTGTGACAGCAGTGAGACCATAATCAAAACTGCTATTTCTCAGGGACAAAACTCCCATCAATGTCAAAGGGAGCACATCCGGAAGTGATCTCCCATTCCTTCTTACTGTAATTATTTTCCAATTTAGGGAAGAAGACTTACCTATGTATGTCAGCGTTTCTAACTGTTCTGTCAAGAGGAACAAGCACAAGTAGCTGTGACCTTGTAACACCTCCGTCTCACTACTGACATTTAGGTCATCAGCTGTTCCATACAAAACAAGAGGAGCCAGGATGCTGATCACACAGGCAGAGTCCAGGTGCTGGCCAAGAAACACTCAAGTCCTGGTCCATTGCTTTTAGATGCATCGTTTAAAGTAATGACTCTCTCTTTTCTAGGGCATTTGGCAAGGTCCTTGCCATGACTCAACCAACGCTGGTGCTCCAGTCACTCATGGGCTTCTATCACAGCATTTCTCTGTTGTACATTCGAACCAAGTTTGACAAGAAAAACGTAATGGTGGCCACCATTTTGGGTAAAAGCACTGCCCTGCTTCTTCTACCCTCATTCTCTGCCATTTCCCTTAGACAAGGGCATTTCTGCTGTGGAGTTTTAGGAGAGTGCACATCACTCTGGGGTTGCATAAAGAACTGCTATCAGTAGCCTGCCACAACGCAATTAAAGCCATGATTGAAACGAACAATAAATAAAGAGAAAGACATACAGGTTTTAAATATAGGTTTCCATTAAAAGCATTACAAAGACAACTTCTCTCATTTTGAAGACAAAGAAAAAATCCACTTCTACTTTAAAAAAAAAAAAAGAAAAAAATTTTAAAAATCACCCCTTTGCAAGTAACTTTAATGAGGAAAGGTTCAGGGAAGGGAGGGAGAGAGAACTTGGAGAACTAGCGAGTGTTCAAAAGGGCGGAATGCCCTCCATCTCGGTCATTTTGCAATGGCACCTTCTTCTCACACAGTCAGGTCAGAGAGCCAGAGTCCTCACGTGGAGGATTTCACCACCTGCTCGTAAGGGGGAGGTGGTGTGTTGCAGTAGGAAGGTGGGGGTGGGTAAACTGGGTTTCCTTGTGGGGAGTTAGGCTGGACGTGGAAAGCCATAGCCATGGGATTCATCACAGGTCCGCCTGGATCTGTGTAATACGGCACTCCAGGTTGTTGTGACCCTGAAAGAAAGGAAAGGAGAGTAAAGGTATCAACAATGGCAGTGGAATCAGTCAGCAGTTGTGCTTTTCCAGGGCCTGCGCTCTGCACGCTCAGTCAAGTCTTCTCAAAGTGTTCATCAGAGCAAAGACAAGGAGCCACCTTTCTCCCATTCCAGAGAAAACTCAGGCTGGCAGGACCACATTCAATTCTTGAGATTTCACCAAAAGGTTTCAGTTCTGCATGCAATGGAAATTTTTTAGTGAAAGAATGGGCATCACTGCCCCAACCGAGTACCATCTGAAAAGGAAAACAGCGAGTCCTGCCCAGTTCCCCAGACAGAAAAGCTGCCTGCAGAAAGAAGAGGCCTGGGATCCCAGATGGACAATGGGGTTTCCACTGCAGCCCTCACTCAGGTGACAAGTTGAACAAGAGGACTTCCCAAGTTATTTTGCGGTGTACTGGATCTGCCTGTATGCCAGCGTGCATCTCAAATAGATAATTGCCCTTCAAGGCAAGATACAGCTGAGGTGTAAACACACATGAAGCAAAAACCCAAGTTGAAGCCAATTATGGCTGGCTAACACAATGGGACAAGATTGCCTCACACAGATTAAATTTAGGAAATGATGTTGGAGCCTGCGAGGACAAGGAAAGGAAACATAAGATCAAACGCAAAATTCCTTAGCTGTGACACATGAGCAGTAACAGAGACTGCTTCCATGAGGAATAACAAAGGTGGCGTGCAACCCTCCCTCCTCAGATATCACAGTGGGTGGTGGAAGACGACATACTGCAATTCCAGCAATTAAAGTCACAGACTGCCTCTATCGGAGTATGTAAATTAGTTTTCTTCTCTTTCTCTATGTCTCTAAACAAGACTGGACTGAAAAAAAACCCAACTCATGGCTGAGCAACAGGTTTTCTTCTTATGGTGCTAGTCTGTTTTTCCTGTAATGACACAGCCTCTAGAGGATTTTCCACTCAGTCGTTCCTTTCCGTGACACTAGGACTCAGTATTGCCACAGAAGGAATACAAGCTTCTTGAAGATTTAAGCATCCTTTAGTTCTTTAAGCATTCAGGAAGAAGCTACTTATCAAACCCAAAAACATGTCCTTACACTATTAAATCAGATGGGTCAAGCCATAAGACACAGGGATGTAAAGTGTCCCAGAGCCTGGGGTGTCTGCCTAGGGCGCTTTGTTTGGACACTAGGGAGCAAAGAGGACGGAAAGCAGATTGGGAACACAGCTATTTCCTTCATAACACAACAATTTTTAACATACCACCACAATAAATTTTCCTTTTGCCTGTCTGAGCAAAGAGGGCAGCTCCACAGCCTCTCTTCCTTTGCTGCAGTGACAAGAAGTCCTTGTTCTGCTTCCATCTATAGCAACAGCATGTGGCTGAGGGAGAGCCAGGCTGGGAACAGGAGCAGAGTCCTACTTTTCAAAAGTTTGGGCTAATATCCTCTTCTGTAGTCTTTTTCTTAACCATTTTTGTTTTAAAGTTAAATCCTGCCCAGTTCTGCACTTCTGCTGTTTCCATCCACCTGGGGAAACGGGAGAGGCTGCAGCAGGTCACTGCAGCTTGCTCTTTAGGAAAATAACTGTTTTCACTAAAACTCCCGCATATTGTTATTAAACTGGGGAGGAGGGGAGGAAGTCTGCACACCAATCTTCTGCGGTATTTTTTCAGTTCATTAAACCCAGCAGAAAACAACATCTGAATATCAACTTCCATGTGGGATCAGCTCAGTAAGTATTTGTTGAGCGCCTAAAAAGGAACCTGACTTTTTCTAGCACCAGAACTGACAGTTGTGGCTACGTAGGCCAGACCTAAAGTGAAAGATACCACCAGGTCTGCAAACTGCTGCTTGTAGGTGAGGTGTTCAAATCCATTTTCCCAGTCAGGCTCACAGAAAAAGCACTCCCACCTTCAGGCTGCCGCTGGGATGGCAGAAGATGCTGCCGTTACCTCTACAGGGAAAGAGGGAGATGGGCAAGAAGCCACGTTTCAGGGGCTCCACCTCAACTGTGAGCTGGCTACCGCTATCATATCTGGAAAGCCAGGGGAAAATAAGAACTTGGCTGACTACTAATTCTCATTGCTTTCGCTGTCGAATGTTCCTCCAATAGTAGGAAAACAAAATAAAATTGATGGGGACAGCTCAGAGCCTAAAGCTTCAAGAAACAGTAATAACAAGTCTGGAAGCAGGTGCCACAAAGCAGGTTGCGAAAGGGCTTGTGCTTGTTTTATATTTGCCCACAATTTGCATTCCACGAAAAACTAAAACCATGCTCTAAAATTAAATCCGGTATTCGCCAATCCAACCAAAGACGCTCCCTGTTCACATAATCTTGAGGTTATTTTTCAGGCTTAAAAATACAGTTTAGTTAGTTTGGCTTCCTCCCAATAAATACTCTCTGTGGAAATGTTTGTTCAGTCAAGCAGAAAAACAGATGCAAAATGGAAGTCCTAAAAAAACCTCTTAGAATTTAAAACAAAAAAAAGAAAAGACGGTGAATAAAATATTAGTTTGTGTCTGTAACATCTTTTTATCCATTTAGACCTGTTTGAGAGAGGGGCAAAATGCATGCCTATGGGTACATGCTTTAGGATGCAAGAAAGAGCATTTCCAAAGCCTGTGCAAAGCACGTGGGTGTGCAATAGCTGGCATGGCAGGGGAGAGAGCCTGAATGCCACATCTCTGCACAATGCCTGCAGTCACAGCTAGCTAGAAAGGGGTTTAGGACATTTTTCTAAGGAGGCTGTCTTGATACAGCCACAATATTACAGAGATGTAATGGTTCAGAAGATGATTTTTGATAAAGAGGTTTGAGGCAGCAAATTTTCAGAGATCCCCCTTCTCAATACAAAACATTCAGCTGTATTTCCACT
The DNA here is from genome assembly GCA_013398295.1 of Chionis minor. Classification (NCBI taxonomy): domain Eukaryota; kingdom Metazoa; phylum Chordata; class Aves; order Charadriiformes; family Chionidae; genus Chionis; species Chionis minor. The sequence goes on along the minus strand of VZSF01007818.1, from coordinate 107,698 downwards.
GCCAAGCTAGCACGAAACAAATAAAAATCGCCAACTCCAAAAAAGTTCTCAGAAAAGGTAATTATCCTCTGGCTTCAGCACACTCTAATACAATGTGTGGCAAAATGACAGGCTGGGAGGAAAAGTGTCAGTGTACCACACGTGCCTGCATGCGCGTCTGTGTGTGCTTTCGCAGGCACAAGTCAGCACTGGCTTATGCAATCTGGAGAGTGGTTAAAAATGTCTCAGTTTGGCCTTGCTGAGGCAGGGAGAAGGCAAGCATCTGAGTGTGCACTCAGATATAACCTCAGCACTGCAGCAGGTCTTCCAGCTGGACACAGCTGGATTCAAAATGCTCCCATAAGGCACAAACATCTTCTGCTTACATGTGACACTCATTTTGCTGGATTCTCCCAACTGGGTCTATGTAAGAGCCAGAGGGGAAGAAGTAGGAAATTTTAAAAAGCAGTATTGACAGAGGAGTCGTCACGAGGTAGATCCTCCTGATGCTCACAGCCAGTGCTGACCAGTGAGCAATCAGACTAATAAGGGGAGAAGGACCACTGCTGCATAAAAACTGTAGCCCAGCGCATGGAAGGCAAATCAAAAGAGAAGACTTAGAAGATAGCTAGACCGTGGAAGAAAAATGTTAGGCTTTCCTTCCCCTCTGCCAAATGTTATCAACTGTATTTAAAACTCTTCCTCCCCTGTCACTGTTAATTTTGGATACCTATCATTTTGTCTACACTGAAAAGTGAGAACTTGCTATCCTCCTTCCATGCACGGACATACAGCCATGAAGGTATTAGGAAGCACAACGGAAAGGAACTGAAAGTCCCGTCACCCTGGGTTTCAAAAACACTGCTGCGACTGAACTACATCGTTTGGAAGGCAGAAGACTTTCTCCATCACAAAGCGGTGGCTGCATGGTTTAGTGCAGTGCAATTCCTTGTCCAAATCCCAGAGTTTCCAAGAAACAAAACAACCAACCCCCCCACCACCACCCCAAACCCACCCTTTTTAAATGCCCTGGCAAACATAAGAAATAAGTGAAACTTGTTTAACGAGCAGTGTCTGACCTGATGCAGTGTTGACTGGTTGTCTGGTGTAAGACACGTTAAAGGTAGGTTCTTCTACTAGTGGAGGAGGGTACATCCGCCTTCGGATAAAGAAACCTGCTCCACAACAGAACAAGACTCCCATCATCAAAAGGAACCTAGGCAAAGAGAAGAGGGACGTCAAAGCCCACCTGCGCTCAGGCAGCTTCCAAACCCAGACTCCTCGCTGACAGAAACAAAAGTATCATCTAGCAACCATCAGCCCATGAGTTTTATCAGGGTTTCCTCAATAGGTTGTCACTTGAGAGCAGACCTGTGTCATTTCAGATAGCCATATGGATGGCACTTACAGATATAATACCGATTTCTTTAGCAATTTGTACTATTGGCTGATGTTTTCTAGCATGTAAAATACAAAGCTGAAACTAAAATGCCCTTGAACATTTGGAAAGTCCAGGTTCTGACCTGACCTTTGCCACCAGGATGCTGAACTGAAATTCCAGGTCCGTACAGTTTTAAACTGCTTCTCTTGGACACAAGCCTCACTTTTAGAGCATCGAGACTGGCAAGGAGGTTTGTGGGGGACTGGCTGTACAAAGAGGAATGCTATTCCACAGTTGCCCTTAAAAGAAGATTAATAGATGTTCTTAAATTACACAACAGTAATTTTGCCTCGCATGGGAAATATGGTGGCTGGCATTTAAGCTCAAGCCAGAAGACTGAAGCATTCAGCACTGAAGATGACAAGCTTCGCTTTGTGCTTCCTAGATGGGATATACATTCTCAAGGAAAAGGGCGTCATTTTGCTTCAGTTCTTCTCCTCTCAGCTCCTTTTCTGACCTGACTAAACAGTCCTCATCATTCCCTTGCCTTGGTGCTGTGGAAACAGGCACACGCAGTAAGAGCGCATCAGAAGATTCTGTTCATCGAACGGTGGCTTTCACTGTGCTTTCCTTGATTAGTTACCATACGTGCTACTGACTGATGCAAGCTCCCGTAAACCCAAATGGTTCTTTGGCCATTAACTGCCACCTCATTTCGCAGCCCTTTACTGGAAGACAATGACAACTGTGCTCTTTTGGCAGGGATGGAAGTTGGCACAGAGGCCAGAGGCAAGCCTACAAACCACGCTCACCTCTGGAGCATTCCCAGGTGCCCAAGAAGAAGAGTGGGACACTGCCTGGCAGCGAGAGGCATTTCATGCAAAGGGTCAGATTCTGTTCTAGTTTCTACGGTGGAAATGAGAGCAGGAGGTGGTCCTGTTTCCCCGAGCCAATATTAATACATTCCCCTTTTGGCAGCGTTCCTGCAAAGGATTTGTTCTGAACAGAAAAACAGAGATTTACGACGTCACCCCAGGGATTGAGATGCAGAGCTCTTCAGTTATATCAGTAAGGATTGTACAATGAAATCCCACAGTCAGCTTTGGGAAATCTCTGTATTATTGTATGTATCAGGCTTCTGGTTTTCAGTGTTTATTTGTTTCAATTTTGAAGGCTTATTTTTAAAGCAGTCTTCAAATTCTACATAAAAGTGCCTGAGATCAGGTTTTCTAGGAGAGCTTTTGCTTTCTCTCTGCTGTAACGAGAAGGTTATATTCAGGTGCTTTCTTAAATTCCTCTCCAAAAAGAATTTACCTTATTTTTTCATTATGTGTATAACAGTGATTAGTTTAAGCTTTATCCAGATTACTGAGCTGCTGGTTTCACAACCTCAAATCTTTCTGCCTTCTTTTCCCTTGCTGTCATCTCCAGTGAAATCCTCATAGTTATTAATGTACTTCTCTTCCTTTTTAATTGAAGCCTCAATTCGGCTGGCAAGAACGTCTTAAACCCTGCCTAAATGCACAATCCTCCTAATACAATCTTCTTTTAAAACTGTGTGCCCAAGAAAACTGGACAAACGCTGCTGCTTGGTAGTAGCTGGAACAGACATTAGGAATTCAGCAATTCTGGATAAATGTGGGACCACTGCACAGGCCAGCAGGATGCAGAAGCAGGAAAGGTCAACCTGACACAAGTAACCTCCTTTTCCAGTGTTTTCTCACTCAGCGGGAGAATTTTATAAGCCAAGAAACAAAGTCCTTGCATTTATTTGTACACATATGCATTACTGAATAAAGTACCTACTTCACTTTAAGATACTAGGCTGGCAATACCCTGATTCCGAGTCCTACAAACAAGAGAAGAACAGGACAAAAATAAATTGGCCAAGAGCTCTGACCTACCAAAAATACCATAGTCGCTGGATAGAGAGAGCTCTCACACAGCATCTTGAACCACAGCAGTCCTCATAGGAGCGACATCTGCAGAGAAATAGAGAAAAGGGTGTTAGGGAAGTGGTTGCCACCCAGAGTAAAAAAATGGCACCTCCAACCCCGATGCCCCTCACACCCCTGCCCAAGCCACGAGCTCTTGGAAGCCTCTTGGAAGTTTTCAGGGTGGTTGGATGGGGCTTTGGGCAACCCCATCTAATGAAAGCTCTCCCTGCTCACGACAAGGGAGTTTAACTAGCCGATCTTTGGAGGCCCCTTCCAAGCCAAACCACTCTGTGGGTCTATGAATAAGAACAGACTACTCTTCACCAGATAAAGGTGTCAATCACACATACACATTCCTGGCACAGCTCTATCACCACTGAGGAACTTTTTATGTGTTGTTAAAACTACCTTCCTATATATTTCTTTTAAAGCCACCTCAAAAAGACAGAATGCAGTGTTTAATTCTACATAAAAGGAGACGTTATACAGAAAAGTAGTGTTACTGTGTTTTCTTTCACCATAAATGAACACTGCAGACCTCAAACATGAGCCATTTGGGGTTTTATTCACTGCACCAAACAAGAATTGCAAGGTCAAAACTGCCAGATCACTCATTCTTTGCAAATCATCGGCTTCCAAGCAGAGAAACCACCAAGTGCAGAGAAAACGTCAAGTGTACTGTTATTTGCAAATTTAATGGCATTTTTTGCTTCTCAGAAGTTGCACTGGACTGCAACTGCCAGCAACTCCCATTATTTAAGCAGGCTTCCCTCTAAAAAACCCCCACGTTTCAGATTAGTATTTCATGTGGAATAGAACCATTTTAAAGGCATTATAGCACCAACCACTGTAAGCACAAGGTACAACTCCACTAAAAGCCAGCACATACATTCAGCATCTTCTGAACAACTTCTATGGTAACTGTCATTTCCCACACCAATGAAACACTCTACGTACTTAGCAGGGAAAAGGACAAAGGTAACACAGAAACTATGGTATCTGACAAACTCAGATGAACACATTCAGATTAGCACCGCCACATACCAAAAGAAAAGAGGTTACCACAACCGGATCAACCTTTTTAATGGTGTTCACATCTGTATGCTCAATGCACAGATTTATGCATCTGGGTTTGGAAAATTTGCCCAACTGCATGACTGTACTCCCATATTTGTACACAAAGCTAAAAAAAAATCAATTGGATAATTGCACAGACAATTACACATTTACACGCTTGGTTAACAAGCCTTCACTCACAAAATACGTCAAGTCACACAGGCTTCAGCCTCTAACTGGGGATGGAGGAGCATGCTCTATGGGCACGTAATCAGTTGTTTTGCAAGTGAAAAGAGTTACGTGCTCTTTTGATGACAAATAGGCAGGATTTATTTAAGCAAGCTGGAGGATCCGACATGATCAACATGGCAAGGACCATTAATATACTCAGGTACCCAGTCTGAGCCTCAAGCAGAGTAAGCCGCTCTTGCCAAAAGAGAAAACGCCCACTTTGCCATCCCTGAACACAAAAGCGACCCCTCTCCAACCTTTAAAGGTTGCCAGCACCCTAACAACTGCTCATACTCAAAGCTACCAGAAAGCACAAAACTACTAACTACTACTACTAACTACAAGACTTAGCAAGTCAGCATTAAATTCAGCCCAATCGGGACCAAGAAATTAAGCATTCCTCCATACTCCCCACGTGGATCAACTCAACAGGAGCTTCCAAGACATATGTTAAATGTATGGACAGGATCAGGCCCCTTCAAAAATGGGGTGGCAGCCACTGCCTTCTGTTGAAACGCTGCTCACAGTACCCCTTTCGCTCCTTAGCGCACTCGTGGTTGGAGCACCTCATTCACGTTCATGGGCACTTGCTCCTTTTGCTGATGCTGCACAGCAAGGACTTCTTCAGGTTTGTCGGGACAGAAAAACAGAGCTAGGGGCTGGAAACAGAGCCCATAAATCTAGAAGGAATGAGTTGGAGGTGGCAAGTGAACATCAATCTCTTCCTTTGTGGGAAACCTGTGCTAGCAAATAAAAAAAGCCTCCCACCATTCCTGCTGCTCCACATTTTAAAAGAGCAAGCTACACTCACATCCATAAAAGAAAGGGAATGAGTTCCCAACATCACTGTTGGACTTCCCTCTTGTAGCCTTTCTTGAGTGAATTAAGGCCAAATTACAGAAGGACTTTAGGGATGTAAGCAGTCTTTATCTCTGCCTCCACACACTGGTTCTGTCAGCCCAGGCACCTCCACATGCAGGATGGGGAGTGAATGCACCAGCCTGGCCTCTGGCCCCAAAGCCATTTTCCAGATCAAGCTCCAAGAGTTGAACTTGTATTAAAAGTTAAATTAAAACAGAGAGTCCAGGGAGGCTGCATGTACACTTCCCTTGTGCCTACCCTTGCCTCACTTATTTTGCATCCGTTTTCTCCAGAACCAAAAGAGATGGGAAAAGGCTATTTAAAAATATATAATTATGGTCATTCAAACCACCAAAATTAAAACAGCATCTGTACGGTGAGCATAGTTCCTGAATTTACTTTTTATTTTTAATCTTCAAAATGTCTGGGTTGCAAGTAAGCACCATTTCTTAAGCTTCAGTGGCTTAGCTTTTCTTCCTGCAAAAGAAGACTAAATTACCATCTGGAGGACAGAAAGGCTCAACTGCTGAATGCTTATGAAGCTCCCGAGACCACGGAATGGCAAACAAACAGGCCATCAAAGAGAAGTTTTGTCTCCTACACAGATGACTGCACTTCCAAATGGCTGAAAATGACGTTGTAAAGGCAGGAGGAGTCTCTCACTACGGCTGTGTGCAGAGAAGCTCCATTTCACATTTCACAACAGCCAGTAGGCTTTCCAAGGCAACTCATCCAAGGTTAAGCACTGCATTTGCTGGGTGGATCTGGGAAGCTGAATGAGTACCATGACTTGGAGGGAAATGCCTTTGAGATCTGACACTAGTAACCCTTTCACTTTTTACCCATAAAACCAAACAGGCACTTCATTTTGCATGACCGCGAGTACGGACACAGGTATGTAGGAGCCTGGAATCGTGGACGGTAACAGCCTGCTGTTTGTATTTCCCAGCAGCACCAAAAAAGACTGGAAGAACAAATGGCCCATTTGCTGATACTGCTGTCAGGGTACCATGGAAGCTCTGCTGATCTCTCGTTCTTGATTCAACGCACTATGAAAAAAACAACACAGCTTCTGCCAAGATTGATCCCAATTACAAGAAAATTAACTTACTTACAAGAGCCATATTTATTAGCAGGCAAAAGGCAACAATAAAATCAGCTTATTAATGGAGTAACATACAAGCTTAAATATAATCAGTCTTTGATGTACCATTTCTTATTGCCTGACAGCAAATCCCAGTAGAATTAAGACCCTGGTTCAGAAAACAAACAACTAAGCACACATATATTTATTGAACTGATATGCATATCCTTTAAATTACACTTGTGCTTTAGCTCTGCTTAACAGCGAAGGACCAGTTGTGCCCAATGCCAGTTGAAGAAGAACGAGCCTTACTATTGATCTGAACTGGACTGAACCCATCTCTCCTACAGAATACATTTCTAAAGCCAATTTCCCTCTTTCACACATCAACAACGATCCCAAGAACTGTATTCCCACAGGGCAATGCTTGTTTCATAGCTCAAAATTTAAGTCATTACATAGGATAAGACTTCACCAAGCATACAGTCTTCTCTTTTGAAACCTGTCTGCAATGTGATTTATGATTCAGCAGGTAGGTCTTTTAATTCATAATTCAGTACAGTGAAATGAATGCATCTGCATGTCCAACGACTCGTACTGCTAAGACACCACTGAACTGCTGTGTCAGAGATCAGTTACAGAGTGTGTCAGATCACAGCAACAAGCTTTTTGTACAGGTTCACACTTAAATCGTAACGCTAAGCTTCTTTCCTTAATGGACAAGTAAAGCACATAGTTTCACATATGAGTATACGATATGACCCAAACCCGAAAAACAAACCCCATACTTGCATGTGTTCTGTGGATAATAACTGCTCAATGAAATGATCCAGAAGCTCTTTTCCATTTATAACTGCGTCTACACAGCTGAACAAGTCGCTTCTTAGCAGAGCTGCCGCAGGGAAGACCTACATCTAAAAATAATTCCCTGATTGCCACCTACTGAAAACTGGAGAAACTGAAGATGTAAAGCAAGGATCACACCGTTCAGCAGACTGTACAGCCACAGTCATTTGACAATATTCCCTGTCCTCACCCAACGTGGGTATTCCCCATCAACACAATCCCCGTGAAATGCAGGCTGTAGTGTTCTTTAAGTTTTCTCCCTAGGCTGTTTGCATACGTGCCAAAACCTCATTTAACATTTAAGATGTTTGATTAGCAATGTCTTTTGGAGGAGTAAAACAAAACATAAATTGTTAATCCACATGTAGTGGTAGAAAACCTACTGCAGACGCGAGGACAGAGGATGGAAGGGTGAAAGAAAACCACAACTTCCTCCACAACAACCAAATACAGTAAACTGCATGATTTCTAAGCAGTGCCCTGTAGACGAGCATGACTTTAATTCCAAAAAAGGCTGCATGCCAGTGAGAGGTTGAATGATTGCTACATATATGCAAGGTCTATGAAGCAAACTGGGATGCACTGGAATACAAAGAAGCACTGGCAGTTTTTTAAATTGGGGGTAACAAAAGGGAGCCAGGAAACTCAGTAAAGGTGGGTGTAGCAACAGACCAAAAATAAGAACAGAAGAGAAAGATTTTGGGGGGATGGCTAGTAGCAACAGATGACGCTAAGGAAGTCCCAGCTGTGGTCCTAATACTGGCACAAGCAAAAGACCAGAACTGCAAGTGCTTACAAGAACTGGAAAGGATGGACTGCTGAAGACTGTGTCACCTCCAGGCAGACTCAAGGCTGAGCCCTCAAAGCTAGAAGGCTCAGGTCTGCTACCATTGAATAGACAAAGGCAGACAGCTGAAGTGTGCATATGTATTTACTTGTTCTAGGACAAAAAAAAGTTTTTCTAAAAAAAAAAAAAACAAAAAAAAAGAAGGAAAAAAATTAATCTGCTTCGAACTCAGCTGCCAGGATACCGTGATGCTGAACAGAGAAAAATCAAATGAGCCATGAAACAAAACGAAAAACAAAGCAGGCAACCACCACAAAGTGACTAGCAGAAACAATTCTGGTGAAGCTCAGAGTCTTGGCTGTGCTAAGAGCGAGGAGTAATGCCACTCAGTTTGACAGGACTACACTGCCACAAGACTCAGAATTAGACCTGAAGGATGAGGAATGAGGAAAATCAATAGAAGGTGTATCAGGTAACTAAGGGAATTATTTTCCTACCAAGTTTATTTCACCGTTGATTAATTAATTTCAGAGCATTCTGTATGTGCATTTCCATCTTTCAATAAAAAAAAAAAAAGCATTTTCAAAGCAAAGCCAGCACCTGCACTGCTATGTAAGGAAAGACACGGTTATTGACTGCATACATGGGGAAGACCACCAGTCAAGTGGAGGAGCTTAACACTACAAGCATGGTGGAGAAGTTATTCTAAGGAAGTCATTTTGCTAATCACAGAGTCCAACTCTGCACTCAGGAGTCCCACCTAAGTAACTGTTTCTGAGTCCCAAATTTCTTTCCAGAAAGACATCACAACACAAAGGCCACCCCCCTCCAGTGGCACTCACTCAAGTGCTTGAGGAGCAGTAACACACCCAGGTCTTTGGCTGGTGGAGCAGAGCAACAGGCAACATCTGCCTTCCAGCTTTGGTCTTGGACTGGTTGTGCCTCCTTGGCACGTCTGCGTACACGGATGGCCTAATTTCCAGCAGGCACACGACTCCACCACAGTCACCTGCAGTCACAGGTTCTCCACACCCAAAAGCATCTCTCTTCTTTTGTTATTCATAGCAAAGGTATGATCCGTCACAGCATGCAAGAACAGTGCCTTATAAAACGTAGGTCTGATTTTGGCAACTATATATATATATATGAAAAACAAATATAACTCCTTCAGAGATGAACGCAGTCATGACCTCAGTGAAACATCTGTACTTAAGAGTAAAACACTGCCAGTGGTACCCAGGAGAGCACTAGAGATACAGTTACCCAGGTACTTGATAAATCACTCAGCTCTTAACTACATAAGAAAATATAAGGCAAAAAGGAGAGAAAGGGCTGTCAGGTCATTTTTTCTACAGAGTAGAAACAACAGAGACAGACACAATATTTGCTCAGATTAGATTCCTGTCTGCTTTGACACAACTAAAATCTCCTACAACGAGACAAGATACTCGGGTCCTGTCCTTCCCACAGACATGAAAAACAAGAGCAGGCAAAGCTGGAAAAGGGATTATTTCTCAATGATATTCTTTAGGTAAAGAGCCTATGAACACTGTCTCTGTGCAAGAACTTGGCGGAATATGGTAAATTCCCCTCTCTTCTGACGGGGTGACAAGTATTTGCTCAGCTGCTCCTATCAAACCAACCCTTCTACAAAAATTCTTCTACCCAATGGCCTGCCATAACCCCAGCCCTCTCTTCTCAGATCCCAAGAGGAAAGAGGGACTCTCCTTATTTTCTGTAAGGGCAGCAAGTTTCAGCACATAGCTTTCTGGCCAGCACATACCCATCTAGAAATTTTCTCTGCTCCTCCTGTGGCAGAACCCACTAAGAATTTTTGTGGTTTGGGCTTTGTCCAGTGGCAGTACATGGTACCTTAAATAGCCAGTTTTCAACACAGGCTGCAGGCCTTTCTTTTGCAGAACAAAGCAGAGAAACAGCATAGCTTAAGGATCTGGCAAAAGTAAGCCAGAGATAATCTGTAAAACGACTTTTAATGTTCTGGAGGTGGAATTGCAAATTTCTCCTACCAACAGGAATGAGGACTTCTAGTTAATCATCAGACCCCTTATTAAACACATGATTAGTTCTTCGCTATCTCAAGCTGCTCCCAGTGGGCCAGCAGTCCTACTGCATCTAATCACTGCTTAGGGAGATTATAAAGCAATCTGCTGGCAGGGGGCGATGGATGTCCGTGAATTTGCTATCTGCCTGAATTTAACATACTAATGTATAGCAAATCTTTTTTCTTCGCCAAGCCAGTGCAGAATCATACACAGAGAAGGACACAGGTACTAATGGACAACAGTCAGATGCCACCAAGTTTTTCAAAATTTTAATTCAGGGTCTCTCTGTCCAGAAAGGGTTAGAGGCTTCAAGATGACTTTGGGGTCAAGTGCTCCTTGATGCAGTCCACTAGAGCTCAAACCAGGTACAAGCCTACCTGTCCCACTGAGAGGCCACCAGAAGAAACGGATTCTCAGCCTCACATTAGGTTCTTGCCTGGGACATGGTGGAGTTAATGCTCTGATGAATATTTCAAGTCAAACAGCCCCAACAGGAAAAACTCATAATAAGCCACGACTGTGGTTATTGCATCCTCTGGAAATGAGAGGGGGTGGAACTGGGCTTCCTGCTCCACCTCAGCCAGAGCAGAGCCTGGTGTCAGAAGAGCACTCCGCTGGAAGACAGAGACTGCCTCCCTTTCCTCCTTCCTCTCCTTTCTCAGAATAGGCTTCCTACAGCTGGTCAGCCTCCAACTCCAAAAATCGTTCAGAGCTTCAAATCTCAAATTAGGTCAGTCACCTGCTCGATCGTCTGTGAAGGCTGAGATATTAAACACCTCTGCCCTTCTCAAGACTCACTCCTAGCAAGTTGAGTTGGTTGTTAATTTGGTAACCTAATTCTCCCCAGGTTGCGCATCAGACAACCAATCCATCGAAGCAAATTCAAGTGCCTGGCAAGGCATCCAGTGGCTGGGTGATTACAGCAGTCAGGACTACAACCTCAACAGATCCATCAACATCTAGGGTATCTAGTCCCTCATTTAAAGCAAGGAATATACCACCTTAAGGGCACAGACTACTGAAGCTAGTTGTGATGTTTTTTACCCTTATTGTTTAAGGCCACACAGGACTGAGCAACGGTGGTGGGTTTTTGTTGCCTTTATATACAGATGGTCTGAGAATTACTGCTGTCTTCCTTCATGATACAAACTATGCACTTACGTTCTTGCGTTGAACTACATATGCGAGCAGGCCCTTCCTGTGACTGCTCACTGCTAAATTGGTGTCCCTGGCCTGAATCCAGGTCTACGTTTCTGCACGGTGCCAGCCATTCAAGGAGCCTGGAAGCGTGCAAAACTATTACGCTGCCTCCCCTCTCCCTCCTCCATGCTGGCTTCAAATCAGATGGAAGAATAAATCAACAGCTAGATTATTGCCCTAAGCACACACCTGCTGACACTTCATGCGGCTGTAATTGCAATGGGAAAGCTAAGTGTATCATCAGGAAAGCCAACTTAATTAAAAGCAGTAAACATAACAGGATGTGGAGCACAGAAAGTAGCTCCCATCATGCAACATGCCCTGTGTGTCTAGACTGGGGGTTCTTCCTGGCCTCTTGTACACACATTGATGGAAGAAGTGCTCTCTAAGCTATCTGAATACCAGCAAGAGGAAAAAAAAAAAAAAAATCTGTTTTTTATTGTTTTCATCTGGAACATTTTGCAGATTCTTGGTAATGCACAAAACTATTATAGACTGACCACCAAGCACATAAGGGCTTACATTCAAAATGCAGATAAATACAACTGCATGATAAATACAATAAAATCTAATCTGCAAAGCAAGAGAACTGTGTGGAAATGCACCAGAAATTTCTTTCAAAAACAGTGAAAAAAACCAAACAGAATACAATCAGTATTCTTCTCCAAAATAAAATAAAAAAAAAAATTACCATTCCCATGTAGGGCAGGAATATGTTTTAAACATGCAGAATATTAGCAAAAATGGCTTTTTTTTGGGTTTACATTAATGTTTTTACACTAACTCTAAATGAAAAATTAAACAGAAGTAATCAACATAAAATAAATGTGTATGTGTGCAGATGTCTGTAGTAAACTACTTTCTATGGCAGTAACATACTAGCCAAAAAATACAGCCTTCCATCTGCACATGCTTTTAACGTTAATTCAGGTCCTGCTCCAGATAACAAGAATTAGAAAAGGTTACAAGATGGCACTCTCCTATGTTTCTTCTGTTCTTCACCTATTTGCCAGCAGCAATGGTAAAATTTTCTTCAAGAGAAATTTTCCATGTTTCTGGAGGTCTTTCACCTACTAGCACAATAACGACCAGTCAAAACATACATATATAGGGAACCCATGGCTGAGCTCCAGCACAAAAAGTCAGTCTTGAAGAGGTGGAAGCAGGTACAGGCTACCAAGGAGGAGTTTAGAAATCACCACGTACACAAGTAGGTGTGATGTTAGGAAAGCCAAACCTCACCTACAACTGATACTTGCAAGGGAAATCAAGTGCAGCTTCTACCACGACACTAGCAGTGGATGGTACGTGTGGACAGGCCAGAGAGCAGCAGATGTCATTTAGCTCAACTTCAGCAAGGCCTTCCACACTGTCTTCCACAATATCCTTGTGCCGATATTTGAACATTACAGTCTACACAGGCAGACAGCTAGATGGATAAGAACAACCCTGGTGGGGTGTTGCGGCTCAGAGGGAAGTGGTCAATAGGTCACACTCTCCCTGGAGAGTATGAAGTAATTGCTGGTAGTACCACAGAGGTCTGTGACTGTCCTGTTGACGTGTGTGTTGCTGGAATTGGTGATGGAGTACTCCCACCACGGTTGGAGATGGCACTAGACTGGGGATGAGTCAATGAGCTCAAGGGCAGGGCTGCCACTCAAAGATCTAGACTGGTTGGAGGAATGGCCTGACAGGAACCTCACGAAATTGAACAAAACGAAGTCTTGCCCATGGGAAGGATAAACATCTCGCCAGCTGTGAAGCAGCTCTGCTAAAAAGGCCCTAGGTGTCATGGTAGACAACAAACTGAAAATGAGCCAGCAGTGTGCCACGACAGCAATAAAGGCCAACAGCATTCTGGAGTATGTCAACAGAAGCCTAGCCTGTGGACCAAGGGAAGTAACTACCACCTTTCACCAAGCACTTGTTGGACCACATCTAAAATACCACATTTGGTTTTGGCATCCCCACAAAAAGAATAAAATTGATAAACCAGAGTAAGCTCAGCAAAGGGTCACCAAGATAGTCAGGGTCTGGGGCACTTGCCCTGTGAGGAGAGGTTGAGAGACGGCTTTGTTCAGCCTAGGGAAGAAATATCTTCAGAGAGACACAAGAGCAGCCTGTAAGTACCCAGGAGAAGGTTATTAAGAAGATGAAGCCAGGATCTTCCCAGTGGTGAAGGGCAGGAGGACAACAGACAATGGATGTAAACTCAAACAAAAAGAGATTCTGACTTGGCATATGGAAAAACTTACTCACCATGAAGACAGCCAGGCAGCAGAGCACATGAACCGGAGAGGTTGTGCCATCTTCTTCCTTGGAGTTTTCCCAAGACCTAACTGGCTGAAGCCCTGAGCAATCTGGTCTGACTTCACAGCCAACCCTGCTCTGAGCAGGAGGTTGGACTGGAGGTCTCCTGAGAACCCTTCCCACCTGAGTTATTCTCTGATTCCATTATCCTCTTTTCCTCTATTGTCTTTTCCTCATTACTTTTCTTAGAATATCACATTATTAAAAAATTCAGTACACAATAATCCAACAGAATGAGCTGAAATAATGTTAACTCACTACTGGATAACATCAAAACTCTTTTCTCCCTCTAAATCAGCCAATCCTGTGGGTTCACTGACCTGGTGACATCAGCCACGGTATTTCTATTGCTGTGGACACATGCCTACCACTCATAGTCAAAAATATTTGTGTTTTATAAACATGCTAGGGAGCCTGGAAAGGAGAGGATTAGAAGTATGCAGGTTCTAGCATCTGGAATTTATCACCTCATTAAAAGCTCCAATGTGATGGTAGCTAACAACAAGAGGAAAAATAAACAGAGAAGACCTATGGGATTGGTCAGTCATAACGGGGAACATACTTCACCCTGCAATGAGGGGGACATTTACAATCATTGTAATCAAACTATTCCTCATCAGCAAAATGTAAGGCAGCCTTCCCTCTACTATTCATCCCAAATTCAAAAGTGGAAAAAACAACTGGTGTATCTTAAGTGCTACTGGCATCTTTATACAGAGGTGGTTTCACAATCTAATGCATTCACTTTGTCATTTTTCACATTGCCAAGTAAGAGAAGCATCTTGGCCACCTCTTCTGCCAAGCATCAGCAGTTCAGGTACATCTAGAATAAGACTAAGCTGGCTTATTTAAGAGAGAGTAGGATGAGGATCCTTGTAGAGGATCCTTGTAGAGGACCAGTCAAGTCTGTTGAGATAGCTTTAATTCTCAATTGCTTTCTGTGCATCCACACAAGGAGATGTGTGATCTAATTGTTTAAGCAAAGTCAGGAATAACTTGGTGCTCTGCTTTTCCAAAGTATAAGAATTAGACTCCAATAACTGATTCCTTTCTCCACTTTATATTTGTTTACTTATTTTTCCAGGCCTTTTATAAATAAGTGTTTTGCTGAAGCAGGGAAAAACCGTCTAACTGACAATATCTTGTGACTCAGGCAATTGGAACACAGAGAAATGGTTGGTTTGGTTAGTGAAGTAAGTTAAGAGCAGTTTTGGAAATTCTCTGTATCAGTAGTAGAAGACCTATGTATGTGTCTCAAATTTCTGGAAAGCTTTCCATGATGGCTTCTGGTCTGAAATAAGCTATATCTTAAGTCAGCAGATTCACAGAACAGAGGTAGACAAGTTTGGAAAATTACCAATTCCTCAGCCTAGCCTTAAGAAATGGAATTACATTCGAAGAAACATCCTTGAAATAAGCTGAAGCTTACTGCTGATCTATGAAGGTTAGAACAATTACCTCCACTGGAAAAATAATTTAAAAAGGTACTAATACCATTAACTACTTGGACAGAGAGATCTATCATTAGTTCTGTAAGAGACCTCCAACCTTTGCCCAAGCTGTTAATACAGAGAGCATAACCAACAAGTTTTAAAAAAAAAAAACCAAACCTTTGAGCAACATCTCTAGCAACTTTTTCTTTTTTTAAAAATTACACTGGGAGACAGATTGCATCAAAAACTAAAAAAAACCCCTTAAGCTCTGAAATAAGAACAGTCATATCAATGCAAGTTTTACCCCCCAATCTACCTGAATTTCCAGTACACTTATTTTGGCACACTGATTTCTTATCCCATGTTCCTCTTGCTTACCAGACGCCATCTTATCTCTGTCTTCGGATGGCTGAAGTAAAGCCTTTACAGGAAAGATTAACTCAGCTATCTTGCCTTTAAACTTCCGATAAAAGCAAACAACCATTTTATGTGACAGTCCATCTTAGACTTCTATTACCCTGGGCAATTGAAAGAGAAGCAGGCACCTTTAGGAGGATGTCCCTACCTGGAAGAGATAAAGCATATGGACATGCCAGTCCAGGGATGCCTTGGTCCAAGCATACCACACCAGACCTGTGATAGACACAGGACTTGGTATTTCTGAGCTGACAAGCCACCCTTTTCATTATAATACGAAGTGTCTCCAAGAGAGATGTAACATACTGTTAGCACAGGACTGAAGTCAGAGGGAAATCATTAAAAAGGATTGCATTGCTGTGTTTCATAAGTCTCCAAAGATAGTCTCAAGACCAAAGGACAGACTGCATATGTTAACTGGGTAGAAAAAACTTCTGTCAGAAAACTAATGATAGAAAGGAATGGAAGCTAGTGTGAAGTCATTTGACTAAATATATCTGCTTCTTATGGACTGTTGCTCCAGAAATTGTACGATAAAATAAAACCTGTTTCACTACAGCGCATCCCAGATCTAGATATGCACAGAGGAGACACTCTCAAGATGAAGTAACTTATTATGCCTTTAGATGATTTAACATCTAACCATATGCTAAGGGAGAAGGCCCTATTCATGCCTCCTCCCCCACAATATGCAGAATACTCCCTCCCTCCCATTTTACCAGTGTTCGCCAAAAACCTTACCGAGCTAATTCAACACTGATTCAAATGTGCCAAAATGAGCAACTTTCTGTGGTATTAGCAAGTTGAATTAACTTAGTGAAGGGTCAAACAAGTGCCAAAGTAACAGGACTTCACCCTAAGATATTGAGCTTGGTGTTCTGCCTCTCTTCCACCCTAGAGATGTGAAAAGACAGTGCAGGAAGGAAGCAGCTGGGGATCCCAGACAACAGAAATTGAAACTACAGCAGTAACAAAGTAGGAAACCCCAGGCACCGTAGACATCAATGACCTTCCTATTGTTTTGATGCATGCCCCCTTTAAACCTAATGAGCTCCAATGCACTCAAATACCCTCTCTCTCCTCTCTTCCACATTTCTTCACTTGTCTCACATCATCTGTCCTCTGAGCTTTACCATCCCCAGATCCTTATTGTCTTTCCTTTGCATTTCTTCTTCCCCACTTAAACTCATAATCGCAATAACAACAATAGCATGAACCTGACACTCATCCCCATTGCAATAATCACTGAGTACACACATCCCACCCCCTTCCCCTTCCTTTTTCCATTTCCGTACCCTCTCCAGGAGACTGGCAATCGCAACGCATTTATGCAATGACTTGGATAACAGGGTGCTGCAGTAAGTACCACAACACACATAACTACTAGCAACAGTCTTCCGATTGACTTGACATAGTATACAACACTTTTCCCTCCACATTAAAAGGTGTCCCAAACCAACCAACAAGCCACCAACACCATAGGCCCTCTTCCTTTCAGTGAAGTGCAATTCCCATTAATACCTTCAACGGACTGGGAAATAAACACACCGCTTTTCTAGAAGATAATCCATTCCAGCACACAAAGATGACAGTAAACTAGTCACCAAAAGGAAACCAGCTAGAAAGCAACCTTGCATGCATCGGATCTGCTGCAGATAGTGAGCCTCCCCTTCGTACCCCTTACTTCCACACGACTCTCTATGTATTTACCTGTGGCACGAAGAGCCTGAGCTAACACCCAATATCCAAGTAGCTAGCCCTTCGTATTACCAAGGGAGACGCACACTGGCTGCAAAAGCATGTGGGCAGAAATGTAAGCAGAACTCCAAGGTGATGATGAATAACACACTCCTGAATGTCTAGGTACAGTGGGATTTTAATAATTTTGTAACATCCCAGCTTCTTTCCCACATTGCAGCAAAATAAAATGGAGGTGGAACCACAGTCCTGTTGTTATTAGCATGCTAAGAAAATGAACTTATTTAAATTCACCCATCTGTTCTGGACAACCATTTATGAGTAATTCTCAACATTTCAGTCACCTGAAAAAAGGACAGTGAGTTCTAGGCACAAACACTTCCTAAGCAGTTAATATTCAAAATCACAGATGATTAAACCATACAGTGTTTCATTCTTTCAGTGAGCTTTGTTTCTCGCCTGGCTTCCTGGCTGCTTTTTGTCTCTAGCATTTCTCTCCCATTTCTGGCAGATGAAGTGGAGGTGGAGAAGAAAAGGGAGGAAAGTTCTTGGGTAGCATAAGGATTACAGTAATTTCCAATCTTTCGGCAACACTGAGCTTTCTCAGGGAACTGATGACCTAATGCTGCTACTTACTCCTTCACCTCACTTTTTTTTCTAAAAAAAACTTATGTTTACAAGTGTTTACAACCATAAAATTATAAAACCCAGGGACAAAGTTCAGTACATTTATCTCCTTTCTGCCCCCAAATCCACAGGGAAGGTACTTCTCACCCACACATTTCCTCCGCCTTTTTGTTCTTGCTGTGGGCAAATTAAAACAGAAAACTCCAATTCAGAGACACCCTCAATCATGCACCTACAGGTCACTGACATTTGGTTCACACCCAAGCCTGATGTGAATGTATATGCCACTCATCAAAAGGACAGTTATGCCACGGATAACAAATCATCTCAACTCCCTACATTAAACAACAGCATTAGCACAGGGACAAACTTACTTTCAAAGCATTCTTGGTATTCTGCCTGATTACCTGCCCTTGTTCAAAACAAAGGCAGAACTGTCCTCCTCGCATGGCTCTACTTATGTTTCCTTCCAGTGTTCTGAAATAAGAGCTGTTTAAGATCTTGCATTTTGTTTTCAATCAGAAAGGTCATCTGGATTGGATGGTGAAACGAGTCTGTACGCTTTTTTTAAGAAGGAGAAAGGGAAAGAAATGGGACACAGGGAAGGAGGGAAAGGAAAATCTCCATTTTTAAATTAGAAAAAGTCTCAGAAGTTATGGAAAAATTATAATTAGTGAAATAACAAAATGCTAAGAGCCTACAGAACCAAATTCTCTCATGAGCACTAGAAAAAGCAAAAAGGGAAGTGATGACTACTTACATATAATATGTAGGATATAATCCTTCAAAGTACCAGCAATGCTTTTTCGCCTCTGTACACTACAAAAGAAAGAAAAAATCTGGTATTAATATTTACGAAGGACAAGGTACAATTATAAACACAAGCATAAAGTATTTATAAATACTTTACCGTGACTTTGAGCAATTAGAAAAGGTTTATATTCCGAAAGATTTCCCAATCTCGATACACACAGCAACTGGCAAGTGAGTTCACGTGCATGGCAGTGTGCCCTGCCAGGGTTCAGATCCCTCATGCAGGGCTTTGCCTGTGGGGCTCCATAGCTTCCCATGATTCACGAACAAATTGGGTACATTCGATGCAGGCACAGGATCCAGCTGCACATGTTCCCTAGCAGAACTGCTGTTTTGAAAGGCCACAGTGAACTTAAGAGCCCATTGTGGTTGTAGCCTCTTAAAAGACCCCCAAGGCATAACCGGTTAGATGACACTATGGGTATGACTGCACAGTAAATACAATAATTGAGGGACTTATTCATCTTTCTGGAAGTCTCTGGGGTGCGGAGCCAGTCTCGGAAAGGAGCAGAACAGAGAATCCATCCATCCCATCTCCTCTTCCTACAGCTTGGAAATATCTCAAGTGTTCATTAAAGTACCAGGGAAAGGAAACTGCTTTCTGTAGCCCAGGGGTATTGTTCTCTTTTGCAGATTGCCAGCATATTCTTGTTAAAGGCTGGTGACAGGCCGTTTCTCAGTGTGTGTGTGCAGGCAACGTGGGAAGCGCACATCGTTACAGGCACTGCCAGAGTACAGACAGCCGCTCAGAACAATAGCAGCGCTTAAAAAAGAAAACCAGATGTCAAGCCCATACTCTGTATACAACGCACAAAATATTTCTGTGTATCCCGCTGACATTGCTAGCGTAAAATGCCATTTTGGCCATAGACATAGCTCCAGGAGCTCCACTGCAAGCTGCATTATCTGACCGCGCATGGCCAGGGCATGGCGGGACACTCTCCACAGAGCAGTGAGGAATAGCTCGCCGAGGTTTTAGCAACAATTCCCTCTGCTGCTCACACCTGACACCCGACGCTGGAGAACCCTCAGCACACCCATGGTGCTTGGATCATCCTTCATGTTCACTTGGCAGCTCACCTTTAAATAATAGCTCATATAAGTTTATTAGCTTCCTTGAATCCCAGAATACTAAATGAATCCAGTTAAGACAAAGACAAAGTGTTTTTAGATCCCAGACTCTCACTCCTCATGAATAAGAAAGGCTGCAAGCTCTTTAATGAGCATCTGATGAGCTAAATCACAGACAGATCAATTACAGCCCATGAAGACAAACTGCTATGGATTAAATTCTTAGGAGCAATATAGGAGACGGGGGGAGGAGGAGGAGGAGAAGACGCTTTTGATGGCGTGCAATCAGGCCTTTCCACTAATACAAAAGGCTCACACCAACCTTCAAGATGCACAAGCTTTAGCTTCTGCTGAAAGGACTGGAGCTTTTTTCCTTGGGATAAACACAGTGGAAGCCTTGTTCCCCTCTCAAACTGATGCCACGGTCGAGGCAGTATATGCAGGAGGTCTCTGTAGCTGCTGCTGGAGCAATTGGTGTTCAAAGATCTGTCTCTACATTTGACCTATTCCCTCTTTCCGTCCCCCTCCTTCAAAGCTTTCAACTTCATAACCCTTCCTTCTGAATCTGTTCATCAGCTTGCTGTTTCCTTTTACTCTAAAATTAGAAATATGCCAAGTTTCTCCCCACAACACTCCGCAAACATATATGCACTGTAGACCCAGCAGGTTGGCTGCCAAGCCAGTGAAACACACTTTGGCTCTTTGCCTTTGAAGGCTGTGGATCAGGAGGCCCTAGCTAAAATCCCACTGACTGCAGGTTGATCCCTTGGGAAGCCTCATTTCAAGAGTCCAGCTGGGGTGTACACCGTTAGATGCTTTTCCTTCCTGCTTCTCATCCAACATGACTCACCGTTTACCTCAGTAGCCTTAAAGCCTTCGTCAGATTCAAGCATTTTAATTGATGCTTTCCCAGCAATGCTTCTAAGCACGTGGAGCCTGCATATCCTTTACAAGCGTAAAGGAGACATTTATATTCAGCAGTCATTCTGCTCACCCTCCTCCCTGTATTTTAATCTGCTTTACAAGTTCTAAAATGAGTTGGGAAGATTCCTCCTTCCCACATCTCCCAAGCTGTAAGATTTCTGTTTCTGCCTCTTAGCAAATCTCTGTTTCAGGCAGCTGATATGCTTACTGCTGTCACACGAAAAGCTCCAGCCTAGGAAAGTTTTGCAAGGAACAGTTCCTTGTAGTTTACAGGGCTTATATACCTGCGCTAAAAATCCTTTGGTGCCCAGACTTTGCTTTTATATGGGCCCTGGAAGAGCAGGTACCAATCCCAATCCTGCCTTTTTTAAATATCACAGTGCCATGAATACCGCTTGGCAGTTTTTCAGCTCTCCTACACGGGAATCAGGCAAACGAGCAAGCGGACCTCAGATGTGAGCGGCACAGCCGGATCTGATTCACATGACACGTTAAATAGATTTACACGCACCAGGTGAACCGCTGCGGTCCCTGCTCGGTTAGAACTCCTACCCATCTCCATAACAACTTTATGCCAGTAAACCCCGACAATGAGCAGGCGGCTACTAACCACCGTGTCTGCTGCTGGT
This sequence comes from Chionis minor, assembly GCA_013398295.1. Taxonomy (NCBI): domain Eukaryota; kingdom Metazoa; phylum Chordata; class Aves; order Charadriiformes; family Chionidae; genus Chionis; species Chionis minor. The sequence continues at coordinate 86,351 of VZSF01007818.1, read as the reverse complement.
TAGCAGACCTCGCAGGAACAGACTGCTAAGAATAAGACAAGAATGGCATTGTCTATAAGGATGTGAGCCTCTTTAGCACTCGGGTACCAGAGAGATGAACAGGGTAGTCAGGGCACGGATTAGTTTTTCCCATCCCACACACATCCTCTGAAGCAGGCTACAATCATCTGTCTCTTGCCAAGATCCAAATCACTCTTCTGAGTGGTACTGGCCTCTTCGTTAAGCTGGTGGAGAGCCACACAAGTGGGAGATGGGACATATGCCATCAGCATCAGGCTCTCATCCTCACAGAGCCTTTGGAGGATGATGTAGTTGTTTAAGACTATTAAACCCTCAAGAAACCTCATCTGGCAGCAACTCACTGCAGTCCACAAAACAAACACAAAGGGAAGATTACTTGTATTACTGCAATACAAAAGGACCTCAGACATCAGGGCTGGAGCCCACTCCGCTAGCTCCTGTACAAAGACAGGCTGTATCGCGGAGTTTCTAACAAGCGTTTGTTCAGGTCTTTAAAAAGCCATTTACCCATTCACTAATAGCAAAAAAAGCATGTTTACGGTTTTCAAACTAAGCTTAGGTATGGCCCTATTGATGCTTTCAACTTTTCTAGGAGAAGGACTCTGAACATTTTGCTTATAAAATTCCTCCTTCTATGTCCTTTAACAATTTGGCATAGCTATAAAATATAAATACAATAATACATTCATTTTTTAAATAAATGATGCAGGTCTAATTGGGTGTGCATATGTAATCTTTAGAGAATTAATGGTATGTGAATTAGCCAGATGCTTGAACACATTCCTTAAGACTGTGTATTTAGAAAGAGAAGAAAGACTTGGGTTTCTGTTTGTTTTTGAATAAATCAGCATCTGTCTTGTAGCCTGTTTTCTTTGACAGACTGCAGCAACACAAACTGCAAGCCGTCCTTTTCTGTGGCCTCTAAATTCATTCAGATTTCCTTTAAGAAAGGAAACGTGCTTCCTGCCGCAGATTGAAATTGCAAATGCTACTGCCGCTAGTAAGAACAATGAGAAAGAGAAGTTACTAAAACATCAACCAAAGACTGGTTTCGATCACACCATAAAATACAGAACACAAGAACATATGTATGCACGTGGTGTGGGGGAAGATAGAGCAGGCAGCCTGCTCCCTGAATGTCGGATGGTACGCTACAGATCATTAGTTATGCTTTGCAGGATCTGCAGAAATACTATCTCTAGCAGGAATATCCTCCACATTGCACATCATTATCTTTCAGTCCACAGGATAATAAAAAGAAAAGAGATCTGATTAATTAATTACTCTTTGCAATCAAGGGAGTGGTGGATTCATGCTCCAGGCTTTTATTGGAAGTTTGGAAATTAATAATAAAAAAGTAAAAACAATTACAGCCCCATCTGCAGATAGTAAATACTTTCCAATATGAGTACAGTCCTTTTTTGTAATGGGCACCAATGAAAAAAGCAGGCTGCTGTGGATGGATGTGTTTGTGGAGGGCAGGGGGAGGGCAATTGCTATTTGTATGCTTAAGGGGCATTCAGAGCGAGCTTGTGACATCTGCTCAAAGCTAGATTCTGTAGGAGGCACAGGCCTGCTATCAAGCACAAAGTCAATGAAACCCTATCAGTTATCAGCAACCAAGGGTGACGCTCTTTCTTTTTACTCAGGCAAAAAGCTAGATACAACATACAATTTCCATTATGTGTTACAGTTATAAGGATCCAAATAGGTAGACTCAGAAGGAAAAAAAGCAGTTATGTACAAGTGACCTGCCATACTGATAGGACAGAAATGGCTCCTAGTATTCTGGGATGACCCGCTTAGTGGCCGTTACCTCCCATTCAGCTGGGTATATGCTATGCGTTAGTATGACGCAAGTTGATCCAAGTGTCATTCTTGTGGCTACAGCCTCTGAGGCTATACTAGGATTAATTCATAGATGAACAGGATGAGAGAGTTAAAAGTACCCAAGACACAGAACAAGACCTCATCATGACCTCTGCCTCAGCATGAGGAAAATCTTCTTTACTTTGAGGGTAACAGAGCACTGGAAGAGGCTGCCCAGAGAGGTTGTGAAGTCTCCTTCTCTGGAGATATTCGAAACCCGCCTGGATGCGTTCCTGTCCAACCTGCTATAAGTGACCCTGCTTTGGCAGGGGGGTTGAACTAGATGATCTCCAGACGTCCCTTCCAACCCCTACCATTCTGTGATTCTGTGATTTCTGAGCAACACACAATCTTATTCCAACATATACCCAGAACTCTATTTCACACAGCTAGATCAAACTAGTAGTCAAGGAAGTCAGAAGGACACCACCTTTCTGACCATATGGCTCCACAGCATCTGAGAAACAACTGACTATGCCTGCTGCCTCCATTACAGAAGGCCTCTTGCAAAACTCACCCGCACAAATCTCTTCAGTTTTAATGGTCACTGCACCTGGCAAGTACTTGATGGAGCCCAGACAACAGGAAGGGATGGTCTACAGTGCAAGTCCAGACTAAATAATCAGTTCCAGAAGGCACATTATTGGCTAAGAATCACAATGTTTTATAGGATCTGACCTTTAAAATTGTATCGGTTTTCAGAACACTATCCATTTCAGTGCCTAGACAAGAGCTGAAAGCATTATGAGATACAAGCCGCTCATTAGAGAGTACAGGGTGTGCTGAAATCAGGAGGACTTCTGCATGCTGCAAGTTTGAAAGATTGGATTTGCACAGACAAGAATATGAGCATACCGCTTTTCTATAACCAAGAAAAGGGCAAAATATCATCCATTAGAGTTAAGAGACAACATATACTGAAGCTGAAAATTGCAGCCTAAGGGTGAAAACAATTTACTACAGAAAATACATTTTGCTTTAGTCTTGCCTGAATCCATCAAAATTCATCCCTACTTCTTCCCTGCTGATGCTAACAGTTGAGGGTAAAAGTAATGCATCTCCAAACTATTCTGAGAAACTGAGCTTGCAAGCCGTGTTACCAGTGATTTCAATAAATACGCTTGTCACAAAAAACAGGAGCAGCTCTTACTAAAAAACAGGATTATGTTAAGGTATTTTTATTTCCCAAGGTAATGAGGAAACAGTGGGAAACTTATATAATGGGATGCTGATCCTTTACCAAGTTTTCCCTCCCATGTAACAGTAAATGGAACAAATAGTATTCCAGATATACAGTTGTTTCATCAAGACCAAGCCCACAAAGTCATATAACTCATAGTGTAAAGAATGATTTTTAGACATTTCAGACGGATTTTTTTCTGGCCAGTCTTTCTGGCTGTTCTTTAAGAAAAAAAGGCAGTATTTCCCATATAGAATTCTTAAAAGACATAACTTTTCCACCTTGAATTAATCAGTCTGTGTTTTGCATCAGGAAAAAAAAAAAAACCTAAAAAATAGCACAAGCAGCTAATTCTTATTAGTTCTTCTGGTGCTCAGAGCACATGCATTAATCATCATGTTTTTATTTAGAATTAACACGGGTTTAGCGGTAGATAGCCTCCCATCACAAAGCATTACTTTACATTTAGATCTATTAACCTTTCCCACAGAGGGGAAAAAAAAAAAAAACCACAAAAACCCCCACACAAATATCCCTTCCATGTGATTTCATTTCAGAAGCCTGAACTTTTTTCTCTCTTTTTTTTTTTTTTGGTCCATTATGCAGCAAATTGAAAATGCGTTTCAGTCCCAGAACGATACAATTGCAATTGAATAGAATCCTTTCATCAGCCTCCTATGGGGAGAGGGGAAGAAAAAAGAAATAAAAAAAGCAAAAACCCACAACCCCAAAACAAAAAAAAAAAGGGAAGGGGGGGGGGGGAAAAAAAAGAGGCTCTGGGCGGCCTCAGCACCACGGACAGCGCCCTCCCACCGCGCCTGCGCCCCACTGCGCGCAGCCCCCGCCCCCACTCCCCATAAGGACGGCGGGTGATCAAGGCTTTTGGTGGAATAAATCGCCTATATATTAAAAAACCTCACCCCCAGACATCACACCTCCCTCAGCTCTCCTGTGCCTGCAGCGGCCGCACCTACTAAGCAGCTCGCGGCACACGGGAGGGCTAACAGGAGAAAGGAATAACAACAATTGATGAACTTGGATGGAAGAAGGGATCTTCACGGTGTTTGGGAAGCCACAGTGGTTGATAGTTATTGCTGTTGTGTGAAACATTCAACTTGGATCTATGTCAGGACGTCAAGCCAGATGCTTATGAAAGTGCCAAGAGATGCTCAGCACCAGAGAAGGTTAGGACTTGCTTTACATTCCTATTTCTACACCCATGAACTCAACAGTTTGTATAAAAGTAAAATCTAGGGGGTTTTAAACCTTCCTGGTGGAACTGACCTCACACTGAAAGTTCTAACGGCAGATCTGCAAGAAAGAATGAGACATGCCACATATTGAAAGTATTTTCACCCAAGAAAAGCAAAAAATTCAGCATTCCACTGAAGTCTCCGCAGCTTCAAGGGGGTAGCGGTAGCCTTTTTTGTTCCAACTGGAAGAATACAGATTTAACATTTTCCCAACTCCACCAGAAGTGGTTGATCTATTCCAAATGGTACTGGGCAGGTTCCACAGCTCCAAAATTGAATTTAGCTTCTGCAATTATTGTGCTTCCTTTTATACGTGCATGAGAAATAAAGGCAAGGCTATTACTTGCATTCTTCACTACAGAGTAAGTCATAAGTCACCTTACAAAACAACCCATAAAGTAAGGGGGGGCGGTGTGGGGGGGTGTGGGTGTGTATGACCATACCAAGAGTGAGGATATTCACTTCCATGCTCAGTCTCTTTAAAAATTAAAGAAAACAAATACTAGATTTTACAGATAAAAGGATTTGGCGATACAAAGATTTTACTTTTAAGCCTCTAATGAACATAGGTAATGCTTTCAGTGTCACCATCAAGACAGAGATACCAAGCTTGCTCTCCTTTGATTAAGAATTGGAAGCTTGGTTCACGTCCAGCCCTAACCCTGAGAAGGCACTTACTCCTCACAGAAACGGATACTATCTAGAGTACTATTAAGAGTAAAGTCTAGATTTGGGTATCCCAAAACCTATTTTTATCTAAAGCCATGCCAGCATTCATTCCCTCTAGTTCATGCTGAAGCGGCAGATTTACCCATTTCCTATGTACATTTCATTCTTCCGCTTTACCATCCCAGGAATAAAAACAGCCTTTAAATTACCTAGTACTAAAATCCTCAGGGTCCGTCTTTCATCTCCCATACTAATAAAACCAAAACAAAGAAAGACTGAGCAAAGGAAGATGGATTCAGAACTCAATTTTCTCAGTCACTTCGCAGCGCAGACAAGATCGAGGCAGTAACAGCATTGTGCTACAGATGCAAGTTAGTCAAGCTATGACAGCCCATCAAAGCCTGCAGGAGGATAGATTTCTTTGACGGTCGCCAGGACTCAGGGCAGTTGCTTTGGGATTTCCCGGGCTTTGTTCTGTTGATGTTATGCATCCCCCACGCGCTCATTTGTTCCGCGGAGCGAGCGCAGAAGAGCTGACAGGACAGAGCGCAGCTGCATAATCACAGCGACTCTTGCTCCCCTCCCTACTACCCTTATTTTTCATTCTTGACATTTAATCCAGTGATGTACAGCTTCCTCAGATCCTTCTTATGAGGAGTCATTGGAAAACAAAGTATTTGTTTATTCAACTACGAATTTTTCCTTCTCAGTTTTCTGAGATATTTATTCCAAAACTGCAAAATCCTTCGTGCTTTGAAGTCCTGAAAGCATCTATAACACCAAAGACAGCAGCTCCTCAGTCTCAAGAAACAGGATGCAGAGTCCTTGACCAATCACACACCCAGCGCAGGGAACAAAAGGAATCAATAATCATGAAATATCATCTAAGTGCTGTTGCCCTGTAAGGTATGCAAGGCCAAGGCAAGTTCTCACCTTCAAGAGCTTATTCTAGAAACCCACGGTTAGCAGGAGCATCTGTTCATTCTAAAGCAGATTACACCCATCACGTGTGTATTAAACAAGCGAGCATCTGAATAGATGGAGATTAAAGAAGTTACCTTGGAAACATTCTGATATTTGAAAACCAGTTTCTAAAACTCCTGGCAAGTCAGAATCCAGCTACTTCTTTGAGAAGAAGTATCTACTTCAACACTTTGCTGGGGAAAGCTTTGTTCTTGGTCAACTCCCACCTGCTTAACAGTGAATTGTCAGAAGCTTACATGCAGATACTTCCTTTAACAGCCATCATTACTGTGTTGCTCACAACCCCACAAGGCATCTCAATCTCTCAAGGGAAAAGCACAGATGTATAATTCATGGTACAGGTCCAATCTGCTTTAATGACGAAACTGGGACTGGAGAAACCGTTCTAAAGGAAACTTCAGTTCATTTGGTCCAGATACATTAGACCAACGGTCCTGAAGCAAACACTGCAACTCACACAGTGAACGTGGTCTGGTCTGCAAGGCCAGCTCATTCAACAGGATTGCATTACTGTGAATATTAGAATGCTGAAATATGATCACTTCCATATTGCAGTCCAGAAAACTGTTTGCTTTGGGGCTCATTTCCTGGACACTGGGAGGAATTTATGGGTTCAGGTTCATCCAGGCTAATAATCAGGTTTTTCCTGTTCTTGCACACAGTCCATTAAAGTTCCTACTGACTGGCAGCAAACGCATATCTTTCTCAGGTTAAAAATCTCCTCAAACAAAGAAAGAGGAGAAGAGTTTGACCAAGCGTAATTTGTATTTGTTTAACAAGTCAATTCAGGCTTTCAGGGAGATGCTCTATTGTGGCTTTTGGGCAGACACTCACCAGGTAGACTGAAACATCAATGCCTTTTAAATTAAACTGAGAACCTAAACTCATTCCTACTCAGATAGTCCAATACACTGCCGGAGTGATAGCATACGATTATTAAATTCTGGTGAGACAAATCCAACAGCTGTACCTCACCACTACTTATCTGAGCAGGAAGAAATAGTACGCATTTGTCCTTGGATTACTTCCCACGAAAGGGCTAGAATAGCAAATAAATAGTCAATGCTTTCTGGCAAGTAATGATACCTACTAATGGCAAAACATTTTTCCAAATGAAGTACCTTCCTACATAAGACCAGAGCATTCGCTTTTGTTCTATTAGGAGCCTAAATGTACCTAAACAATAATCTTCAGTGTCCCAGTTTGTCAGATTTCAACAAAATCCTCTAAAAGTGTTGATTCAAATGAAGAGATTTGTCCAAAGCATACCAGCATTTGGCATTTTTCCAAAAAGATCATTTCCTTGGTTTGAGTGATCACCTGACTTTTTCTGTATTTAAAAAAAGCTTCCTGGAAGGAGAAACAAAATACAAAAGAAAAAAGGATCTACTGCAGATTCCAAAGATGACTGTCTAGACAGAGATACTGGATACACAGACCCAGGCAAATTAAAATAATCTCTTGATATAGCAGCCGTTTCTTCGCTCCTACTCCTTTTCACCCTTCAAACCACCCACTTCACAACTTGATGGACATGCTGGATGCGGATAGCTTTTTACGTGCCTCCTCTCTTCTTCAATCAGTGCATGTTCCTTGCCTACACATCCCTCCACATACCTGGATTTTCTTGGGACGCCATCAAGCCTTTACCTTTCTCTAGTAGCAGTTACAATGCAAGTTTCCTAGTCATCACTGTTGAACCTTTGGTTATCACTCTTGTGGTCTGTGGTTCATCTGATGTTACGTTCTCCTTTATTCCTGCTTGCAGATGATAGTTCATGTTCACACGTGTGGAAGTTACTTGACAAGACATCAAAAAAAAGTCAGGATGCTGCGATGAACTCCACTCTTCCCTTTAACACAGACTACATAGACATCACAAATCTCTTCACTAAGGTTATTTCCTCACAAAGAGTATCTGAGGTTACCTCAGGGACGTTCTGTGACTAAGAACTGCAAGAGTGAGATGAGGTATAAATGAAACATTCGTTCTCTATTAACACGTGATCTACACTCCAAAAAAAACCTCAAGATCCCTGCCTGGACGTATTGCTATGGATGGATAATAGCATGAGATATGGCCATAAATGTTTAATTTATAAACCTAGCAGCTAGAAAATTATTCAACTAGACTGAAAGTGCTGAAGATTTTAATAGTGCCTGCCCACGTTAACAGATGGAAATAACACCAATAGCTCAGAAACAAGCGCAGATGCACTCACATATTCGGTCAGCATTGACAACATTGCTTAAATGAAACTTTCAGAGAAAACTCAAACCCCATGCAAGCAGTGGGCTACTCCAGAGGCACCAAGGGCATTGCTTCTGCTCCCACAGTACATAGCTTGGCTTGCTGCCACTCTTCACAGGCCTGCCAGCTGCTCTTCCAAGCACTACAGGGTTCATCCCAGAGGGGAAACGGCACCCCAGAATGAAGGCACTACTGCAGCATCACAGTTCCTACATTTTTCCAGGGCAGTTCCATGCAGCCAAAGGACCCTTTAGGCTCTAACCACAAATGTCAGCTCGGGGATGGGAAAAAGAAGAGGAATAGGAGTAGCAGGGCACAGAAGCAAGCATGGGAATGATGTGTCAAAGACAACCAGCAAGATGAGAAGCGGAATAAAATTTGGGGCTAATTCTTCTTCTACCAGGCTGTACACCAGCTGGAGTTAGCAGGTAGGAAGCGAAGCATTAAACCAGAATCATGCTGGAGTCATCTCCCGTGACCTCACAGGTGTAGTTTTCAGGATGTGGATTATCCAGGAGGACATCAGACTTCAGTCAGGTCACCTCCTCTCCTCTCTTTTGCTCCTCAGAAACAAAACCACCACAGCAGCAGAAGAGGCTAACTGGAATAAACAGTAATACCTCTGATACACAGTCAAAGCTTATTCCCAGCACTTTTCCAAACAAGATTCAGATGTCAGAAACCAACAGGGTGGCAGCCAAAGAAATCACAGGCAGACTCTGAATGACAGGCCACCACAGAGGAAGGTACTGGTGAGGTGGCAACTCCACCTTTGTCATATTTATGCTGCAGACAAATGGCTGGTGCGCCTCTCCTTCATGCAAGGCAGCAGCTCCTATTTTCCACCTACAACTGAATTTCAAACCCAGAGCCCTTTCTGACACTGAAGCGTGACACCATGAATTAGCTACAGCTCCTCATGCCAGCCCAGGGCAGAAATCTTGTTATCTTCCCACGGCGCAAGGCAAAAAAACCCCAAGCCTTTGTTTTGTGCTTAGCCTCTAATTTGGGAGGGGAAAAGCCTGGCACCTCACAATTGAGAGGCTGCTCACCCTTGGGTCAAACTTGCCATGACATTGTTCATTTTCAATGAAAAGATAAAAACTTCTAATAGTTTAAATGCAGCAGTGCACGTCAATAAAGCTATGTTTCTCTGTAGCAGCAGCAATCTTTACACCAGTTCACAAACTCCCAAATCAGACATAAGATACCAAATACAGCCTCAGTCCTTCAAACATGCAAATAGGACTCCATATACGAAGAGGACCCTGTGTTACTATTCACGGTAGTGAAGTTAAGCACATTGACAAGTATTAGGTGGAAGACGTTTGGCTTTGCCTGTAAAGTTCTAGGTTACTGAGTAAGAACAGTAAGCCACTTCCCTTATACATTTCCACTCAAATCCAGAAATATACCAACACATTTTCAATGTTTTTAAAGGAATGGCTATGAATTCCCACAGTGGCACGCATTTTTCTAAATTTATGTCCAGCCTAAGGAATGGATGTTTTGCCATGAATTGGGTCACATAAGAGACAAAAGAATTGGACCACCTCTCTCCTCAGTAAAGGAAAAAAATCCTTCTTGCTAAATTTCTTGCTAAGTTGCTTTTCATATACCTAAAGTAGTTGTGTCTGGTTCCTACAGTTGCTAAACAGCAAGACTTCTAAGGAGCATCTTCTTGTGCTTCCAGCAATGGTAATGCTTCAGGGATGGACTTCCTCTCATTCACTCCTGTATTCAGCAACCATTTAGTCAGAATATTAAAAAGGCCACAGATGAAGCAAAAAATGTCATTTTTCCCCTCAGTGACCCTTTCAGCTGCTGTTCTCGCTACGCTCCAAACTTCAAGACAATATCCTAACTCCTTATGAGGGATATTAATTCCAGGTGCTTCAAAAAGCACCAACAACTAACGCCGTGATATCCATTCTCCCCCAGCATCATCTCCCCATCTCCCCTCTGCACCTGCAGAGCTGCCCTGGCACTATGGGGAAAAGAGCAGTGCAGGAGCCTGAAATCCTTTGGTACCAGGGCAAGATGCTAATTCATGGATCCACACTGACTTTTCGTTTTAAAGCAGGGGCTCTGCCTCATCATTCTTGACACATGAGCACACGACTTCTGGGAAGAAATCCCAGTCACCAGACTATTACAGGATACTTAAGAAATCCTGTTTTGCAATCATTCTCTTCAGCTTTCTGAGCTTGATTTTAGGGCTTCATCCAAAGACGGCTGAATGGAATGGCTGCCATGGATTTTGGCTTATGTCAATAGCTGGTAACTTAAAACATAAATAAACCAGAAAATTGCTTTGCTGCCACCAACTTATAAGAAAGGCTAAGACAGATGCTACTAGCAGTAGGACTTTCAAAGGAGAGGGCTGACCATGGAAGTTGCCGGTTACCTCACCGTATGCTGAGGTGCCACTAGAACCCCTAGAAAGTCATGCCAGCAACCAGAAAGTCACGCCAGCAACCAGACTAAGGGGCCCACATTAATAGTGAATAAACTGCTAGGCTGCCCTCAGTACTATTTGTTTTATGGATGCTTTTGTTCAGCAGGGCCTTTTTTGTTCAGCAGGACCTTTTTTTAATTAAAAACAAACAAAAAAAAATCAGCCTCTTGGGGGATCTATTTTCCTTTCCTCTTCTGACTTCAGCACAAACATACTAGAAAAATTATAGCCACAGTACAAATAAAAATAGCTGAAGAACTTGCAGCTGTTGTTAATTTCCCAAGTATTCAAACGTTGCCCATTTAACGATAGAACAATATGCTCCAGTTTCAGTCCTGGCACAAGGCTATCTGAGCGGGAGGCAGATATTTTAGTTCCTGAGAATGCCAAAGGCAAGTCAATGACTACAGCAAGCAGAGAAAGGGCAGGAGGACAACATGATGTAGACCGCTGGACATCCACACCAAATATTCCCTCCCGCCTTTTCTTTCTCATTTAAAATTATTAGTCAACTCACCAGCTTGCAGACTTACTAACATGTATAGCAGGAAAAAAATGTGCTTAATAAAAATTCATGAAGTGGAAAACATTCTTACAGCTGAAGAGCTGATTTTTCTTTCTATTTTAAGTATCGAGTGTTTCTGGTGTGAAATGCATTACACAGGGAGGTTTCACTTGCTTTTCTCCCTCAATAAAGTCTTTAACCAACTTGTCTACAGTTTGGATTTCCCTAGTTTAATACAGAACAAATAATAAAGTACTTTGTATTTGTAGAGAATAGGAATGAAACAAAACATGCCTCTTAAGTTCAGCAAGGAGAATCTAAAACTAAAATCTAAATACTAAAATATCTATAAAATCGCTTTTGAAGCACTGAAGTCAGAGCAGGAGAAATGCTTATTTAGCTACATCTCTTGCAGCTCTGTCTTCAGTTGCTAAGTATCTTCTCATGCTTACCGGCTTACAAACTAGACTGAGCAGAAATAGTAGAGAGTCAACGCTTGTAAATTCACACACAACACCCAGGAGTAGTGATGAAGTACAAAAGAAAAATTAAGGCTGAGGTACAGGAGTAAAATTCAAAGGCTCAGAAGTGACAGGGAAATTGGGAAGCTGTTGATTATAATTGGAAATACAGAGCTTCTATCTCTGTTGTGCGGCATCTGCCTCATTCAGATGCATAAAGGCACAGTTCCAGGTCATCAAGCCAGAGCATTCAGCAGGTAATATTTAGGGGAAAAAAAAAATCTGTTCTCCTCTTGTTAAGGGCCCACTGGCAGAGCAAAATTTAAAACATGACAAGTAACAGTTTTAAAGAGGGGGGGAAAAAGGACTTTAAAAAAGTCAAAGTTTGCAACATTGCCAAGACCCCTCTGTTATGCTCAGATCAGTTTTAATCTGCTCCAGGGAGGGAGGGGAAAACAACCACCAACCAACAACAAAAAAGGCCCTAAGGCCCTAACAACCCAGCCTTTGGCAAGACTTCACTTCCCACCACTGGTGGAGTCAAGCAGCTCTATCCCTCTTTGTGAAAGCAAAGGCTCAATCCAACACTCAACAGATCAGAGACTTCGGTTCAGATCTCTCTACAGCATCAGATAAACCACTTGGCAAACCTGACCGAGGTGGGGAAGAAGGGGGGTTGGTTGGGTTGAAAAGGAATAACGTAAGGAATAGTTTCACACGCAACCCCATGCCTTTGTGCAGGTAAAGCACAGGATGAGTTTAATCAAAGGCAACCAACAGCGCAGATGCAGCAAAGTGTGCCGTTGTGAGCACCTAAGGGCTGGCAGCACCACCAGCCACTGTGCTCCTACCCTCAGCCCTGGGGTGGAGAAGAGCATCCAGGTGGATCTAGGGGAATCTTCTGCAAAGGGACAAGTCATTGGTGAGAGCCATCAAGAGCCTGCTGGAAACAGCTCAGTCTCCAGCTGTTCCTCAGGCTTTTGGGCTCTCCCTGACCTCAACCTGCTCGTAGAGGACATCTTGGGTCCTTCCTGCTCTCTTGCTCCTGCTGTTTAACAGAGCAAAGCCATATCCCTCTGGTGCCTACAGAGACAGCAGTAATGGAGCTGAACTTGTTATTCATGTGCAATTAATTGTTCTGGCTGTCTGCAGCTTGCTCCCTGCATGCATGTCTGCTCTCATGACAGAGGATGCTTGTGCACATTAAGTCACATCATGGGACAATATCAAGGCATGCAGGCACCTATCCAGCCAGGTAAAGACCTATAGGCTATAGTCCCCAGTGCTAAAAGATTGGGTCTTCACAGTTTGAAGCAGACAAGGCTGCTACTCAGCACTCTCAGACAAGATCCATTCAGTGCACATTTCTCTGAGAATCAGATAATGGCTTGCTGAAATATTTCATTTTCTCTCCAAAGAAATAAACTAGACCATAGAAGTGATTTTATTCAGCTTTTATATTTGGTATCAGAGCTACCAATGATGTAAGCACTCACCTATGCCACAAGAGCAATTACAGAACTAGGTAAAACAAGACAAACAAGGAAAAGCAAGGAAACATCCCCATAAACAGATAATCGCACACCTGGCATCACAGCAACACTCCTGCCCACACTGCAACCTGAAGGTGATGCACGGAAGGGATGAGATGAGACCCTTGAGTTCCAACAACCCACTTAATACAGAGGTTTCAGAAGGAGAACTTAGCTGGTATTACACCAATATGAACAGACCCTGCACCTGCACAAGCAGGCAGTATCTGCACCCATCTGGACTGGCTCACGTGCCATCAGTGGCACTTGTATGACAGTTTGGAAACCTTTACACTAGAGGATGTCTTCACAATTAAAGGCTAGTCCAGCCAGAAGCTTTCCATGAGGATTCAGGGCTTGCAACTATACAACCAGGTAATGCAACTAAAGAGCTGACTATGTTTCCTGTCAGTATTGGGGGGGAGGGAGGGAACCGCACACCAAAAGCTGTTTTACCATGGCCCCATGTTCACAAAGTATTTTGGACGGGGAAAAAAAAGAGCAAAACCCTACAACCTGAACGACCACATTTGTGAGATGACTTGATGACTTCTCCCAGGCACATCCACATGGACCGCTCTTGCAACAGTACAACGTTCATTTAAATGAAAAGAAAGAAAAGGAAACATAATCAGGAGAAACTCTTCACTTTGAAACCAAAATTAGTGGGGCTTTGCATTGGGACGCTATTGGAATTCTTTACGTGGTATGTTTTTATGTTGACTTTTTATAACTCTGCTCAAAGATAACGAAATGTTAAACTTCTTTGTCTGCAACCATCAAGCTACAAAGCTCCCTGTTCATTCATGAAAGCAATCATAATCCCTTGATTTTAGCTGCTGATCTCAGCAGAGCAGGGAAGGGAAGATCGCCAACCTCAGACTGACAACTAAGTGGCAAAGATTACCAAAAACTCCACGATGCACTGAGAGTTTAAGAATGATCATTTGGAAATGCTTGTCATATTTCAGATCATCTCTACAAAAAATGCAACTCAAAGTCTAGCTACCAGACTAATGGCATTCTTAATAGGTTAGAATCACAGCCTTTAAACCTGAACTGACATCAAGAGACTAGAAACAACAGAACAAGCATTCTTCAAAACACCACAAGTACAAAGGTCAGTCCAAAGGATCAAGGAGAAAGTACATGGGACCAGGACACCAGATCATGAGCTCTTAAATTTGTTGCCAATGACACTGCTAAACACAAACACATCACAGAATAATATAAATTAAGAAAACATACACATGCAAGGACATCCACCTAGATGACTGGCAGATGTTCTGTAAGGACAGTAGAATAAATCTTAACAGAGAAGCAAGATCTGGACAAAAGGGAAAGGTGATGATGCTGTGCTGTGGACTCACTTCTGCAAAAGAGAAGAGACGGAACAGAAGAGTCTATATAAACTTATTAAATGCTCTTCTAGGATACAGGAGCACAGAAGGAAGTTTCAGTTCCCTTATTTGTACCTAGTGCACAATTATCTAAATGAGAACATAAGACACAACAGAAGCAAATTAATTATTTTCCCAAGCTCTGTTTTGGGATAATTTCATCCTTTCTCCTATCCTCTCACTCCCCTGAGATCATCTACAGCTCTCTTCCAGGATCTGTCTTGTTCTGGTTGATACTGCACTTTTACATTGTTCCAGCTGAGCAGTGTTTTTTGGGAACACCCATACTCAATAAATGTCTTAAAGACAGTTTGAAACGCTGAAAGCTTTTGCTGGAAAAGAATGATCATGATGTCTTTAAATTCAGCAAGCAAAATTAAAAAGGTGGGGGTTTTTTCAGCTTGAAAGAATGAAAACAAAGGAAGAGACAAGGAAGAAGGGACCAAATCTCTCAGAAAGATGTATTGTGTTTGCAGAGGGCTTAGGCAAAGCCTAGCCACAAACAATCCAAAAAAAAGGGTGTCAGCAGAGCTGAGGTCTTCTGACGTGCCCAGCTGGGAGTTTTACCAGGGTGCAACCACCCCTGAACCCAGACCACTGGCTGTCCGTGTCGGTACCAAAACTCGGGCAGTGCTTTTGTTTCTTAAACACAGCAGAACACTAGAGGCTAATATATAAGCAAACCGTACTAGTTTATCTTCAATGAGGGTTAGTAGGTAGTTTTAGAGTTTGTGTATACTTTGAAATACACAATATACCAATTGGATAGGCACCCTTCAAGGCACACTGAACAAACCTTAGGTAAATGGAGGAATTTTTTGTTGTTGCTCAGTACAGAAGGCTCCCATGAGATGGCCATGCTTCCCCTCCCACCTCCTCACAACCAAGGAGGTAACCAGGGGCCTTGTAGCAGGGACATCTTGGGGCTCCTTTGGGCCTTAGGGGGAGACTCCTGCTCTTCAAAGCCAACGCACCATACCTGGTGTGGGGGGTATAATGTTGCAAGTACATTAGCTGCTAGTATTGCAGGGGTAGAAAATAAGAGCCAGATGAGCCAGTCTCATGCATGAAATGCAAAACCTGTCAGGTCTCCACACATACAAGTTAACTGGAAAAGCTCCTCAGGCACTTTGGCAGTTCCCAGCATTGCTTGAAACACCGCAAAGGGTATTTACAGAAGACAAAGCCAGAATATAAAACAAATTATGAGAAAGTGCCGACTTTTCAACCTCAAACAAAGAGCTCACAGCAGCCAACATGCATAAGCGTGGGTCTCTGGATTCACTGGCACTTGGTTGACTTCTTTTCAGAGCAAATTCTTGGATTTGTCACTGCTGTTTTTCTTTGTCAAGAGCCAGTAATGTTTTGCTAATGGCTTATGCAGGAGTGCTGGAGCCAGCAGCTGGCATACTGGTTGCTTTTATTGGTCTATTAAAATGAAGTGAAGCTGGTGCTAAAGCTTTTATAATCATTTAGGATATTTCGTTTTGAGTTCAGGGCAGAAAGGCAAGCAACGGCATGTCATACAACTGCACAGGCACACTGCATCTGCCCCTAGGTCTAAGGAGAAATCCATATGGACTGACAGGAAAATGAACAGTGGGGAAGTCAGTTCTGCTGAGTCTCTGCTGGTAGAAGCAGCTGTTTGCTGTGCTGAGCACAACAGAAAGGAATAAAGGGGAAATAATTCACCAGAAGTGGAGTTCAATAGGAAGTACGTCAGGATGACTATTATTTTGTACTTACCATTGGTTGTATCTAGAAACCTCAATCAGAAACCAGGACATTGCTGCACAATCACTACACAAAAATGGAACTGGAACTATCAAAGTATAAAACAAAAGAAGCAACCGAAAGCAAGATGCAAACAGAGGGTAAAAATCAAACAATGAAGCAATATTCCCTATCATGACAGCAAATTATCTCAATACATCTGCTCAACTGCTGTCACGTTTTGCATTCATGGCACAGAGTCCATGGTAGGACCTGCAGAAAAGCAAGCGAGGAAATTGCATGTATTTACTGAAAGTCTTTCCCATGTTAGAGGGAAAGGCAGCACACAGGAGGCTTCTCAAGGACTCCACAGATTTATCTGAAAATTAAGGTGGATTTAGGAAGAAAGACCTAGGATCAGGACACAGGACCTATCCAAAAATCTACCCTATTTACGTTTTCATCCAAGCAGTAGCAAAGCAAGAACATTTTGCAGCATCAGAAATATCAAGGAAACATCAGGAGCATCAAGGAATAGCACACCAGTTTCTTTTCTGATGCTACATTCAAACTAAGCACTACTGTTCACGTCCCTGTGTTTCTGAAAGCCTTCCTTGAAGTATAGCATCAACAGATACCAAGTACCCACAGTGAGTGCATTAGACTCACAAGCCTACAAATACTTTTATTTGGGATCTAGCTCTCAACATGTCACCGCTATTGGCATTCTTACAAAAACAGTGCTTGTTTGGGGTTCCTTCCCCTCCCCGCAAATCTCACCCTCACTGACAGGTTTGATACCTGATTTTCTGGCCGCATGTAAACAGACAAGACTTTATTTTGGCATTAAGCTGTCAATTAATCATTTAACCTCGCTTTTATTTTTTTAAGCCCTATGAAGTGTCATTCTTGAATGTGTAGAACAATTTTGAAGAGACCTTGGAACTAATTAGAGGCTTGGTAGTATAGTACTACTCCCAAATCATCACAAAGAGAGAGTGTGTCAACAGTCCAAAGTCTCAGACAAATTTAGAACTGGGATCAAACCACGATGTCTATGCTTGAATTTCACATGTCATTCATTCAACTAGTTCAGGTATAAAGCATGGTAATAAACTATTTTTCATTTACACAACACAGAAACCATAGGTCTCTGACTATAAGTATCAGATGTGCTTAAAACAGCCCTTCTCAAAAAAAACCCACGCCTAGCCACCCATCAGCAAAATGTAGGTAAACCGAAGTCTACCAAGGCCTGCAGTGAAACAAGACTGCACATCTTCATGAAAAACTTCATGAGCTTTTCCACAAGGAACATTAAAATCATGGGTGTATGACTTATGAAAAAAAATCTATATTGATGAAGTTACAGTTATTATAGGCCCATAGCTGGGGCTCATCTAAAAAACCAACAACCCACCATGTAAGATCCTTCACAGCTGAACTCTGATTTACAATATTTAATGTAAGATACACGCATAGAAGATACACTCCTACAGCCCAACTATGTAATCTGTTTGATACAACACAGATCAAAGCATATAATCCAATTCTTTCTCTGGCAGTTTGTGTCCAAATAACCAAATTAAGGCTCAAAAGGACCAACTTTATTTATTTATAGCATACTGAAATGGGCAAAAGTGACACGGATGTGAATGCTAACAATCTGCAGATGATTTTCAGTTCTGCCTGCATCTCACCACTGTGACCACAGTGGTACCATTGTAGTGACAGTTTTGGATAAGGAAGACAAAGTAGGTAGCAAATGTGTTTTGAGGCTTTTCCAGTCATCTCTGACTCTCCATGCACATCCACAAGTGGTTGAATTGCTGGCAGTTTCAAGTGCAGAGCACAGTTAAAAGACCCCAACAGCTTCAAAGTCCCTCTTCATCCTACAAAACTATATGTCTTGGCACGGGTCCATTTGCCAGCTCTCAGTTCAACTACAGCACTAACAGAGATGTTATGTGACAGACCAGAAAATCCAACAGGCACCAAGTATCACAGCGCATCCCCTCAGTAACACAGGCTATGGGAAAAAAAAAAAAATCCCACACAACCCACAAAACAAAACCCCAACCACCCTACAGTCCTCAAACCAAAAAAAAAAACCCACGCTTCCTCTCCACTCTCTGCAACAGAGTTTCCATGCAATACAAAACTGAGCTCAAGAAACTTTCCATGGTCTGGGCCTCTCATCTGGAAGATTACCTATCTGGGTGATCTTTGCCCAGCTGACTTTAGGTCAGTATCTTCACCCACCTGGCACAAGGCCCTCTAGCAGATCATCTTAGGCCATCTTTGAGAAAGCAGGGGTAGACAGGCTTCTTCTCTGAGAGTAGCCCAAGTCTAAACTCTATGATATCTCAAGTCTTACTGGAAGATGACAGACAGAAACCTTCACAAACGCCACTGTTTTTCCGTCCAAATGCGCAATGCAGCTCTCTGACTTTGCCTTTTCTAATAAAAGTGCACAGCAATACGTACATTAAAAAAAAAAACCAACACACCCAACCAAACCAAGAGCTCCGCCGCACAGCATTCTCTGCTGGGAGGCACAAACACAGATGTTAGCAATGTTGCTTGGTACACCACTGAAAGACACCAGGGCAGTACAGTCATAAGTGCCACGCAGCTATATAAAGCAAAACTTACTCCTAAACAATAGTGTGAGCTAGAACTCACACGATAAAACTTCCATTTATGCAGCGTAGCTCTTCTGAGTCAGTCATGATGAGAAACAGCAGTCTTTCTGATGCTCGCGCCATGGAAGGGAGCTGAGCATTTGCTAGAGGAGCAGTACGTGTATTCCAAGCGTCTTCTGACAGCTGTAATTATCCACAGTCCTTCAGGCTAAAATCTGTCCATCTCTTCCAACGGCACACTCAAGCAAGCCTCGCAGCACTAGGTTTTGAAAATAACACTAGACATTCTCTCTCTCAGTTTTGGCATAGGAGGTGAACGCATACTAATTTACCTCCCAGCCAGCCCTATCAAAAGCAATGAAGCTTCATGACGCATGACTCAATACGTACTTTTCAAGGTAGGTTTCATGGTTTTTAGCTCTCCTTGTTGAAAGGCCCTTTACTCCACTAATAACCCCATGCAGAGTAATTTACAACTAAGTCAGTAACACTACTGGAATCCAACTCAAACCAGAGTTATTTTACTACCGTTTCTTAAAAGCTTAGAAATTAAAATTAGCTTTATTTTAAGATCAGTTTGAGCTCTTTTTCCACCTATGAAGGCAACCCCAAATTTTCAGCAGATACTACTGGCCAATTCCTCTCCCTTAGGAATTTGAAGTGCACCTCCAAGTCCTTATTTCTGTTTTCCCAGAAGTGCTTGTAGCTAGGATTCAGAAGTACAGAGAAGGGCAACCACAATGAGTAATGAGATGGAGCAGCTGCCTTTCAAGGAGGATCTAAAAGGTTTGGGAGCCTTCAATTTGGAAAACAGATGCCTGGGTGATGGGCAAGAGCAAGGTTGAATGCACAGCTGAATGAGGCTGAATACAGAACTATTATTCACCAAGCCCTGTAACATTAGTTTCAATGAATGCCCCCTGTCCTAGCAGGAAATTAGTTTAAGAAGCACTTCTTTATTCAGCAGGCAGACAAAATCTGAAATCTGTTGCTGCAAGAGATCGCAGAAGCAGATTCAAAAGGGACTAGACAAATTGATAGAAGACAGATCCAAAGCGGTAACTAAAGGAAATAAAAAGAAAGCTACACCCTAATATCTCTGATCCGAGTGGTCCATATGTTGGAGAAGTATGAAGGGAACAGGCTACAGACAGTGGGTAGGCTCATGGCCTTTCCTGACACAGTATCTGCCACCACCTGAGACCTAATACAGGTGCAGATGGACTCTCCTCTCACCCATCTTCTTTCTTTCAGTCTTGTAGTCACATATATTTCTCCATGTGCAATTAGCAAGAGCTGAATTAATAAACAGTGCGAACACAATACGACTCTGGTCTATACCTGAAGGTGATAAGGCAAAAAACATTTATGTAGGTGCCAGAAGCAGCCTTATAAAGCAAGACAAGAAAATCCCTTTCGAAAAGTCCTCAAAGAAATATTTGCATTCTTCCAGCAGAATAAATTTAGGACACTGAAAGGATTTTGAATGTGTTAGTCTTGACAAAGTCTTCTGAAATAAAACCAGCATGGCAATAGTGTATTTTATTTCCTATTTCAAACCAAATAAATGAAATATTCATCATTCAGTATAATCACTGCATAATCACCACTTAATTGAGTTTTAACCACTACCACATATCTCAGGGTCAAATATAAAGTATTAATTACCTAAAACCCACACAACATATATAAAATATTGCAGACACATGATCTCTGACCCTACAGGGAGTTTGAGAAACAAATCAACCAATCCATCAAAGCACCTTCTGCAAGTTCATACATGGAAAAGTTATGCAGTATTCAATACTCCATCAAATATTCAGGCTCTCCTGACACAGCTGCAATCAAAGAACATAAACCCCATGATTATGCAGATTTAAAAATCCATAAGCAACAACAGAGATGTTCTTTTGCTTCCAAGACAGAGACCATCCAATTTAACACAACAGCTCCAAGTAGGAGAAGCATCTCCTCTCACCCATTCAAAAGTCCCATTGAACTTCATGGCCTGACAACCGGCTAGATGAGAAATTAGAAAGCTGTCCATCCAATTTTGACCAACACCTCCCGAACAGCAACATAACACATGGATGGGTCTGTGTGGTAGCTTATTGAGGGTGCTTTTCATGAAAGCATCATGATAAAGCCACAAAAGGTATTTCAGGTTTCAAGACAAATCCAAACCTCTGGAAGACCTTTCTCATTTAAAACTTTTTCTGACAAACTTGGGTGAGCATCTGGAAAACCACGGGGAATCCATAGTTTTGAGATGACATTATGACTGAACTTTGCTTGGCGTTAGAATTCATTTGAAGACAAATCTCAAATCAAAGTTGCATGGATGTAAATAGGAAGAGTTTAATTTTTCTTGCAAAATGATGTATCCAAGTTCCAGAATCAAGATGCAAAAGAAACAGGACAGCCCTACTGCAACAAACAATGGAGGAGAGTTTAAGACTACTCAATGGCAACATCTCTTGTCTCCTTAAGGTAGAACACTAACTGTATGAGAAGTCAAGCACTACCTGAGGCTTTTCCAGCAAAGAAAAAAGTTGATATGACCAAGGCCATGAAACAAAGGGAAAAAAGAGAACCCCAGAAAAGATACACTCTTAACAGAGGGAATGAAACTGACGGCAAGAATATTTTGCCTACCCCCCCCTTTTTTTTTTTTTAAAGTTTCATTAAAGGCTTTTAAATTCATGAGCAAAAAAATACAAATTATGAAAGAGAGCACCTACTGAGAAAGGACCCAAGGACTCCTGTCCTGTTGTCAGAGTTAGTGTTGCTTGATGTGAGAACCAACGATCGGGCAAGTGATAGTTCTGTGGTGCTCGGTCCTCCTCCTAATTATTCAGTAAAAGGATATCAGAAATCCATCTTCCTCACCACTGTTAGTAGTCGAATCTGCTCAGTTTTATTTAAACCAGCTTTTAATTAAGCTAGCTCAGTCAAACGTATTCCATCTTTCCTATGGCTTTTAATCCACAGCCTCCAAGACTACCTATGCATAGAAATTGATCATTTCAAGTGCTAAAAGAAGAACATGGGACAGATATTGAAAAAGGTCTCTGGCAAAGTGCTCAGGTCTGTTGGCAGAGCCGACAGCAGAATCCCACTTTCCTAAGTGCCACATCATTGTCATAGGTATGGGCCATACTTTCATACTGCTCCCCCGTGAAGTACCGTAGGTCACACATAAAATACTGGTTCGAAAAACATCTTCAAATATATGAAGAAATGAATGAGGTAATTGATTATTTCTAACATAAGCCAAGCTCTAAAGAAACAACACAGGGTTTTTAACTGTCTTATCATCATACTGGGCTCTTCTGCACCCAAAAAAAAAAAAAAAAGTCATCACTAGGATTCATCATCAACTTTGCCACCAGCATCAGCTGAGGGACAGGGTCGTGAGGAAGTAGGAAGCTGGGGCTATGTATCCACCCACAGATGTATTTCCTCCAGGTCAGGTTGGAGGCATATTTGCAAGGCGTACATGTAGGCAGCTTGCTTTGACACTGCCTGCGCTGTGTCTGCCTGATGGTAGAAGAGGGAAGTCTTCAGGGACGTTGTACAATCCAGCACTATTTATGCACATAAAATTGTGATCACAGACTGAAGATAACAAAAATGCAGGGCTTCCTCCCAGCCTAAATCCACAGTGTGCAACAAGAAACCTGGAGTGCCAATTCTACATGTCAGTACAAGAAATTTTAGGATTGATGTTGCTAATGTGCATACTTTTATTTGAAAACTGTTTATCTCTTCATTTTACTGCACAGAGCCTGTGAATGGTCTCTCTTGACAAAGAGCTGCCAGTGCTAAATCAATCCGCTTTACCATCCCCGTCACTGGCCACAGAAACATGAGATTGGAAAACTGGACTAGTCCAGAAAAAGTGTAAATGACTGGATTATTTCAAAATATTAGGGAAAAAATCCACACCCCAAAACTCAAAATCAATCAGAGCAGCAGACATAGAAGAGACTTACAGAGATATGTATAAACTCACTACTTTAAGTATTAAACCTCCAGTTCCAGGGACATTTCATCAGTTCATATAAATACAATTCTAAAAAGTATCTAAGATTGCCTTAAGATTTTCATTAAAGGAGAAGAACAGCCCCAAAACCAGCCTCGGCATGAATCCCCTACCCTGCCCCTATCTGACAGGCAGGAGCCAAGGAAGGTGCCGTGAACTAGCACTGCAAGGTCAACACCACCACAGCCCACAAAAATCTGGTGCTTAGAAAAAACACTACCAACGCCCTAAGCTCAAATGCTGTGCAGATCTGTTTTCCAACAGTCTTTAAGGTTGGAAAATGCATACTAGGCATTGCCTGCTCTGCAGCCTTCACCGTACCACCTTCCCCATCCCCCTAGTTATTGAAGAGGAACAGCGATTATTTGAAGTATCACCAGTATTGCCACACTCTTTGCCTGGAAATGTAACACTGCTCATTGCTATGAGACCCTCTCAATGTAAAAGGAGAAGGGGGAGACAGATTTTTTTATGAGCTATTTAATAAATAGCTCATATCATATGTATGTATGATACATGTATTTCGTATCAGCATATGAATTAATTATGTAGCGGCAGGTAAACTACAGATGGTACCAGCTTGATCTGAAACTTGAAACAGAAATCTTCTGAGAAAACCACTCACATTAAGGAGTTGGGCACATAACTGTATTTTTGGGGGTTCTGAAATTAATAGTTTCCTGCATTCCTAAAAAAAAAAAATTAAAAAAAATCTTTGTTTTCTTGGCATCTGTTAAGTGTCTCAAAGGACACAACTGCAGAAGAGAGGTAAGGGAAAGGAGGCAGTAGCAATTGTCACCTTGCAGTCAAGATCCACCCAAACCAGTTAACATGCTCTACCAGAATATGGTAAATCTGTCTTCAAGTCTCTCTTCCACCCAGGACTCTAACCTCTCTCGCTTTCCTGGAAGTGAACAAACATCAAGCTGGAGGCGATTGGAAAAGATAACATCTCAGATTTTTGGGCTGGCAGTGTTTCTACTTGCATGAAATGCATAAATATAGGAGCAAATGCCCATCTACATCAGCATCTTATCTCTACCAGGAGACAATAGCAAAATTTTGGGGACACCACAAAAAAAAAAGCAATGACAGAATTGCCTCCTTCTCCAACAGACCCAAGCAGATTCTCCAAACCCCCACATAAGCACTTCCCAAGTCAAAGTCATGCTGTTTAATAGCAACCAAAAGACCTAACATCCCATCCTTTTTTCTCTTTAATTCCTACATTCTTCTGTCTCTGGAATAATTGGAAGAATCACTGCAAACATAGGTCTCCCTCTTCAAAGAGAATATAAACCACTGAGCTATGGTGTAGCTTTCCACCTAGCTTAGTGCGTATTTCATTTGTATTTTACACCGTGGAGAAGACGGAGAATGTCAACAATTGACATAGGGTATACTGGAATTACTCTATCTCCTGAAGGCTAGGAACTTTTCCAGGAGAAGACTGATAAACACTCAAATCATCCTGAGGACATAAAGGAGGTAAAACCAGCCTCCCACACCCTGGGTGAATGCCAAGCTTTTCAGAAAAAACTTCCACTCTCCTCTGACCACATACTGTAAATCTATACTTTCAATTCCTCAGCTTTCGGAAGTATTTAAATAAAACCGGCCTTTTAAAATGCTGAAACTGTTTTGATGTGCTGTTATTTGTATTTTGACTAAAACTACTCAGTGGCATTGATCCAGTTTCACAAGATTTTAGACTGTCCTGAGACTGCATTTTTCAGTGAATGATGAATTCAAAGCAAAAAAAAAAGAAAGAGAGAGAAAAGAAAAAAACCTCTAACCCAAGCATTAGTTCTTGTGGCATTTCAATGTGTGTGAACACAGCACTGAAAAAACAGCAATGTTTAAGAGATTTAGTCAGCTATCCAAAGACGTGGGATGCAGGTGGAAACTTCTGTCAGTTCTTACTCTACCCAAATAAATACTACTATCGCTAACTTAGTCTAATTAGATCAACAGAAAGTCATTAAGTCAAGTATACAATCTCAATACAAGTATAGCTAAGTGGTAAATGTCCAAATGTGCAAATCGAAAGACTCTGATAAAAATGCATGGGGTAAGAGACTGGATGCATCTATTGATCTTAGAGTCACTACTAACAGGATGCACTGAACAAACATTAGGGCAACAATTTGGTAATTCCACAAGGAGAAGAGTCCTGATCCAAGAAATTTTCCTCCAAACTATTCACGTGTCCGGATGGATTCCTTCAATCTAAAGGATGCCTGACGTAGGACTTCCAAAAATGCCCATGTTTAGAAGTCCATGAAAAGGAAGGGCTTGTTGCAAAGCATGGGCTTACCTAAGCCAAAGCAAGTGCTTACTGTGATGCCAAAGCATTTTCCTTGTACTATACTGGACTGGGAAACCAGGACTCAGAAATATTAAGCTTTTAATTCTGCCACTGACACTGTGCGTGACACTTTCTGCCCACTTACCCATCTGTAAAATGGCTGTGCATCTGGCCTGGATGTGACAGGAACATGCTATGTCATATTTAATATCTCTTTAAGTACTATGAAATCCTTCTGTGAGAGGTGCCAGACAAGCACACTTATTGTCATTACAAATAACTGCAAAATTCTGTCTTCCCATAAAAATCTAAGTACTAACTGTCAGAGGCTTCTGAAGCATAACAGCCCAATTTGTTCTTTGTTTGATTACTTGTGTTTGAGTAAAGCATGAAGAAATACCACAAATGTACAAAGAGGTTTAATCTAATTTGGAAGATAGATTTTTGGAGAAAGTGTTACCATGAATACAACAGATACCAAAGTCTAGGTCATCACTGAGGAAGGGTTGCTCCTCCAGAACAACGTACAGCACTGAAGGAGAAAGGAATGGTGATTTTTTTGTTTTTGTTTTTTTGTTTTTTTCCCCAGTTGAAGAGCCAGGTATTAAAGTCATGCACATGATTTAATTTTGCCACCTTCAGGGCGCATTCTAGGAACAGGCACCTGGGAATAAGCACCAGCTGTCCCTGCAGGTCCAGGTAGACCTTGCAGACAGAAGCTGCCCGCCGGCTCTAACCATCAAGCCGGCTCCACAGGCTAACACACATGCGGCGAAGATGGTGCATCCCTGCCCTTGACTGGCTGCAAAAACACTCCCAGGCTAAGGCAGGACTGAGCCCGGCCAAAGCTGGCAAGCCTGTAAGGACAGGGAGATCAAACACCTTGAAAGAGACATTTGTGCAGGTGGACAGCTTCACAGTCAGGTCTCCATCCTTCCTCAAGACCCAGGTGTTTACAATCCATACCAGAGTGCTAGAATAACACTTGCAAATGCTGACAATGAAATTACAAGTGCCATTCCTACTGCTGTGAATAAGGCTGCCAAGGTTTCTCTAGGCGGTATCAGGAAACCCAGTATTAATTGTCCCTTCATAACCTTGCTTCACATCATGTTTAAATGTTCTCGCTTGAAGGAAAGCCTTTTTGCAAGGGGTCTCTGTTTCTAAGCGTCTCTAGATTATTTTTTTTAAAGGCTTGCTGCAGGAACATTTCAAAAGGAAACTTCTTAGAAGTTATTAATTTGGCTCCATGAGGTACTTCCAGACAGTGGGAGATATTTGCAGACACTGCTCATTTTTTTTCTCTCCGTCAGACTTGCTTTTGGAAATCTATTTAACCGAATCTATTTAACTGAACTTGAACTTTTGTAAGAAATTTAATATCTTTACAGTCTATTTGCTTGGAAGGGAGCAGATCACCAATTAAGATCCAAGTTAAAACATGTAACCCATTATCCTGCTCCCCACCAGTGAGAGTGCTGCCACCAAATCCCCTACAACTGGTACATTCCAGCTGAACCCTGGGGTTTCTGCCATGGACTAGCAACCTACATTGTCAAATCCTGCATCTGGAGGTCCCAGAACATAGAAGAATATACACCCCTGCTAAAAATTTATCAGATTATACATGCTGTATGTGACACTGGCAAGGTAGACAAAAATAAAGCAAAGTCTTGTGCAGTGTCTCTGCTCCAGATCTGAAAGGTGCCCTCATAGCTGTTTATACCATATTGATATACCTTCCGTGCTCTTACACACCTGAAATTAATAAATAATCTTTTCCTTTGATCCTAGGCAAGAGTTTAAGATACACCTCTCATTAATGTTGATGTCCATGAGATATCTTTTCATTTTCACTGTTTTTAACAAGTTATTATAGTACACGAATTTGGTCTTCCTCCTCTTTTCACTGCTTCACACTTGCCTATCAGTCCTGTTAGGATTATTCTCAATGTATCTGCACAGTTGCAAATTAAACAGTTTTCACATTACAGAAGCTCCCACTACAGCTCTCACATATTCTTGCACCAAAACGCTCAATTTAACTCACATCTTTTTCCAGATGTGTAGTTTGACACTGAAAAATTAAGTCTATTAAACACCTGAGAATTTACATGGTATCATAATAATTTGATATGACGCATGGCCTGTGCCTGCCCATGTTCTCCACAGTTCACAGAAAGTTTACCAGCTGCACACGCAGTCTCCTCTGCCTACTTTCTATCTATATTATGCAACCACCATATGTTTATTAAAAACATTCCCTTAACACTCCTTTGACCTGACAGCAACAGCAGCTTATTCCAGGGTTGATACCCTACTAAAAAGGGGAGGCACAAAGGAGGAAGGGTCTGTACACAGGGCAGCCCGCTGTAACAAAGGGTCACCCATACTGCAAAGGGAATTCTAGGGAGAAGCAGCAAGCCAAACCCTCAAATCTCCAGCGTAACATACAAAAAGGAGAAAAAGCATGCAAGGAAACAGATACTCAGCCAAACGGGACAGGATGGAAAGCTGTATTTCTTTCAAGTGAAAAGGATTTTTAGTTACTTTTTTTTAACACTGAATTGCAACACGGGAGAAATGGATCTACAGCGCACTTTTAAGAGCAGATGGTACAGTCTTTCTCTTTGCAAACAGGGGAAAGTAAAAAAATGATGGGAGAGGCAAAGTTCATGCGGGAAGTGGATGTGCCAGGGCTGAATCATAGACGGGACTGAAGAAAGCCTACAAAAGAAAGAGAGGAGGAAAGTACAGAAAACTTTAAAGCATTTTTAAAAAGAGAAAGGAGACTCAGAAGCCAAGGAAGTAGAAACTATTGCAAATCATGAATTCAGTAACGCGCAGAAGAGAGAAGAAAACCATCCTAACCCAAGAAGGGAGAAATGATGGTCCAGAGCAAGACTGGGAGGAGGGAACCAGGTCAGAGCTGTAGGTGGAGAGAAGATTATGTGGCAGCTTGAAGATAAGGTTAAATAGCTTGGGCTTCAGGCAGCAAGAGATGAGGAGCCAGCAACGCAATTCAAGGCAGAGAGGATGATGTGGCTGGAGCAACAAGGTGGCAACTATACCTTCAGGACAGTGTATGAGAGGGAAAACTAAAAACCCACAAAAGCAAGAATAGAGGAAGCCAGGAAAAAAAAACCAAACCAAAACCCAACACTAAAACAACCCAGCAGCTGCCTAGACTCCAGCAATCGGGTCGAGAACTGCAAAAACATTTTCAGAGCCAGGACTGATGTTCCCAGACAAATCACCAGTGCTCACAGAGTTCCTTTTGCACA
This sequence comes from Chionis minor, assembly GCA_013398295.1. NCBI lineage: Eukaryota > Metazoa > Chordata > Aves > Charadriiformes > Chionidae > Chionis > Chionis minor. The sequence goes on along the minus strand of VZSF01007818.1, from coordinate 57,773 downwards.
CTTCCTCTCCCCACTGCAGACTCTTGCCCCTTCCCGCCTTCTCCCAAGCTATCCTTAGCTCACCCCTGCACAACCTTCTCGGGGCTAGGAGACTGCAAGGAACTGCACCCATCTCCTCTCCAGTTTCTCCCTGAAGACTTAAATTAGCACTATGGGAGCTCTCGCTGTCTTTGGCTGCCTGTGATTTTTTCGTGAGTCACCTTCTCCCCTGCAAGTGAGGGAGAAACCCACAAGCAGGGATGCAGGTAGGACCTGGGCTGAAGCACACACAGTCTTCTCTGTTGTCTCAAAGCAGCCGAGGAGACACCTTGCTCCTCACCAGGATCCTGGAAATTGTCAAACCCTGGGAATTGGTCAGCACTCCCCAGAATTGTCCAGCACCCCCCAGACACCTCACAGGGGTTACTGGCAACTTCAGTATGAAAAAAGAGACACTCTGGGAAGCAAAAGAAAGCAAAACCAGCCCTAATTCATAGAGAAGCAACACATGTTCCCTCCTCCATCATCTGCTCCAACTGTGCACTGCACGCCGTCATAAGGATGCCACCAACAGCTAGCACAGGTTCATCAAGAGCCAAGACAACTTACAGCCTGAGCAATTTTACACGTTATGGGGCAAAGGGAAGAGGAGCTGACGCGTCTCGCCAGAGCAGCAAAGGGGCGACAGAGCCAGGGAGTCTCAGCGCAAACTCGCCACCACCCAGCACCTGCAGTTTCCAGCGGTGGATCACTGTGGATGGCCATCACAGAAATAAATGCATATTTGCAAGCTATTCTTAGCGTTCACTGGAGAGGTGATTACCAAATTACCCAGTTACATAATCTCTTTTATATAATCACTACGATGCTCTTTTCCTTATGCAACACGGAGGGCAACCACGGCCGGCTGAAGTAGCTCCCTCTCCAAGGAGAGCCGCACCGGCAGCACCATGGGCGGGCTTGATGGCTACCGCAGGTACACAGAGGAGCAACAGCAAGGGCCGACTCAAGGCAACTGAGCTTTTCAGAAGCAGCAATGTATAAACACGTACCTTCAGACCTGGGGAGACACAAGCATCCCTGCACGTGCTGCTCCAGAAGATGCAAGGAGCAGAGATCACCTTGATTGAGATGCCAAAGTCAAAGGTGCTCAGCACCCTCCAGGCGGCCTGACCCAGCACTCGCTAGAAGCAAGTGGGAAGTCTTGACTTTTAATGGGCTTTGGACGGGGCCCAGGATTAGGGTTTTAATAAAAATAGGAGGTCAAGATTACTACAGAATTAAAACAAGCTTAATCCAAATGCCCCTGGCTTTGCGCCATGGCCATGCCTGTGGTTTCCCACGCACAGGCAAAGCCAGGTGAAGCTGCAACCAAAATGGGATCCCATGGGGCACCTCATGACGGGCACACATATGGGGAGCTGGCAGCATGGGTCAGCACAGCCACTTCGGGAAGTTTTACACACTGGAAGATTTTAGGCATAGCCCAATGCATCTCCTACAGCATTTACAGGATCTCATCTGGTGCCTTCTAGGAATACTGTGGACATCTATGCAAACAATTGCCAGCTACAGGGTGTAACGAGACCCAATTTACTAACTTTCACCCAGTGCTTTAATAAGCCAGCATCAGAAGTGCTACCTGCAGTAAGTGAGAAGCGCAACGTAAGTCCTGGATCTCAGAAAATACAATCTCTGAGATCTGCACATCACCTTGTGAATCCTGGGACATGTTTCCATTACCACACTGGTAATGGAAGCTCAGAGTTCAGCTAAGCTAGCTGTGCACTGCTGCCATTAAGGGAAAATTCCAAAACTGGGAAGCCCCCTCAACAGCAAGGCATTAACACCGCTAAAAACCTAAGTTCTAGTTCTGTAAATACCAAAGGAATGGAAGACAGAACAAAATAACAACTTTGTTCTCAATTCACCTCTTCCAAATGACACTGAAATCCAAAGGCCTTAGCTTTTTTCCTGAGGGTTACACAACTGGTAGTATTTTGCCATTACTTGGCACTTACTGCCTCCTCCGCCACCTAGTTTCCCTAGAAATACAGGTCATCCTAAGCAATACGCAGGCAAACCCCAAGCCTTAGTGTGGTATGATACGCTTTATGCAAAAACACACGCACGTGATTTTGGGAATAGAGACTGCTACTGTTTCAGCTATAGGAAAAAAATAATGAAGCAGCTTAATGTTATCTTTCACTATCTCAAACTACAGGATGACCCAGTTCTGAAAAGGTTTAACCCAATCCCGTAAGCTATTACTACTTCTGTATGACAGCCGGGAGATGCGAGTTGCCTCAGCTGAAAAGCAGATCAGAGCAGAATCCAGGTCCCTCACACAAAACCCCGCGGCACATGTTAGTGCCCATCACGACAGCAGTGCTGATAGCTTGCGACCATCAGGCATTCTCAGCACTTTTGCTGCTCAAACCATTGAAAACTAGGTTTCTCGTCGAGGGTATTTGTTTGGGATAGACAAGACAGCACTCAAGATAGGAGCAGCTCATGTCAGCCTTAAAAAGAAAAGCAAACCACGTAAAAGGCCATGCGAAATCCTGCCAAACTTAACGGCTTTTCAAAAATAAGGGTAGACTTTTAGACTCGTTACCCTTCCTCTACCGGGTTGAACACACTGCTCCAAATGTGGTGGGGAAGTAGGGCCCCGAGCTGGAAACTTGCACTGTAAGAGAGCGCCAGCAGTGAATTCCTGGATCTCACTTACACCACTATTGAGATAGTTAGCTGTAGCAATGAGCAATACATTTTTCCTCCAAGGAACAGAAATGAAAGAAAACACCTACTTGACTCATCCTTGCCTGGTTCTCACACGAAGAGCTGAAGCAGGTTTACAGTCACCTGCAAGAAGCGCCTGCACCAACTTTCTGCATTTACAGATATCGCGGGGAAAGCAAACAGGAATTTGCCATGTTAACAGGTTTTCTACCCACTTCAGTGAAGAGATTTAATAAAACTGGGAGAAATGAAATACTGAGTTACACCTGGGCAATTCCCCAGGTAGAGACGGCTACACTGCCTGTTATCATGCCGCCATGCCTAGATAAGAGTCACTGTGCAGTACAAGCACTTTAATTTCAATCTGTTGTGTCTACACTAAAGGGATTGTACTAAACCCAGCGTGGTATAAAGAAGTAAGCTTCTCTGGTTAGGTAAGATGTGTCTCCTGTCCAAAAAGGGAGAAATACAGACTCAGGCCAGGACACACAAGAAAACTCATCCGCCCACCTATGTCCATCACGTGTGCAAATAGACACAACTGTGCCAGCAAAAAAACAACTTCACAGCAACTTAAAACAAGCCAGCCTTTGCTACAACAGCCGTTGGCTTTTTTTTTTGGCTAGTTTTTTTTAGGCCCCTGACAGAGCCTCTAATTTCTCGAAGACTTAAACCTTCCAGATCACAAGCAGCTCACCAGCTCTTAACTCCATGGTAGCACAAGTCTGTCACTGCTGCCAACACTGAGCTAAGCGGAGTACATCTACAAAAGCATCACCCTCCCTTGGGTGTCAATGCCATTGAGTCCCAGGAAGAAGATGAACATACACAACAAAATACTCCTCTCACATCAAACATAAGGCTCTTGAAACACGTGCTGCCCATGGTCTTCAGTCTGCAGTCAATGAGACCCCTGCCACCCTTCCACATGCTCACCTTCTTCTTGTATTAATTTTGTTTCTGGGTTCTCCTCTGAGGGAGGATCCAAACAGACCGGAATGCATGTAACTAGAAAGGCATAAAAATACATTAAGTGTACTTGCCATAACTTAGCGTATTGGAAAGACAGATTTGTACAGGTATGGGCTGCATACTTGGGGTCCACAATCCTCATCTCTAATTGCACCAGTGTAAGACCTGAGCGGGAAGGATCCGCCACCCTCAAAACTATTGCCAGTTACTTAGGTGCATAATGCCCACCAACATAAGAGGTGGGAGACGAAGCCAACTGGCACACCATCATTCCTACTCTGACAGAAAAGGAGCAAGCTACTTACAGAGGGCTCGAGCGCAGCCAGGGCTGGAGACAGGGTATGCTCCCACCACCCTGCCTCAGCACCTTCCTGAAACAGCCACTTTCCACTGTCATTGAACTCTGAACCTAAGGCACAGACCACTTCATGGTCACTTCCAATGAAAGGGATGCAGCCAAGGTGAGTTGACTTTTTTCCAGACCTTCAAACACAGACACAGAGGGAATGGTGGACACTGAGGACTCCTATGTTCACAGCTACCCACCAGTTGGACTAGAGGACGATTGTCCCTGGCGTGCTGCAGCTGATGGTGGACCTTCCCTGGGGGTAGGTTCTCCAGCCACAACCCTCTCCTGCCCCACAGAAAGGAAAGGCTGGGGAAGTCATTAGATCCAGGTTGAGAACTTCTGCTCCTATGAACACTCAGCAAGTGATGTGAGAAAACAACACGACTAGCTTCTCTGGATGGTATCCTATCTAACAGCTTTCAGGTGAAAACAAGAAACAGACTCATCTAGTTTTTCCTTCTAGCATTGCATGGTCTGTAGGATTTTCTTTGTTACAAATGCAGCATTGTCTGTCCTGTAACTCCCGTTAGGTGACATCTAACATACTGAAATTAGTGTACTACCAAAATGGGTAGTCCCACTCCAAGCCATACATTCCCTCTCCTCCCTTGCAGCAAGTTTCATGATACTACCACCACAGTCAGTGCGTTGATCCAATTCCTTCACAGCCAAATGGTTACTAGACTTGCAGGAGCACACAGCCAACAGAACAAGGGGTTAGGGACCACCCTTGCCAGCAACAGTCCACCCCTGCATTGGATCAGACACAGATTAGAAACCAGCTCTTGTTAATTCCTTTCCTTCTAAAAATCTACCACGCTGAAAGCTGAGTCATTGAGAAAGAGGAAGGGATTTTAGGTTGAGTTATTTAAAACGCAAGTTAACTCCTATTTAGCACAAAGATGAAGACACACTTGAGGAGACATTTCTAACTCAGCAGTGAAAACTTTCCACTTTCTATGTGAGAAACCTGCCAAGATACATTGTTCTCACACAGAAAAAAAAAAAAAGAAAAGAAATAAGAAAGCATTCAACAAACCCAGACTCCCCTCCTCTCATATGCACTCCCTCAAAATACCATGGATGGTATTTCATTTCATGTATTACCCTACTGAGGTCAGGAAAGTGATAATATCCACTAATTAAGACCTTATCTTTCTCTCGTCTTGGAAGTGCTGTTAAACACCCTTGATGCTAGGCTGCATCCCCAGCCTTCCGACAGACCTAAGATTTGTTGCCTAAAAGGCACTATTTGGGCAAAGAAAAAAAAAAACAAACCCACAACTATTTTAGAAAGACTTTGTCTCATGCTAGTCAGAAGAAAGTTTGTATCTGCCATAGTAAACCCTAACACGATTCCAACAAAGCCTCCAGCCAAACACAAAAACTCTGGAAACATCTTCAAAAATTAGGCTCAAAAAAACTCAAAAATGCTACCTTTCTTTAAGTTTGGTGGTTTTTTACTTTACATGGATTTTACTTTATATCACAACAGATTTGAAGTACATCAGTAACCACCCTGTCTCAGCAAGAAATAAGAAATTTTATTTTTAAATTCCGTAGCATAAGTTCAGGCGTCACTCTGATCTTGCCTGTAAACTCAGCCTACACAGATGAGCAGAGCAAACCTGTATGTGGGCACACTCATTCCAGTTTTCCTAAGCCTAGTCGAGTAAACCAAAATAAGTTTGCATTAAACCAAGGAGAGTTTCCACTGAGCCTTTTATCACTGATTTTAGCTAAACCCATTTTCAAAGGGCAGCTGAAGTCTAAAGGCTTGCTTTGGTCAAGTTTAACACGTCCTTCCAGACACCTGCGTTACCTAAGTGTGAAGTATTGGGATAAAATAGTCAGCGGACTTCCCTTTTATAGAGAAAGCATAACGGAAGGTGCTAAACATTTTTGACTGCTGTAAAAAATACAATCAGGTTGTATAGATGCTTTTTCTGATGAAAAAAAGAACTACCACATAGCTATTCGCACCTCCCCTTAGAGGACACACATGGCACTGGGCCACCATTCCATTCCCACAGAGAACACGAACCTGTCTCCTCCTCAGCAGGAGGAAAGTGAGAAAAGCATGCAAGCTTAGTTCTGCCTGGAAATCACAGCCCATCTCACTGCTGTCAAGAGGCAGGGAAGACTTGCCAGCACCAGTTGGATCCCCAAACTATAAATCGTAAGTAAGCTCTTTCCTGCCTTCACTCAGCAATGCAATAGCTGCTTTCCAACCGGCTGCAAGAGGGTAGGGAAAAAAAAAAAAAAAACCCACCAAAAATTGTTTGAGCTGCTAAGCCCTTACGTAACTAAAAGTAACAAGCAGAAGAGGGTTAGCAGACACATCTACACTAACACCACCCTTGCAGAATTTTTGGGATAGACTTTTCCCCATCAGTTTCAACAGGATTATTCCTCCCACCGCCATCCACTGATGCAACACCCACAAGACTTGTAACATCAATAGGACGGCATCAGTGGGCTTCCACACAGAGGGACATCATAGAGACAACAACCCTGGTGTGCATGCACATTTGTACGTTGAAGGGTACATACATTCCTATAACAGGTATATAAAGGAAAACCTGACAACTAAGGGATAGAAAAAAATAGCAGAAATTGGGGCAGGGGGACGGGAGTGGGGTTCCCCATAATCCTCAGAACTTCTTGAACTCCACCAGTGCCTACTCCAATCAAAACATGGGCTTTTTTCTTTAAGACTGGTAGTTTTGTCCATCTTAACGTGCTTGTTCCTACAAGGACTTGAAAACAAAACACCCCACAACAAACCTCTTCAGGAAGGACGGAGATTTTAGGTTTCTCTAATTTGCTAAAATCTGTCCTGTTGAAGTCCACTTACAAAAATAATACTAAAAAGCTCCACACAGCAGTTACCCAACTGAAAAGCACTAGCCAACTTTGCTTTTATTTAAACAAATCTTGTATGACAGACTGTCGGGAGCGTTTGAATTTTATTTCAAGATAATGCATTTTGCTGTTTATATGACATGTCCATTCTTTCGTTCTTTTAAAAAAAGGCACTTGACTCTTTTGCAGTTATCTTTCATCTGACAAATTAACAAGAAGAGGACTATACTGATCTTTTTTTCCAACCAACCAATTATCAGTATTTCTACCAGCTTCCACTTCATAATTCTTAGTAATGAGAAACTGAGTACGTAGAAATATCAATGCTAGTATTTCCAGAAGTGACAATCTAAGTTTTGTATAGCCATGCAGAAGCCTTCATGGTGGGATTCTCACCCACATCTCACACCACCTACAGTGACTACGACAGGCCTCGCCTTATCTTAATGCAGAGCACTAAAAAGCTTGATTTAAATATTCAGGCAGTTCCATGAGCTCCTAGGTTCTTCTGAACACACCATATGGGCCAACCAGAAGCTCAGGCACCCAAAATTGTTCAACAGTTTTGAAAGTTGAGGCTACCCAGCAAGCTACTCAGCAGCACTAACAATAAAACACCTTTATTACCACTGCAACGCAGGCCAGGTCCTCTAACTGGCTTAAACAGCTCTCTTCAGCCTGTCCATCCTTGAGCTGAGCTTCAGCCACCCAGCTCTCCTTCACCTAGCCCTTCTGCAGGTTGCAGGAGAGAAAGCAAGCACTCAGTCCGAGAAGTAAGCCACCCCAGAGATAATCTCGTGCCCTCATTTGGGCTGAAAATAAGCTCGCTTCATCATCAAGGGAACAGGGGGGCTGCTTGTTTGGTTTTATTTTTTCCTCGTCCCAAAGACAATGCTATTCATGAAAGTCCCATTTAAGCTCAGAGAGCCAAAGCCCTTGGGGCGTCTGATGAAATAAAAGCAGAAAATCTTGATGCATATACCCCAAACAGACATCACTTTAAGGAACTCCTCAAAGCCTTCCATAAAAACCTACTCATACAAAACTGAGACAAAACACAGCCCTGTCAGTGGAACCCTGAGCCACGCTAGTGAGCCAGACCACTGGCTATTCGTGAATGTTGAAACCACATACCCCAGTACTACAGGTCTACCAGACATTCAGGCTCCTGGAGAAAAGGGCATTTCAGGCAACTGCAGTTCATAGCAAACAGCTACCTCCAAGCAGCCAAATTAATTTCAAATAGACAGGTAGATGAAGATTCAACAGTGTTCATTTCTTCCTGTAAGAACCAAAATCACCTGTCAAGTTATCCACCTCACTTTAGCTTACATGTTAAAACTGTTCAACCATGACTAATTGTGAGCAAAACTCATGACATCTTCCCCTAAAAACAAGGTCTTCTCAGAGCAGAGTCTCCCGGCTCCTGGGGTTGGAGATTTTTCTTCCATCATTGGAAGTCTTTGTGGTTATGGTGGAAAATCCTTGTCAAACAAGAAAACTGATAATTAACCCCCCTTCCCTACCGCCACAGTGCTCCAGGCATTTCTGTAATTAGTGAATCTCAAGCTCTCCTAGACAAAGGACCAGCATCAAGAGCCAGCAATTTCTTATGTGTAATTTCTGTTTTGATAGCAATGCCTTCAGTCACCTTTGTGAAACCACCCATCGGCCCACACAAGCACCTTCTCCTGGCCCTCCATCTTTCTTTTGCATCTTCTGCCTTTACATCAGGAAAAGCAAACCAAAAGGGAAGCACAGGAGCACAGCACAGTCAGTGACTGACTAGGCTTCAACCTGAAAGACACAAAGAAACTCTCCCCGCATCCAAACTCACACCCACCTTGAATCGGATGCCTGCTTACTTGTGAAGGACTTCATTGCTTTTGTCAACAAAGCCAGAAACTGTGTTTTTGAATGCACACTGACAGAAAATACATGAACGCACTTTGGGTAATTTAAGAAAGCAGAACTCTAAACATCAGTAAACTACTGCAAATTGCTCTGAAGGGCTAAACGGCTTCCCCACCCAGCCCCCCCTTATTTGGATAACAGTCAAAGCCTTTTCCAAAAGGTTGAATGAAAAAATATACTGCTCAGCTCACGCTGTGTTAAATATTAACTAAGATCACATCAAAGCTGTAAATAGATTTAAAACAATTATAACAATGCTATTTCAGATAATAGCCAGTATGGAAGTTAGCGCAGAAGAGAGCAAAAGTTTCAAATACCAAAAACCTTCTAAACAACCATCTGTCTCTGATTCAATAATTTAAACCCCCAGTGTTTTGTTTCTGGGCCTTTCTTCGCCCTGTAGAGTGCAACTGAAAATAATTTGTAATACTTCCTATTTACATAGCATCTCATTTAAAAAAGTATCCTAAGGACTTCCAAAAAAAGAAAAAAAAATAAAGTCCACAAAAACAGATGGCAAAAGAAACGCTCTAGATTAAAATAAAAAGGAAAAAAAAACCCCACAATTAAAACCAGTATAAAAGCTTAAGTAACAGCAACATGGGCTGCAAAGAGGATTTATGCAAATTACTTTCTTCAGGAACGCAGGATCTTTTTCAGTGGAATACGTGTTAGAGAGCAGAGACATCTAATCAAACAGATCCTAGAGGGGTGAAGCTTTTCACGCTCTCAGATGAACTAATTCCCTCTGGGAAATGCTGGTGCCCGTTTCACTTAATCGATGTTTTGCCATTCGTGCTTTCTGAAGAGTTTCTGCAGAGTCAAGGAGCAATTGTGGGCCAGGCTCTGGGCCAGGTTTACAGCCAGGGTAATGAGACACTGCCCAATTAACTTGAAAAGAGTTATATTTATTTACATTAAATGGTGATTTTGATCTAAGCGTTTTAATGGGACGATGCTGGATGACATAGTGGGCAACATACCAGAAATTGTTCATCTACGTAGGTGGCATAAACTCGTAGTAAATACCATTTTCACAAATTATATCCATTACTGAAAACAACAATTACACAGCCAGTACTCTGGCTCCATGTATGGGTTTGATGGTACGTTGTTTTTTGTTTTGGGGGGTTTTTTAAATTCCTTTTCTGCCTAAACCGCTCCATCACAGAGGCAACACAGCTCTCCACCCCCTCCGTTCCCCCCAGCCTCTGGGCTTTATAAAGACGTACCTAAGACAAGCCCACCGATGTTCCCGAAGTCACCCCGGCACACTGCCACCGCACGTGCCTTGGCAATGACCGGAGCGTGGTGGTAACCCTGCGGCCAGGAGCTGCCCATGGCAGCATGCCCACCACCAACCTGTCCCAGCGGGGCTACCCGTGCCCCCCAGCCCGCCCCTGGCCCCACCTGACCCCAAGGTTAAACCAAAGACCAAGAGGCCGCCAGAAAACATCTATGGATCTGCCTGCTAAAAAAGGAGCTGGTTTCCCAGCCCCATGACATAACTGCGTGGCACAAATCCCCCCTCCAATTAACGTCCTCTGCTAATTTTTTTTTTTTTTTTTCGATTTGCTTGTTTGTTGTAACTATAAAAGCTGTGCTACAGGGGCTTTCCGAGAAGTTTAACCACTCTGGTCGGTGCCGCCACGGCTCCTCCTGAGCTGATGCCGCCGCACCTCTACCTCCCAATGGCCATTCCGTCCACGAAAGGATACTTAAAATAAAAACTTACAAAATAATAAGAAAAAAAAAACCTCAAACCGCACCAAACCACCTTCCATTTAACCCGGACTGACAGGAGCACGTACTGTGTCCCTTGGAGAGTCAGCCAGCTCGTCAGGAAGAAGACAGCTTCCAACCGCTTGTGCCCCTGGCTACAGGTCCCGGGCTGCCCTGCTCCCCCGCACCCCAGACACTCTTTTTTTCCGCTCCCGCACCACAACACTAAGGAGGCGGCGAGCCGGGGCGCTGCCGGCTCCCGCACCCCGACAGCCTCTCCCCGAGGCAGCACAGCCGGGTTTCGCCCCGCACCGCGCACTGCCCGGCAGCTTGCGGAGCCAAGCCCGCCCCGGCAAGGACATTAACCCCAAAATAAATACTCTAACACCACCTCCCCCCCCCAAAAAAACCCCAACAAACAGCTTCCCCGCCGCCCGCCGGAGCTCCAGGTCGCGACTGATGGCCGGTCGGGGCTGGGGAGGGGGCTCGGCCCCGCCGCCCTCCAGGGGTGAAGCGGCCGCCGCAGGCGGGCGGAGCCGCGCCCCCCGCACCCCCTCGCCCCCCGGCCCGCCTCGCCTCGCCTCACCTCCCACAGCAGCGAGAGCAGCAGCGCGACCCTGGGCTGGAAGCGGTTCATCTCTCCTCCTCCTCCTCCTCCCGCGGCGGCGGCGGGCTCGCCCCTGCCGGCTCAGGCGCTCACGGGCGCTGCCAGCGGCGCCATCCCCGGCGGCGGTGGGGGGACACACACAGAGGCGCGGAGGGGCAGCGCGCAGGGCGGGCTGACAGGCAGCCCGGGGAAAGGGGCGGCGAGAAACCCGCGGCGGGGGCAGAGGGACGGTAAATCGGCGGGGCGGGGAGGGAAGGAGGCGGGGAAGCCCCACGGCAGG
>VZSF01007818.1:3179-46328 GCA_013398295.1 Chionis minor | reverse complement strand
CCTCCGCCGGGCGCCCGTCATGGCGACCCGCCCCGCCGGGCGCGCTGGCCTGGCCTGGCCTGGCCTGGCCGCACAGAGCGGCGACCTGCCCCGGGAAGGGGTTGTGCGGCGTCCCCCGGGGTGGGGAAGGGCGAGCAGCCAGTCGGGGGTGTCGCGCGTAGCGGCCCCGAGAAGGAGGAGGGGGCCCGTGGGAGCCTCGCCAGGTTCAGCGAGGGCCAAGGGTAGGTGGAAGGAGGTGACTTCCCCACCTCGTGAGGCCCCACGTGGAGCACTGCGTCCGGCTCTGGAGCTCTCAACACAAGAAGGATGTGGACGTGTTGGAGCAGGTCCAGAGGAGGGCCACCAAGATGACCAGAAGGCTGGAGCACCTCTGCTATGAGGGCAGGCTGGGACAGTCGGGGTTGTTCAGCCTGGAGAAGAGAAGGTGCCAGGGAGACCTTAGGGCAGCCTTCTGCTACTTAGAGGGGGCTTATAAGAAAGATGGGGACAGACTTTTTACCTGTAGTGACAGGACAAGGTGCAGTGGCTTTAAACTGAGAGAGGGTAGATTCATATTGGACATAAGGAAGAACTTCTGTACAGTGAGGGTGGTGAGACACTGGAACACATTGCCCAGAGGAGCTGTGGATGCCCCATCCCTGGACATAGAACCACAGAATGGTTTAGGTTGGAAGGGACCTTAAAGATCATCCAGTTCCAACCCCCCTGCCATGGGCAGGAACACTTCCCACTACATCTGGTTGCTCAAAGCCCCATCCAGCCTGGCCTTGAACACTTCCAGGCATGGGGCCTCCACAGTTTCCATGGGGAGTCTGTTCCAGTGCCTCACCAGCCTCACAGTGAAAAACTTCTTCCTAGTATCGAATCTAAATCTACCCTCTTCCAGTTTTGAAACCATTACCTCTCCTCTTATCAGTGTTCAAGTTCAGGTTGAACAGGGCTTTGAGCAATCTGATCTAGTGAAAGATGTCCCTGCCCACAGCAGGTGGGTTGGAAAGGATGATCTTTGAAGGTCCCTTCCAACCAAAATCATGCTGTGGTTCTGTGATTCTATGACAGCACTACCTCCATCAGCCTCATGGGTGGGAACAGGAGCTACGCGGGTAGGCTTATGCTCCTGCCTACAGGGTGCACCTTTGGCACTTCAAAGGGCAGAAGCTGTACCCTCACCCTGGTCCTTCATTTCCTCAGCGTGCTTAGTAATAGCACTGGGTCATCTTCTTATAAAGGTCTCAGGACCTCAAAGACCTCTGCTCTTAGACCAGAGTGGACATGCTCACCAACTCCAGCAGTGAGCCCCGTGACAGGTGGGTGGTGTAATTACGCCCTGGGCATTTCCTTCACTGCCACCTTGTCCTGGTGCTTTGAGCCTCCTTTTCCAAGCCCTTTCCCACCCTTACCACAGCTAGACACTGTGTTCAGTGGGAGGGAGGCACAGCTGTGCTTTAAGCTCAGGAGGGACTGGAGCTCACCGAGGTCTTCTGCCTTTCCTCAGAATATCAAAATAGTTAAGGGGGGAGAACTCTCTTACCTTCTCCTGTTTCTCTCTGAATGACAGACCTTTCTCAGCAGCATTTCTAGAGGAAGTGTAGCCTCCCACCGTCCTTTTGTGGGCTGCCTATTTAAAAACAACTAGCACATCCTGCACGATTAGCACATCGAGCTGTGCAACACACAGCTCCTTCATTCAACACTTCCTCTTTGTTGTAGTCTTCAAGGAAGAAGCTTGCCATCTCCTGCTGCCAAGTTGCCCAGCAAAATGTCATCAGGTGGTTGTTACTTCCATACAGTGAACTTTGGGGGAGTTCCGGAGCGGCTTCCAGCTGGCAACGTTAATTATATTTCCTCTTAGGCACAGGTCATACACTCCATGTAAGAAATGACTGCAGACTTTAATGGAGTGCCACCTGCTGTGTGACACTGTGCCTGGAGGCAGGCTGTACAAGTCCTTCCTGAATGACAACTGATCTTGATAGCTCTTTTTGTCTCTATTTGATGCCAAGCAATTTGAAGCTGTGAGGTGCATCTTTCAGATGAACACTCACATCTCTGAATTTGCTAGAAGATCCTCGAGGACATGTCACAGCCATCACTTTGTCCAGCAGTGAAGACTGAATGAGGCAACTATACACAAAAGTCTCTATATGTAGTCTGAGCCGAAAAGTCACACTTTCTTACCTCTGGGGTACAGAGAAAGACACATTGTACACCGGGTATCGTCTAAGATGGATCAGCTCACGTTGTCTCAATGTACAAAGTCAGGCATCACTTCAAAAAGGCTCCAATGCATAGAAGTTTGAAAAGGACAGTTTTCAGAGCACTGTCCTGACATACGGCTTTAACACTAAACTCCCTTCCCATTCCTAATATCTGTGTTGCATGACCCAGGAGATGGCATTTCAGAGACATAGCAGCACACAATGTCTTCGTGGAGATGCTAGCCTGTTTAAGGACGCCAAATGAGTCAATGTCAGTGCTGAGCACAGGTGCTCCATGCTGCATCTCCCAACAGGGGTGCTCTGGCAGCCCAGAGACAGGCAGAAACCCTGATAGCACAAATTCTCGGAGGACTGAGAAACCACTAAGGCATAAAGAAAAGGTAGGAGAGGAACCTGGAGTCTTGCAACCTACGAGACTACCACCCTTGAAGGCCAACACTGCCTGCGCTTTCAGCTGATGTCCCACTATGAAATACGCCTAGGGAAGAGCCAGCTATCAGACACATTTCAGTTAATTATTAACACATACCTCACTACTGAGTTTAGGTTCCAAGAAAGCATTAGATTTCTTTTCTCAAAAAAAAGGCTTCAGCTGGGGCAACAAAGGGAAAAAAAATAACACTGTTTTTATCCAACAGGCAGATTAGCAAGAGTGAGATGAAAGCAGCGGGCTGGAGGAAGAGGAAGACTTGAAGCCACACAGTCTGGAAGCATATGCTTCCAAGTGCCTGGTTTATTATCCAGCCTAGATAAGGGTATAGATATCCTATGCTACAAATTTTTTTCCAGGCCAAGAGATAAGCTGAAAAAGGAAAACCAGCTCCTGACCCAGGAATAAACGGTTTCGTATTTCATTTCAGTCATATCTCGTCTCCCTTAAGCGATGTCTTCTTTCATTTCCTCCTGGCTTCAAGGAACCATCTTCATCCCCAGGGAAAGCCCATTAGCTTTAATGGAGTTCGAGTACAAATGAACTTAGCCCAGCATGTGGCGTTTTCTCAGCGAAAGTGCAAGTTGCAGCAGAGCCCCTTAGAGCTTGTCTGGGCGATAAATGAACACTTTCTATCCACCGTGCTGCAGCTCATCGGTGACACAGGCAGGGCACGCACACTGTGCTGGTTTGACACAACAGTGAAATGAGATAAGGCTTTTGTTGGAGGCGAGGTCCCTAGGTAAAAAATCAGTCCCTTCCTTCACTTCTTGATTCCAGTCTTTCTTCAGGTACAGTGTTCAAAGAGCTTAATACTCCGGAGCACCCAGAATCTGCACATAGAAACATATATATATATATTAAAAAAAATAGTTCCAGGAGCATTAATGAAGCTTTATTTTATCTGATTGAGACTTGCACTGCAGCTGGAATATTCACAACGTCCTTCTTCTCTGTGGGTTCCTTGGTGTTCCTCAATAATATTGCCATCATTCTCTCAGTGGAGGTGCCAATATTAACATATTGCTCGGCGATCTCTCTTTTCTGAAATGTAAAAGCATTTTTCAGACTGCCACTCCTCTACCATTTTTTTTTTTTCCAAATTGAGTAAGAGGTACAAAAATTCCTAGGGGGGACTCACAGTACATATACAGATATGTATTATGTAGACCTTATTTATTTTGAACCCAGACTGGTGAATATTTTTAAAGAGTGTAGGGCATATGAACTGCTTTTTATTGAGTGTTTTCTTGTTTATGTTGAAACAGTTGTTTCTACGTACTATTAAGAAATACCTAATTCCACAAGGGCTGTCTATGAAGCAGGTAATAACTTTATTATGAACAAGCATATTCAGTATTCTCATTTGCTTCTGTGCATAAATTGTAAATAATTATGTACATATGCAGGTTTTTATTTATTAAAGTATGCTACTACCTCCTTCATAGGTGCTATCAAAAATTAGTCAAATTCTCGATTGTTTTCCTGACTCTGTATTTTAAGTGCAGGATCACCTCAAATATATTTTCAAAATTTTTTTATTATTATTATGTAAATGGCAATAGCCTTTGTCAATAAGTAAAAGAAAGCCCTTATGAATTACATAAAATATTCAGTAAACGTCTCAGCCTTCCAATACCATCACTGATATTTGTTGAGAAACTCTATAAGCATTATTCGTTTAAAAACAGGTAGAAAAAATATTCATGAAGGCAACAATAACCAGCCAAGGCAAACACAATGTCATATTTCTGCAGCTTCCTTATCTTGTTCAAAGCACTTTGTTTATCTATGATGTGTCTTTTTAAATATCCTATGCCTCTTTTAAGAAATGTGGGATATGTTCTGAAAAACCATGACCATGTTTTCTAACTGCCTAGCAGTTTACACAAAGGTGTAGTCTCTTGGCAGAATAATAGTTAAATTATAATCCAACCTCCCAGAATAAAGACTAAATTTTTTCATCACTCGCACTGATAACTACTCATTGTGACTGACTTTAAATGAAACTTTAAACAAAATCTGACTTGGGACTTGCTTAAGTTTTAACAACCTACTCCAAATTCAGTAGACTATTACCCCCAGTGCCTCCATCCTCAATAATTATATCTTCAGGAGGAGTCTGTGGAGGTTTAGAAAGATGATCCAGACATCATAGCCGTCCTTCCAATGGTAATGTAAATATTTATACCTTCTACAACTTAATTTTTGTATGAAGCAATATTATTGAGCTGAGCAGCACCAGTCAAAAAAAACCCGTACCTGATTTGTATTTTGGAATACAAGACATCCAGATAGCACTTTTTTTTATCTTCATTAAAGTCTGCAAAGCCCATGAAGAGGTCAGTTTTCCTTAACTACGGACATGAAACAGAAGTCACTGAACTATATCAGAATGGCTGCTTACTGGATTGTACTCGCAGACCTCCAAATAAGAGTCCATAGTAGTTGTAGTCACTACATACTACCACACTGGAAATCTGTGGCCACTTCAGACACCATTTCCAAGAAAATTTAACGTATTTAACAGATACGCTAAGAGGTGAAGGGTGGAGCAATCGTCTATGAGCCACCCTACCTAGGCCCCCAAAGAACAGCCCCGCTCTTCACACTCTGTGACTTTCAGGCTTTCTTAGTGAAGTCAGATATTTGTCCATCATATTAAACAAATAATTCTATAGCAAACAGTATGCTGAGAAGCAGCGCGTACAAGATAAGCATTAGTATTCCAAAGGACAAAGCTTATTGATTAAACATACTACCCAGTGCAACCAGAATAGCTGTGTCAATCAGATCAAATGCTTTTTTGTTCAGTTTTCTGCATCGAGAATGAAGTTTTATCCCTTCAGCAAAGATACTAACGCTTTGTGTTAGAGAACGGAGGAGCTGAGAGCGATTATTTTTTTCCTGCAAAATGGATCGTTTGTAAATGCAAACTCTTTGTTTGCAGTCCCCAGTGAAAGGACAAACGTTGGCTTGGTGGAAGATTAAGGAAGGTTAAGTTCATTCAGACTATTGTTACAGGACCAAAGCTCAACCCCATGAAACATTTAGGCTTTGAGCTACTATTTGGGCTCCTATTATTGATTTCAATGGATAGTTAGAAGTCTAAACACATGCTGTTAGAGCTAGACGAAGTCTGCACTGCCTCAGACCTGAGCATGGCAAATATGAAACACTGCCAGTAACTTTCCAAGCTGCCTCCAAATGGTTTGTAAGGAGACAGAAGGAAAAAGTCTTCTGGGCAGATGATCGCATCTGCCAGGGGTAGAGGTCAGGGCTGAATTGCATCTGTAGGAGATAGAGAGATCAGATGAAACAGCCTAGCTTTGGCCAGACAGAATCATGGTCAGAAAGTAAGTAAGATTTTGTCAGGAGAGTCTGGAAGCCACAAGAGAATGAGGAGATGGAGTGGGGTGGGACTCTCAAGAGAAAGGCATTGCGCAACAGAGAATGGTGAATGTAAGCAGTATGGTGCTCAAGGGCGGAAATGAACTGAAACAGAGATTCCTAGCGGTGATATGTGAAACGCTGATGGCCTGCAAGCCATGGAATTGTAGCGGTGTGGGGCAGATAAATGCAGTTTGTGTCCTCCCTTGGGAAAGTGAGAGCCCGTGGTATGGAGGCAGGGTGGGGGAAGAAGAGGTGGTACTGCTTCTCCTCTTATGGCCAAGCACAGAACCAACAGCCGCTGCCTGCTATCACTGAGGCTGAGTAACCCAGCTGCAATTTATATATAAATATGTAATAGGCCAAACTGCTTTTTGTTCCAGAGTCTTTATTAGTTGGTACAGTAAACTGCAAATGGAAAAAAGGATGCTCTGACTGGATGTCTATGCATCCCTGTCAGCACTTCCTTGCTCTCTGCTTTGCTTAGCATTAATTTCTTCTACAGGGCAGCCACTTGATTGAAAACCATGGTTATTCTCCCAAAGTGCTAAAAGAAAAGGGATGAGGAGAGGAAAGGGATGTTGGAGAGACTAAGAACTAGAACTGATCATTGTCAGGAGTATGTTGTGTATCCGGACGCTGTCAGTGAGCCTTCTTAGCACTCTGGAGAAAATGCCTAGGGAATGCAATTCCAAGCACACGGTGGCATAATGGAAATGCAAAGCTTTCCCCTGTGGCCTGTGAGGACAAGCTCCCTGGAATAAAATAGTCTGAAGCACTTTATTTTTGCTTTGTCTTATCTTCCTGTCTGTGCCGTGAACAATCTCTCAACCCTTAGCTAGAGAATAAAAAGCTCTACCAGGTCCTTGGTTACAGTCTGGAATAATGAGACCTCGGTGATCCAATTCTTCTCATACCAATGTAAATTAGGATTAATTCCACTGAAGTCAATGGGACAAATATAAAACCGGTGCAAGTGGAGAATCAGGTTTTAGACTTCAGCTTTAAGTCAAACAAAAAAGATGAAGTTGCCTAATGGGGGTTTTCCTTCTTCATTTAAAGCAGTAACCATTTCCTGGTTTCTTTTTCCTTCAGTGTGAATTTATCTGTAGCACACCGAGAATTTCTCCATCGCTACAACCTGGATATTTCAATGTGAGAAATAACATGCCATTAAATAAAGATGGAAAAAAATGCATCAATTGTCTGGGAACTAAAGGCAATGTGTTTATTAACTAATGTCCCCCAAGCAATCTCAATTTGCTCATACTGTAATGAGACTGGAAGAGGATTAAGCTGTTGCTGGGCTGAAAAAAAAAAAATCAACACTAGATGTATTCTAGAAATCACAGGGGATAAAATGCAACTGATGTCAGAATGACAAGAAATCATAACAATACTAATGGGACATCTGATCTGTAAAACAAACCATTTTCAATAATGGAAAATATGTAGGGCTAGTAAAAGAACTGTGCAACAACGCTGTTCACTCGGTCTGTTGTAGCAACCTTAGAGAGCCTCATGGGGTCCATTATGAAAAGGAAGACTATTGAACCTTTAATCAGCCTTCTTTGAGATGTACTGTCTCCATCTACATTAACACACACACACAACAAAGTTAGTCAGGCGATATTTGCCCTAAGGGTACCCTCAGTGGCATCTCCATCCACCTATTCTCCCATGTTTTACTACCGGTACTCCTACCACCACCACTACCAGGGTTGCATCAAAACCAAAAGAGGGGATCAAGCGTATCTCCTGGCTTCCTGAAAATTCAACAGGGACTAGAACAGAGAACAGAAGGTCGGTGTTGCTAGATGAGTAACCTTTCCTTCTCACTTGGGTGATGGTCTGTAAGTGTACCCCGTCCAACCAAGGTTGTAAAGCCATCTTGATGGCATGGATGCACAGCTTAGGTAAAAATATAGGGCAGGTAAATCTGCAGAGCTGACCAGCCTGGACAGCAGGAGGTGTAGCAGAGTCGTGACTCATGTTGTTTAAACTCCGGACAGGGTTGTCCACCCTACGCACATGTGGGGTGATGAACTGTCAGGCAAGGAAACTTTCAGGAGAGATGATGAGTCAAGGAAAGCAAATGGGGAATACATGAGGTATCATGCGGGTTTTGTCCCTTGGGCAGGGTTTCCAAACACTTGTCTCAGAATTAAGTTTCGTAGTGCTAAACCATTCAAGCACAAAATGCAGCACTGATATGAGCTCTGGCATCTGGAAAGCTTTTGCTGTCTAAACGTATCCTGAGAGGCTGTGGACAAGAAAGCTTTAAGTTTGCTGGAATATGAACAGTGAGGTGATTTCTATGTCAAGAGTGAAAAAAGAAGCCCAATGGATTGTATATTCAATACGTGTAAGGCCTCTTTGGTGAAGATAGTAGGTGGTGGGTTTTTTCACCCTTAAAAGGAATTTCTCCAACCATCTGCTGTACCTTCTTCAGGAAACTTGAGGACCAAACTTGAGGAGCCAAGAATTTCTCCCTGGCAGTAGTGCAAAAGGGAGCGTGCATGCAGGCACTGAAGCGTGTAAGGCCCTGCATGAGGAAACCACCTTGATTTTCTTTCAGTGTGCATTGTGCTTATCGCATAAATCAGGCTAACTCCTCCAGGTAAGGGGTATCAGTTCACTAACTCAAGATGCATTCTGTCAGTCCGGTTCACTGTGTAAATCTAAATGTAAGGACTTAGTAAACAGTAAATTCTGTTGAAGTCAGTGATTTATTATTTGCTTGGTCTTAACAAGGCACTAATGCTATTCAGTGTGGACAAACATCTCACACCTACCTAAACTCCACTACAGTGTTTCTTATCTGAGACGCTCCTTCCTGGCTGTTCTGAACCACTGCAGCGTGCTGTGCATTGTTAAATAACTTTCAAGCAGCTCTATTTTCAACCACGCTAGAATTTTTACCAGCACAACTTGCCTTATGTTAGCACATATTTGCCTGGCCCTCAGTCAATTTCAAGTCCAATCATTAAAACCTGTATTGTGCTCCCTTGCCCATTTCTTGTAAAGCTCCCTCTTCCAGCTCACCCAGCCTTGAGAAACCACACCGTGAGCACGCTCCAGGGCATCCTTATATTTTAGGAAAGAAGACTTGGATTTTCTAGGCTTGCTGGTACTGGAGGCAACATGTGCCCAAGTGTAGAAATAAAGCTGTTTCTTAAGCACAGGGGTCAGGATGTGGTGGGGGTAAATAACACTGCTGGGATACGGGGATGGAACCAAAACAGTCTTACCAAATGCCAAGGGAAGCTGATAATCTTACAGGGCACTCTAGCAACCACTGCTGCACAACGCTGGATGCTATGAGAGGCAGATACCTCATTAATTCTTCTCTCTGATAGTAAGTACTACATGGCATTCAGATAAAGATATCCCAGGAGCATAAACGGGTGAAACATTTGAGGTAGAAACCCAAGATGATGCAGACACCACGGTGAAGCAGAAACTTTCTGCTGCAGCCACTCAGAAATGGTAGAGACACAAGGTGGGTTCCTCCAAAAGAAAAAACGAGAAAAAAAAGTTTCCTGTTCATTGCCCCAAGTCTTCCCATCCTCAGTCATCCCTCCTATCTTTTCAAAATAGTAACTGACTATGCAGAAGGATGGAAGAAAACAGCAGGTTTTAAGTGTCCCAATACCTTTAAGGTGACAGCCATAGTGCAGCCGTAGCCCGAAAAATAACAAAGCCATTCTACAATCAATGCAAAAACCAGTCCCGGGTGCATTTTTTAAATTCTTAGCAACAAACAGCAAAGCACACAAAAGAGCAGAAAATAGGTTTAAAATAATAACAGTTTCCACATTGAAAAATGGATCCAAAAGAGAGTCTCTTTGGGCTGCAGCTATGTTAAAAATTGGCTTGAGAAGAAAGAGCTATGGTCCGATACAGAGCTGTGGGGAATTGCTCCCCTGTACAGGAGAAGTGTTGGTATCCTACAGCTCAGCGTAACAATTTTACACACCCATGCATTAGATAGTGGAGTGGTGGACAGCTGGATACCATCAAGCCAAAAAGCAATACAGCTTTTGCCAGTGGAGCCAACCATTCAGCTTACCGTGCACACAGCAGAGCTATACACAGCAGCAGATGGCAATGTCAACATCAATTATTTACTAATTATTATCTATGCATTATTATTAATAGACCTCACTTTGACATTTGCAGGGATTCTGCCTACAAAGGGTCACGCAGTTCCCAAGGTGAAGTGCTTCTGGACTCCATCCAGGATGAATATCCATTATCCTCTTGTCCTTTTTTGGTGGTGGTAAGAGGTATTTACAGGAACAATAGGACTGACAGGAGAAAAATCTCCTTCTTGAGGAGACATTAGTCAACTTTTCACTGTACAAAAAAACCCAGCGGGTTTAAGGGCAAGCATAAGACGACTGAGCAAGCCATTATTCCAGCAGTAACTCTGCCTCAAAGTACTTACACTGTGCTTAGAAAGTCAGGCTCAAGTTGTTTGTTGGTAAGTGAGGCTGGTAACATACCTCGCCCTTCCTATGTCTGCTGTATTCATACCTCATGAACAAGACACCTTGGGTCTGTGCTAAGATGTGGAGAGCAAGATAAATACTCCTTGCAATCTCCAAAGCTTGGGATAAGATCTTATTTTTGTCCCAGAGTTCACAATACAGTTGGTCTTAAGAAGGTAGAAATATCCTCGCTGTCAGTAAATGGTATTACTTTATTACTAACTAAATTCATATGCATTTCAAATGGAATGTGAAATCTCATAGCTAAAAATAAAGCAGTGGAATTATTATATTTCTAGTTGAAATAAATGATCACTTGGTCTTGTTGCATCCTAATAGGATACCAGCAGACCTGTAATTATAACAGTGTAAACCAAGTAGCTCTGTCTTCTCACCCAGCCATTCTTACTGACGGATATTAAGACAAACACAGCATGTTACAGTGCTTTTTCAGATCACTAGACCAACCTAATCTAATTTGCGCTGGCAACCTTTAATTTGAACTAGGTCAATTCACTCTATAAAACCATAGAGAAAACTATCCTGACAATGCAAAATTACAAAGTATTGGAAACAATACAAGTCTGAAATTGCATGTAAGAGAACAGCAGCATATGAATGAAGGTAGCCACAATGGAAAATATTATGCGAAGCTGCCACAGGAAAAAGAAACTCACTTTAGAAAAAAATGTCATTTACTTGCATTGGGTGAGATCCAGCCAAGCTATTGAAGTCAGCGGGGGATCTTTGTCTTGGTTTCAGCGGGCTTTGGCTTGGAGCCATTGTTTCTCGCAGTTCAGAGAATCAATTTGATTCTTCGACTCTCGAGACTGAATTGAATGAGAAACACTTATTTTGATAATGTGGAAACCCTGTTTGACTAATTCGAGGATGTTTTGAACGACTGTGTGCAGGCCACCTTTATTGCTGGCGTCGCTGAGCTTTACAGAGCTGGGACCCCAAGAACTCCTTATGCCCATCTGCTACCCCCTGCTCTCTGAGAAGCATGGCGCGTGGAAGGGTAAGGTACCAGGCAGTGCTGCTTTCAGAGACCTTCTGAAGCTAATACACATCTTTATATTCCTGACGTACAGGTTTTAATTAAATCAAATGTCAGTGAAATCATATTATTTTCTGCTGGTTAGATTTTAATGAAGTTTTAAGCTGATCCTTCACTTTAATGAAGTAATTATATAACACAGGGATGTGTGCTACTATTCATCTGAGTTAATAACACGATAGCTTTGCGTGCTGTCATTTTCTGCCAAGGAGGAAGAATATCCAAGCAGCTTCCTCAGCCTGCAGATAAATGAAGCAGCATTCTCCCTGTTTGTGCTTACTGATACAAGATACGCACTCTGCCTTATAGATCACGTCTTACTTCCAGTGACTGTTCTCCTTCAGTCTCTCTTACTCCCAGAACTCACGGAGTCTGTTTTGTTTCTGGCTGAAGAAGCAAAGTTAGCATTGGGCAGGTGACTATTGCCTGGCTGCTTGAAGCAATGCAAGCAGAGTCCAGAAAGCTTACTCAGTTACAAGGAATGAAGCATTAAAGCCTTCTATTGCAGGCAGTCAACAAAAATAAACAAGTTCAAGCAGCTTTGTGAATTAGGAGAGTTGGTTAGGATAAAAAGCTATTTAAAGGAAGTGGGCACTTAATGCTGCGATGAAAGGACAGGTCAATAGGAAAGGAGGAGGAGATGGCAGCAGTGTTTGACCCAGTGGCATTTTTCAAAGGGCCTCTGTACTTCATTTGGGCTTTCATCCTTCTTTTTGTATAATTATTCTGTATAGAGTGATTCTGTATAGAGTGAAGTAATTAGAAAGATGTTTGGTGCACTGGTGAGCCTTTGTAAAGCCTTCATTTTCTGTGAGACTACTGTCTCTGTGAGGGACACAGACTCTTCAGAGAAATGACATAGAAACCCCATGAGTACACCCCAGGGAAAATTATTCCCTGTCCTGGCAGCCGCATACAGCTGCCAAAATGAAAATTTTTAGATTTTCATCTCTAACATGGAAACAAAGTCGTCAAAAAAGAGACAGTTTTACAACCTAGATACACATGGAAAACACTTTTGCCTCATTTCACCTGAATGTGGTTAGCCATTTGGTAGGTAGGGTCTCATGGGGATGTTCCTGAAGGGTAAGATTTCTGCGTGACACCAAGCAGATGAGTTCTCAATCTACTCTTGTCTTATTACAGTGCTGTACGCAAAGATTACTTCCCTGAGCAAAGCAGAAGAAATTGCCTCCTGTAGTGTGCTCAGAGTCACAAATGATTATCACTCCAGCAATGCCAAGAAACTCTCCGCTCCCTCTCAAGGTCATGCCTTCCTCACGCTTATGCTCCAACACATTCACCTGCACACAGTTATCCTCAGCCCCAAACAGCTTCAGTTTGGTTTAGTCTGCTTTTAACCTAATGCCTATATTCTCCCAGCCCCTGCTGTTTTTCCTGCATGAAGAGGCTTGTTTGGCCTGAAAGAGAAAGGGTTTGGCCTCCGGATCAAAGGTCTCCCATTGCCACCTCTCCGCACAACACTCCATGTTAACCCCAAAGGAGGCTAATGAAGCCACAGCACCCACACCACCATCAGCAGACCCACTGGCAGTCCTTGTGGGTTTTCACGGAGCATCACCCACCCAAATGAAGGAGCTTTCAAGACAACGCACTGTCAGGTTTAGCATGGCTTCACACATCAGCCAGAAGTCAGTTATCTATTTATATGGCTTATCAATACGTACAGGCTATATCCATTAACCTAAAAGGGATCTCCTGAGTCATCAAGCCTAGTTTCTTGCTATCTCAAGAATCTCACTCAATTCAACCATAAATTTACCAAAAGACATCTTTCCACTAATCAAATTCTGTTGAAAACCAAAGGAAAACCAGTAATTTAAAAAGCCCTGTACAAACTCATTACTCAATATTTGTCTGTTAGGAAAGTCATCTCAAATCTAAATTAGCTTCCAAATCAAATATCCTGCAACTTTTTTGCCATTTTGCCAGCCTGCATTTCAGCCAAGGTGAGGACTAATGGGCTGTAGTCCACAGTCTGGCATGTGTCTGCGTTAGCACTTGCCAGTATGCTGCAGGAATACAGCAGTTGCATATAACCTTGCTCAGATAACTGAGAGGAGATGCCTTTCCAGGGTTCCTCATTCACATCCACTATTTTTGAGTGTTCTTTTGGGGTTCAGTGAAAGAACTCATCATTGTCATGACTCCTTTGAAGCTGAGCTGCCGTCACTGCATTATCAGTTTTCAGTTGCAGGAGGCTGAAATGTTTTCCCTTCCCAGGTAGTATTTGTGCTCTTGCTTCAAGACTTCACACAGCTTAAGTACTTTTTTTTCTAAAATATTCCGCCACAGGTTGAAATGTGGGCAAGCTAAAATGGAAATGGTCTCAAGAGGTTTTTTTGCACTCTGGTAAATTCTGGGTTCCCCTTTTTCATAAACTCTCACAATGGTTTTGCAGTATTGGTAAACTCCTGTCATAAGATCTGAGCCCTGTGTGTATCTGTTGTGAGTATCTGGGGAGTTGGCCCAGTTTGTGCAGCTTTGCATTTCTTTCTAATGGTGGAAATTCCCTCTCTACTGATTGTGTGCAATAAGCAACTTTTACTGTCATAACTCTCACATCTCTGTTTTCATTTTCAGAACACCTTTACTTTTTTTACAATTTGTAAATATACCTATTCCTAATCCCAGTTGTAACATGTGCTAGGATAGGTAGAAAGAAAGATTTTTTTTTCTGCTGTGGAGCTGTTGGCAATGTCCACTTAGGGACCATTCTTGTGTTTTTAGGAGCCCCTTCCAAGTGTTGAGCTTGGATCTTAGAGGAAGAGCCAAAAACATTTCTGGGTGCTGGAAGGAAGAAGAGACCCATGTGAAGTGCCAAAGCATGGGTCAATCAGGAGAAGGCAGAGAGAAGTGGAGAAACTTGCAGAAGTTTCCGTAGAGGATGGAGAAAGGTGGATGAGCAATCAAGCAGGAGGAGGTCATGTTTCAGAAAGCCAGGAGTAGCCCTTGTAACTCCATTTCAAATGTGCATATTGTACGGTCTCAGATGCATATAACCACCAAACCATTGTAGTAGAGAATAATAAGTACCAAGAATTCTCATTGCCTTTATTTTGGCTTCTTATTTGACAATCATTTACTGTCTGCTTGTCAGTTGCCAGGCATTTATTCTCTCTCCCACATTTGCCCAGCAATGTTGTGAAAGGAAGGGCACAACTAGCCTAAGACATTTTTTAAACTGACTTTTTCAGTCATTTTCCTTTGTCTAACCAACAAGAACTACACATATGCATGCAACACCATCTGGTAAGAATCCGAAACTGAACTGCATGACACCTGGGTGGAAAGTGTAGAGGCTTAATAAAGTACTTTGCAGTTACATGTATTTCAAGAAGTACTAACATCAGTAAAGAAGTCTCTAAAATTAAATGCCATTCTTTCTCTTTCAGTTCCTGATGACCAGAAGTGGTGAGTAGCTACACAGATCATCTCAGCACCTGTCTGCCACAGTTCTGACTGAGCAGCACTTTTGTTGGTTCAATAAGTTTATGCCCTCAGCTTTAGCGAGAGGAGGAAGAGAATTTTAGGCTTCAGCAGCTCCAGAGTTCTAGATACGGACTGCAAGGCTGTACTGGTATGCTCTGCGTTTGGGGCGCATAAAAAGAGCTACTGTGGCCATTTCTGAACAGTTTTCAGTTCACAGCTCAGCATATTTCTGTTGATGCCTCAGTGACAGAGCTGGAATGACACATTCCTGTCCTTAGCTGGACCATTATGAAGTTTCATTCTCTTCCATTCGTATTCTGGAGTTAGCCTGAAACTGCTTCTTGATGGGGGCTTTCCCCCTTTTAAAGGCTGCAATATTATTCTTCCTCCTAGTGCCCTACATCTGGTTGCATGAAGACAGGAATTTGTTAGTGGACAACTGGATGTAATTTCCCAGCTGGTGTAAAAACTGGTGGTTTGAAAGTACCAGAGGGCTTGACCCCTGCCTGATTAATTTTTTTGAGTCACCCAAAAGTTAGTCCTTAAACAGTTAATGTCGTTGTCTGTCATCCCTGGGTGATAATCCATAGCTGAGCAGGACAAAGGAGAAAGACCGATGGTCATCTATCCACACAGAAATCACAACTTAACAACTTTCTTAAGCACTTGTGTTTAAATTCATGGCAAATTTCAACTATAATTCATCTGAGACACCTCCAAGATGTTTTTGTCTCCTGTTGTTGTTGGAGCAGATGATTAATGAACCTGTGCTTGTTATGTAAAATTGAATAAGGTATTTGTTTCCTGATTTGTGTAAGGAGGAAGGGAGCTATCAGAACTTGCCACAAGCTGTGTGGTTCTCAGGCGCATTCCTGTCTCATATATTTTTCACTTTAATGAAGTCCAGATCAACTCTTTGCCTATCAAATGTTCTTGCTCACTTGCTACAGGTCTGCAGTTCTAGTGCAATTTCCTCCTTTTTCAGCAAATACAAAATCCCCAGTCACTCTTTCCCCTTCAGATGAATTGGTAGTTCATTTCGAAGTGTCTTAGTATTATAACATTAATCTATGCATATAAGTAAGAGTCCAAAACTCCTGCACATTTCACAGTTTAAAGGGTTAGCCAGGTTGCTATCAAATTTGTTAGCTGCCTCAGCTTAAGCAAAGCCCTACTTTTCTATCTCTCTGTCCCATTTTCCATGTTATTTGGAGGACTTCTTCCTAACCACTTCTGATTCTTATCGCAGGATTACTTTATATTTCAAAAAATCCTCCCGACTGTGACTCATTTTGTCACAGTAGTAGTATTTACCTCAATTGCTTCCCTCTGCTTTTTCTGACTGCCAGCTTCCTGGTTTAAACCAAATTTAACACTTCTTTCCAACCGCTTCAAGCACCATGAAGCAGGTGAGAATCCCTCTTTTCCACCCATCTTGGCACGGTCCCCTGCTTACAGCACTGAATGTGATGAAGTCCCATGTTCCTTGCTTTCACAGGAGTTTCCTCTTCTCTTGCCAATGCAAGCACTGGGATGAAACCCAGTCCTAAAACCAGACTTGTCAGACTCCCACGCTGAGCCCTGCAGCCTGCCTCCAGCTGTGTTTGCCTGTTAAACTAACACTGCAATCCCTCTGTCGCTCCCTGGTCCCACACACCAGGATCAGGCCAGCCTGATCCCGACCCACTCATCCCTGTGCAGAGGAGAGACGCTCATGTCACGCTGTAACATGTAATGCTAAAGTCACAGTCAAACACCCCCAAAAGTCCCATCAGAGGACGAACTCCTCAGATCTTTCTCCTTGACCATGTGCTTGGCACGTGCGTTGCTGCTCAATCAAGCCTTGCAAGAAACATCCCTTGAACCTGAGCTGGCTCCTCGTGGATCAGGAAAGAACATGCTGCTAATGCTCAAATCCAGCTGAGCATTTATTGACTGGTCCAATATGAGATTCTTCATACGGTCTGTATATATGGATAGATGGAGAGTGCAGGGCTCCTCGCATCCTCTGTTGTTCCTGGTGAGTCACTTTCCAGCCTTCTAGCAATACACTGAAGCTGCTCAGCATCCCAAGGATGTAACTGATTTATCCTACCTTTGACGTTCAGCCTGAGCCGAGGCGAATAAGCGAACATTTTCAAAGAATCAAAAGGAAGTGGCTTTGATTTTGTAATCAAGCATCAATTACTTAATGTCACTAACATTGAACGCAAGGGTGTTTTTTCAACCTTAAAACTTTCTTTCTTTTTCAAGCTGGCAGTTCTAGTCAATAGGTGAAAAAAACAAGGAATGACGAGTTTATATCAGGAACAGAATAAAAGACCATATCATGCATATTCTGCTAAAAACTCAGATTTTTATTTTTGCCCTGTAAGTGGGAATTCTACTTGCAAAAGGATTTCAGATTTTGTGCCTGTATGAATTAGAACTGAATTTCTAACCCACAGAGCCCTGTCCACACAGGGTTAAATAACTAACAACATAATTTGTCTTTTCTTTGATCAAAGTTTAATCAAACAGTAACCATGGGGATGCAAAGATGTACAGGCAGAAAAATCAAACACCATGCATAATACCTCTTAACAGAGGTTCAGCAACCATAAAAATAAATAGACTGTCACTGTTTCTAGGTTCCTTGGTCGAAACAGATGAAAACATGAGATTTTATCTGCATTGCTAATATCACAAGATTGCATCTAGAAGAATACCTGGGCACATGATGTTCTGTCCAAATTATTATCTTTGACTAATTGCTGAATTTTCCTGGAGGAGAGAAAGGTGCTTCCCATTTTTTATTTCATCCCCCAGGTCTGTCAAAAACAAATACAATCCTCTTTTAAGGACAGAGGTTTGAGTTACACACTGAGAGCCAAATCCTGCAGTCCTTTTTCAAATAAAAACATCTTTTTACTGCTTTAGGAGCTGAGACTAAGAAGCTGACCTCACTTTTGCCACATCAACACATATAGAAACACAGAAATCTGCCAGCTTTGTACTGAAAACAGAACCGCAGACTCAGCAAACAAACAGCACATAATTATTTGCTCAATTACTCTCGGAGTACAACATCCCATTACCCTTGAGCTGGCAAGGGAAGGACGGTGCTCAGTTCTGATATTATTTTTTTTTCCATAGGTTTATAATATTGCCAAATCTTGACAGATCACCATGGTGACAGCAAATATCACCTTCCCACTCCAAAGTATTAAAAACGTTAAATATTGGCATGGACAAAAAAATGTATATTCCTCAGGTAACACCTCAAAAAACCCCTCAAACCACAATGACTTGGAAATTTTCCAAAACTGCTTGGTCTGAGCCAAGTGTCTGGTGTGGAAAATTACAGTCCAAATGGTTAAGAATTGTTAGAAGCAATTGAAAACAGTTTTTCCTGAAGGAAAGTGTTGGGCAACCTTACTGATAGTAACAGTGCAACAAGTTCTGCATGAAATAATAATAATAAAAAAGAATACCAAGTAAATAACTCTTTCGTTTACATTGGTCCTATCTCCTGCTGAGATGATGAGTGGTAACTGCTTAATGACTTACTGTAGCCACTCAAGTAATAAATCAGAATTGATGGTTTAGAGTAGGTTGTGAGATTTTGTTGGTCCCCACCGATGCAGCCCACAGACTCTTACTTCGCTCTGCTCCACAGCAGAGGGTACACTAAACATGCCGCTGCATAACTCAGTCTCATTAGCAGCTCTGGCCTGACAGCAATTTAGACCCTCGCTATCTGAGGCATGAGGGGAAGGTAACCGAGTCAGGCAATTTAATTTAATTTAATTGCACAAGGCGCACGGCCGAGCTGCACCCTCCTGCCCCGGCTCTCCTCGTCCCCTGCTCCCACCCCACGTGGAAAGGGGCTGCTGCTCTGTGAAGATCTGATTTGCGTCCCCCTCAGCCTTTTGTTCTGCTATTTATTAACTGATGCCTGCAGATAATTCTGATGTACTCTGGCCTCATTACAAGGAGGCAGACTCTCAGTTCAGTAATCTCACAAGATAAAAGAAAACAAGGAAAGAAGAGGAGAAAGCCATTTATGTACTTCAGGCACTGCGCCGAGGCTCGAGAAATGTGGGCAGCTACCTCAAAAGGCTTCCATGGGCAGGAGGATGGCTAGCCATTGTCAAGATGTGCCTCAGCCTGCCTCAATTAACGCCCTGGTGGTAGCACACCCGTAGTTTCCTCTCTTCCCTTCCAAGCTGGGCACTGTCTCTGAGTTGTGCTTGGCCACCCCATTGCTACAAAGGGATGGATTTAGCACAACTGTGGCGCCAACAATTACAAAGAGACAGGATCACTACTGATTTAAAAGGCAGGCTTTTACTTTTGCCTGTGTTTTCTTTCTGTTGCTCATCCTATAAGCCTCAAGCCCAGCCTCCCCTGGGCAGCTGGCCAGAGAGTGGGAGCGCGGAAGGTCAGAAGTGACCATCATCATCTTCTAACCTGGCCTTCTCCAGTACCCCCACGGCAGGGCTCTCTCCCTGTCATTTCTAAGTTGAGGTCAGAGAAATTGCGAGTTAGAACGTAGCTTTGGGGTGGGGGGAAGAAAAATAAAAAAAAGAATATAAATGTTTTATATCTTTACATAACCTAGGAGTCTTAAAAATAAAAAAATAAAAGTAGGGATACTCTTCCTGAAAAAGCGGCAGCCTTTAAGTTACCTTTTTCAGCTCCAATCCAGAACAATGACTTGTAAAAATAAAAACCCTGGAGCAGAGTGAGACCTGCAATGTTTCCAGAAGCTGAGCTCACAGCAGAGGCTAAAACCCAGGCCCCACAGTCCCGCTCGAGGCAGCTGAGCCCGTACCCTGCCCTGCAGCATGCTTCCCTCCCACTTGTGCCTTTCTGACTGTAAGGCTCTCCTGTTAAGCATGAATAATGAACCAAGCTGGGTTAAAAATAACTTTCTTTTTCCCCTCAGCTATTTTTTTTTTTTTTAAACCAGATCATCCTTACAAATCCCATCCACAAAGTAGCTCTGCAAATCATTCATCTAGCAGAAGGGCTGCTACCCAAGTGCAAGGGCAGAGCAAGCAGTCCTGGGCTTAACATAATATTTGCTGGTGATCCTCTCTCAAGAAACCATTCCTGCATGCAAAAAACCCAAAGGTTAGCCTTTTGGAAGAACTGCGGGGCACCTGATCAGAGGAGAAACTGCTCTCCTCTGCTTGTTGTTGCTTCTTTATTAAGCCTGTTACTCCCAAGTATCCTTGTCTTCAACTCATTCTGCATGTAAAGTGAAAGCTAGACTCCATGCGTGTGTGCAAACCCTCCTTACATCCACATTATGTGAACACAGCTGCAGCTTTTGGGGAATGCCAGGTCCCACAGACACCCTTAGGAAGGACCCAAGCCCATACCTTCCTGCATAGCGCTACCCAGCAGATGGGCTGACTGTATTTCCCTGTCCTAGCTACTCATCTGCATCCCACCTGTGTGTCCACATGCTTTCCCTAGGAAGGCAGAGGGGATTTATTGGCAATCAGAGCCCTGCCTGCCCAGTGTGCCTGTGCCGAGTGCAGAAATCTGTGGAGCTGCGCTGGGGGATGTGATAAGCACGAGCCTGCTTTCTGGCTCCTGTGATCATTACGAACATGGCTCCTCATCTCTTCATGCTTATTACTTCGCAGTACCACCTCCTGATTCCCTCTCGCAGCTTATGAAAGCTTGAGACTGTTTTTCATTAATGTCAGGGCGCGTATTCTGGAACTATCCTTTGGTTTTATCTGTAGGCAATTATTAAACCACCTCTTTCTTATCTCTCCTTTCCTCCACTGTTAAATATGTCACCCATCCCAATATCTACTCTACCATACTGGCTTACTCTCGTTCCTTTCAGTCATGTATCAGCACTATCTGCTTTGTGCAGCAAAACTAGGGGAGATCCAGACTATGGGGCTGCTGCCTTTTTTTTTTTTTTTTTTTTTTTTTGGTGCTATTTGCCATTTTCACCTTGAGTCCTTTGCTAAGTCAAACCCTTTCTCACTGTATAAGCATCTCTTTGCTGGAACAGTCCCTGGGACTGATGGATTCCCTATCACTTTTGCATAAAGCCCTTCTCAGAGCCCGTACAAAGTACTCTGTCATCTGACATGAGGCCAATTTAAGTGTCTCTTGCCGCACAAATAGCTGTCACACTTCAAAGGTGTGTTGCAGATCTTCATCCAAAACCAGCTGCACTGGCAACCCATGACTGATACTGCTTCAGCTAGTTTTACAGGAGGGGATGCTTTGCAATGTGTACCATTTCTGACCAGAAAGAATATCCAACAACCACGGCCTGGTACAACAGCTTATTCTTCCTTACAACAGCACTACTTCTACGAAAATCCTGTTCTTGTTTTCTGTCCACACCCACTTCATATTTTCCTGAGGTTGAGCAGAATGCAGCACTTCCATCTCAGTTTTGTAAATGTCCCACTATTTTTTTTTTTTTTCACTCTCCACTCCTGTGCTATAAAACAGCAGGCAGCAACATTCATCCTGGAAGTCATTAATCCATTATTCTTAGACATACAGCAAATGCACCGGCTATGCTATAGGGTAATTCCTCACACCGACAATAGTCTGTCATGTACATTCATTGTTAGAAACGTATTCAGTTCTAGTTCCAGTACTCACTCCTAAGACACAAAAAGTGAGCATAGTTTAGTAAGCTCTACCCAGCCTCCAAGTTTTACAAATGAATAAATTTAGGAACAAGATATTGATTCATTTCAGCTGGGATTTACGGTGGCTTTATTTCACCCACAGCTCCTTAAGCTGCCATCACTCTTTGGAGTACCTGCAATCGGTGCAGCCCTTTTCATAAATTCCACAGATGAAATTATGCTCTGTTTTTACAATTTATCCAAGTGCTTTTTGCCAGGCTTTTGCAGCACATATACCATAGACCCAGATTTGAGGTATTTGGAAACGAGTTCATCAGTATGTGACTGTACTAAATAGAGCTCAGCATTTTTCTTTTAAATGTTCCTTGCTTCCAGCATATTTGGATCTAATTTCTACCTAATTACTGTTACCTCTAAATACCTTTTGACAAGTTACCCTAACAGGAAGGCTGCTTCAGCTTTGCTTTTTTGCTGTCATGTTGTAAAATCTTACTCATTTACCTTAAGCTTGACCCAGGACATTTTCATTGTCCACTGCCTCCTGGCCCCTTGAAGGTCAAGAGCTTTGCTGCTCATACATCAACCTCAATTTTCAGTACGATACTGTGAATCCTCACATTAATGATGTATAGACATGCTGTACCTCTTTACACACATATGGTCCCAGCAAGCAATGCTGTACCTTTTTAGCCGAGAAACACTTTTCTGCCAAGTATCTCTATTTTTGCGTCTCGGCTGGGTGGCAAACAGGGGCACCCCACCCCTAGGCCAGCTGCTCTACGCTGCAGCTTTTCCTAGAGGTGCTACCAAAACTCCCAAGTGCTAAGATCTAACTCCTCAATAACGTGACTTCACCCATTTTTTCTGGAGCCTATAGAATATCCTGACATAGATTGGGCCCCACCACCACCTTTTTCTTTTTGAAGACTCTTGCCAAAGCCTTCGTGAAGACAGTGATGTTCCAGTGTTGGAGCCTTCTGTGGGCGGCTTCAGCTGGAGCTGTCTCCCCACCTCCCACTAGTGACAGCTCCTTTTTTCACATAGGACACTTAATTATCTCTCAATTCCAAGCATTTTAGCATGAAACCCAAATGTTATATTCCTTCAAAAATAATAGTAAAAAAAAAAATCACCAGGCTACTAGCAGGCAGCTTGGTAAGCTTGTCAGAACTGATTGCCATTTCATGTTGTTTGTGACGCTAATCTTACGTTGCTGTTAAAAACTGTAGCAGGCACATTAAAAAAAAGAGTACATCTTTATACTTCCTTCCCCTCCAAAC
The DNA here is from genome assembly GCA_013398295.1 of Chionis minor. Taxonomy (NCBI): domain Eukaryota; kingdom Metazoa; phylum Chordata; class Aves; order Charadriiformes; family Chionidae; genus Chionis; species Chionis minor. Next base: position 23,383 of record VZSF01007818.1, on the reverse strand, counting down.
TCACTGTTGCACGGAAAGACATGTCTTTAGCTTGAGAAACCTACTTTTTCCCATCCACGTACGGCTAGCAGCTCTTTCTTTGGCTGTACCTTCCATAGCAGGGGTTTCTTCCATCTGCGTGCCAGGTCCACTTCCGCAGCATTTCGTCAATCAGCCACAATTACACCATATTTGATCAATAGGTATCTGCCTCTCTGTAACCCCGGATATCTAATGTTGCCACCTCACCTCCTATCCTTCCAGTGTCTCCTGCTGCAATACGCGCCCTGCCTACATTACGAGTGTATTTTCTTATTCTCTTCACACTGCTTGTCTTATTGACAATTTCATAAGTGTCTGTATAAGATGCTACATGGAACTTGACAGGTATTTTGCTTGCATTAAAAGGGAAAGTGTTTCTGGTAAGCAATATTATTATTACATTATGCATAGTGGGATAATCATACGAGCTTTTCAACCTCTTAAGCAATGCTTTCCTTTTTTGAAAGTCATCTTGTTTTACTCAATAAAATCAGATAGAGTAAAGCCCTCAGTTTCTATACTGACAGCATTGCACGTGGAAGCAAAAGCTTGCCTGAGCTTTTCCTCACGAGGGCTACATTTTGTGCACAGATTATGGCATCGTGTCCACCAAACCACGATCAGAAGAGACTGAAGTAATCCCCTCCCAGGTTCCCATAGTAAGGTATCCGCTCTTCCTTTCCATCTTTTCCATGCAAACACACAGCTGTGTTTAAGAAGCTTGCTGTAGTCCAAATTCCTACTTACCCATCAACAGATTTGATGGCAAACAGGAAAAAGCGGGATTTTGAAACCATCACCGCCATGATGGCAAGACGAAGTCCTGTGCTGAGCAAGAGGTTCTGCTGACCCCACCACCACGCACAGTACTCTTTTTCCAGCAGAAACAGGCACGGCCTCCTCATTGAAACTAAACAAAACAACACGGATCATGCCTGAAGAATTCAAAACTATGTCCACCACAGGTTTTTTTGTTTGGTTTTTAGTGTTGTTGGGTTGGGGGTTTTTTTTGCAATTGTAAATAGGATATACTTGCTTTTCTAGCTGCTCTGTAGGTTGCTCTCTCCGTACTGTTCAAGGCCATGTTAATTGCTAGCAAAACTCAGGTGCAAACACTTAGGGTCCTTTGGCCAAAAACACTCTGGAGTTGTCCATGATAGAGCAGGATCTGCTTTTATAAACTTATAAACCCCTAAGGGTTAGGGTTAGGGTTAGGGTTAGGGTTAGGGTTAGGGTTAAGGGTTAGGGTTAGGGTTAGGGTTAGGGTTAGGGTTAGGGTTAGGGGTTAGGGTTAGGGTTAGGGTTAGGGTTAGGGTTAGGGTTAGGGTGTTAGGGTTAGGGTTAGGGTTAGGGTTAGGGGTTAGGGGTTAGGGTTAGGGTTAGGGTTAGGGTGTTAGGGTTAGGTGCCTCCTTATCACAGAAAAAAAGGCTGGAGGATCCAGGTTTAGGCATCACCGGATACAAAAAAATTTTTAATGGGAATTAGCTGTGTTGTTGAAGACAAGGCATGATGTAGGATCAACTTTTCAAAAGGTCTCAGCAGCCTTCCCCAACCTGCCAGCGCTTTTGAAAGCACTGATGCTAATCAATCTAAACGCTTGGAAGATCTCTTCTATAGGATTTCTACCTAAACTTTTAATACAAAGTGTTGTACTGTCTTTTAGGAACCATAAAGAGCAAACAACTTTTAATAAATAATTGCATAAATGGTGACACAAAGTTCCATGTTTACTATGTTAGCAGTTTCTCAGTTAAACATCTCCATTTATACCTAGAATGTTTCCTCTGGCTGCCAGCATATCAAATGCTGTCTGTGATGCAGGACCAAAGCTGGCTTTTGGTGATTCTCACGTCAACAGAATAAAAATTTAACAGATCAGACTCCGCCTCCAGATGAGCTGGTGCATGAGGGAGCTTACTTTCATCCTGCAATTGGCTGTTAATTAGTTATGCTTTACTAAGTAGAGCATAAGGCAGAAAAGAAATAATCTTACAGAACTTTTGTAATTAATGAAAGAGTATATTTAAGTTCACAGCTTGAATTAAAACTTATGCAGGAAGAGGAAAATGTTTCTTTGATAATTTCCAGACTACTATGACGAGTATCTATTTTTAATGAGCTGAACCAAAGCATTTAAATGGTTAAGATCTGGACTTACATTTCAGGGCATAGATTCACCATCTCTGGATGGATGTATAATCTTTGGTAGTATTTAAATGGTTGAAAAATATTTTTGCTGCTGTTATATAGTGCTAATATCAGCAAGGAAGAGCCTGAAATGATTGCAAATTAGCACACTCCAACCAAGTGAGAATGATGTACAAAATAAAACATCTTCAGAAAACATGGCATCCACGTCCAGCCCAGTAACACAGGATGGTCATGGGCTCTGAATGGTACTTTCCCCATAGCTTGAGTAGCTTGTCAATTCGGCTTTCTATTGCAGGTATCAAATGGGAACACTAAGTGAAATATGATTAATTTTTTTATCAGCTAAAAGAAAGAAAGTGAAGAAGGGCACTGACAAAATCAGTTCAGGAGTTTGTGATACACAACAGAAAGAAGGTACCTGCAAAGTATGGAGAGCCAAAAGCAGAGCAAGAGTCAAAGAAGATGGGTACGACAGAGAAGGAAGCAAAGTGGAAGGTCAATACTCTTTAAAAAAAGAAACACAATTCATATATTTTTAGTATATAAATATGTTCAACTCACGACCACAATCCAGTTGCAGTTCCATTGTAAAACAGGAACGTTATAATTTCTGTTAGGGTCTTAATGCCACAAGCAAGGATCCCACTTTGTTTATAAGTGCCAGCTTAGCAGATGCAGAATATCCCATATAATTTCCCACATCTTGTTCCCAACTCATGAGGTTCCCTCTGCCGTTACTGAGATGCACTCTCATCAGCTTGATCGTGGTTGCACAGAGGCACATGGTCAAACAGGCTGCCGATGCCAAAGCAGCAGTAGACCCCACCTCTCCAGCACAAATTTAGCTCAAGTCTAGACCATTATTTTCAAGGTTAGAATGAAATCTTTAAAGGGGATTATTTTTCAGGAGAAAATTCTGATTAATGTAATAGCTAGGTAACATACGTGTGAGACCAAAAATAAGGCCCCACTAAAATAAGCATCCTAAATGTGCCATTTATATGGAAGTCATTGTAGGCAATATACAGAAACTGGCCTGTGGGATGAAAACACATCATTGCATGGCATTGCAGCTTCTCTTGCTATGGTGGTTTATAAGAACTGTGTAAATAAACACTAAGAGAAAATAACTAAAGGGCCTTGATTTGGAGATTTCAGTACTTTGCCAAAGACTCTCTGCAGGTGCCAAAGAATTTTTACATTGCCTTTCAACTAAATAAATAAGATATATTTTTCCTACAATTATTTTTCCTGTGTGAAGAGGAAACTCAAATCCTAAATGATTACTTCAGACTTCCAGGAGAGCGCTCAGGCTTTCTTGTTCATAAATGCATTACAAATGTCACACTTTGATAAAAGAGAAAAAAAGCTAACTTGAAGTCTGGAAGTACTTCCCCAGCCATCTTTAAGGACATCAGAAGGCCAAGTGGATTTCAGCATTCATATTTCGAAGTGCTGAAGTGCCACTTGCCCCTGTCACCTCAGAGTTTAGCCATGAGATCCTAAACTTACCTTTAAGGATTTTAGGAAACTGTCTAGTGTGTGAAGAGATAACAGATGAGATATTTAGTTTATTTGCTGAGTGTCCTGTTATCTGAGCTAATAGAAGCTTTGAATAGCTCACATTTTCGAAAACCTTAGTGGAAAGTAATTTCAACAATACAAAAGTTTCCATTTGTTTGTGAACATCGCAGCCCGCACCGACACGATACACCCAAAATAGTGTACGGTTTTCTGCAGATCTTTCACATAGGCTTAGATTGTCAGGATACCAATTACTGCAACTACTGCTCCTTTCTTTATTGCTGTCTTCAGAGTGCTTTGTTCCAGGGTGGCGTTAAGGATTTAGCCGGCATGCTTACAGGATATATAATCCCATGGTTTATCTGTTACATATGTGACTCAGAGTTAACTTGCCCAAGGGAGAGGTTTAGTGAAGATCTCTCCTACCACAGGGCTTTCATGCCTGACAAAAGACAGACCCAACCTGGTGTTTTTCCTTTATGAACATTTTACATTGCCCACCCCTTCCAGCACTAGCAAAGCTCAGTGTCCACGCTTTCATCTCCGCCTCCACATCCTCCTCACCCCTGGCAGTAGTACAGTTGCATGGCTGGCTCCTGGCTGCCGGGAAGACCTGGGATTTATTCCCAGACAGGAAAATCTGTGTAGTGACTGGAAAATTAATTATTTCCTTTTATTCTAACTTTAAGAGAAATTTATGGATTTCTGACTCCTGTAAATCGATCATTTCTACCTGCATCGTATCTCTGCCTGCATTGTATTTACCACCTGGTCAATGCACCTCAAACTTCTTCTCAGGCAGCCTCTAATGGAGAGGACAGCAAAGACTGGTCATCAAAGTCCCTCAGGATTTATAAGCACTCTTGCTTATAAGTACTGTCATTTTAAAAAAATTGTTTTCTGCTTCAGTCAAGTCATATGAAGACCATGATCTTCTGTTTCAACCCCTGAAGCTGAATTACTCCTCTGGCTTCAAATGAGCTCACTTGATATCCGTGACATATAGGTCATGTGGCCAGATTCCCTTCCCCTTTGCTGTATCCAGGTGCCAGACTCCTAGAGAAGCCAGGACTGCACCAGCCTGTTTTAAACCTCAGCCACCTACTTCACAGCTAGATCCGAAAAGCCAACCTGAAGAAGCCAAGCATCACTGCATTAACCCTATGTGAGATAAGGACTGTCCCGTACCTGTGAGAGCATCCCTATGTTACCCATATGTCCTGCTCCTGATCGTAATTCCTTTTTCTTGCCTGGTATTGTTTTGTGCTTTTTTATATTAAATAAGCCAGATGCATTTATTTCCTGGCAGCTTGGTGAAACCCTATGACAGCCTCTTTGATTTCCTGTCTTCTGCATCCTTCATTTTCTCACTAAAGCTTGCACTAGAAGTAAAACATTATACTACCAATGTACCCCCACAGCCACTTTCTCCTGCTCCAAAATCTGCAGGTGTTACTCATGCTTGAGGCCACAGAAAGGAGCCAGCAGCCCTGCCACTGGCCATGGCATTGACAGCTGCACCAAGTCTCCAAGTAACCCTTTAATATTCACAAAAAGAAGAAATGAGAGGGCAGCTGCTTACACTTCCCAACACTAAGTGCTGCTGGTGTGTCTTCACAAAAGTATTACAACCCAGAAAAATAAATTCAAAACGTGCGAATTCTCTCTGGCTAAAAATAAAAAAAACAAACAACCCCACCCTAAATTAACCAGTAGGTTTATTTTCCCTCTGATCTTTGTTATTTACAGCCAGTTGGTATTTTTTCCCAGATTAACATATTGCTCATGTTTTTAGATTAATTTGAAGCTCTGATCTTCTTAATACTGAAAATTCACATCTGTTAAAAATTATTAGAGCAGCTTTAACCCTGCATATAGTTTTAATTCTGTATTTTTTAAAAAAATCTGAGCTAATGAATATGCCATCTTTGCTGTTGTGAATGAAAACCCACACAGTTATTTGGGACGTAAGTAACCAGTCTTGTTATTTCCAACACAGCAGGAAAGTGACAACAATCTAGGGACAACTCCAAGGACCATGATACTGGGGTTTTGCACCCCAGCACCTTCTTCCCTTCCGGTGGCTGGTTTAACTGGTTTCCAGACTTTGGACTCAACAACCCATCTAAACACAGGGGTAGCTTTTCACGGGAATTGGCTCACGCACTGCCATGCTGGTAGCTACACTGAGGCATGGCAATCACGTGTTGCTTCTTCAGCTCAGCCCTGTTGGACAGGAGGCCACTGCCTTTGGGTTGGATGGCTGCTCCGGTAATAATAAGCACAGTCCATTACTGCCTGTGAACTACAGTCCCAGTCCAATTCTTTTTATGTTTTTCTCACACAAGCATAAACATTTATCCCATTTAGTTGCTATTTTTCTCCAGTTGGCTACTTCCTTCAAGAAGCCCACATGTTCTCCTAGCTTTCCACGACAGCGAGAGCTGAGGAAGCTTCTTCTCTCACCGCTCATCAGTCAGGGCATACCCAGCTCTCTGCCTAACCACATTTCATCTCAGATGGTGCCAGGCTAGCACTTTTCACCAACAGTAGCGCTGATTTGATGAGGAACCTGCCCATCTGGGGATGAGCTGCTGCTTAGTGGTTCCTGGTAACCCTAGTACTTTTGAAGGATGTTGACTCATTTCAATCCCATTGAAAAGGAGAGGAAATAGTCTCAGACCTGTCTGGAGTCCTGCAAGTTTTGTGGAAAACAAGCAGCTAGAGACGCTGCAAATAACAGCACACTTGGTCTCTCCTGGGAGAGGATGTGGGAGGCATTTTACAACAGGCTTTCCATGCGGAAAAGGGAATTAAGGGACAAAAGGCACAAAGAATGTGGCAAACCAGGCTTCATTAGCTCTGCTGCTCACAGAACAACTTGTATTTGACTCTGGGAAATTATCTGGCCAACAACTCATAAAGTCTTAGATGAATACAGGGGAGGTTTAGAGGCTGCTCAGTTACATGCTGTCCTACACATATAATCATGCTCTACAACAATTTAGCGTATTGGGATATTTTTAGTTTGCTGTTATATCAAAGCATCCAAAAGACAGATAGCTTAGGTAAGTAAATCAGCTGTGAAAGTGAGGAAGATAATTGTCTTCCAAAGCAGCTAAGAGAAAAGTACTGCAGTTTAAACAGCTCATATTGACTAGATGAATTAGTATTTTATTTTCCCAGGTTTCTTTTCTGTGTCAGGAATACTCACAGAATATGCCATAAAGCAAGTTCTGACTCTCACAGCTTTCCTATTTTTAGGCCTCAACACTATTTTGTTTGCGTGTTTTTAAATTCGATGGAAATAATTGTGCTTGTGCTGATAGAAAGAAAAACAGCTAAAGCTAATAAAAGCATCAGTTATTTCAAGGAACATGACAAAAAAACCCAGGGAACGTTCTGAGTTTCTTTTGTGGTGGTTGTTAGAGGTCGCTGGAAGTTTGTAAGAGTGCTACCACATGACTTGCCAGCCATTCTGCAGTGTAGTCCTCAGCGTGCTATGGGGCACACGCTCCTCTGCCGACTCTCCTAATATGCAACAGAGGTAGGCCAGGTACGATCAAGAGCAACATCCATGAGTGAGCTTTGGCGAACATATTTTTTACAGTGAATTTGTGTGTTGAATCCATATGGAGACTGTCCAAATGCCCCAAAGCAAGAAGTGTCATTTATATTCATATCCTAGAAAGGAGGAGAAAATTATTCCAAAAGAATTACGAGCTGCTGAGCACGGAAGAAAGCTAGGCTTTCAGACAAAATCTGCATTGCTGAGCATAGGCACAAGACAGGTATTGTTCCTCTTTGCAAAGCCATTTATTTCTACATGGATGCTGTTTGTCATCAATACCCTTAGGTTTCAGGATGCTGTACACTCACAGTATAACATTTTCCCGTAGGATAACCAATTACAATGAGATGCTGCAGGGCATGGGAGGAGGAAGAACAGTTAGTATGCTAGTGGTTTTTTCTCAGTACATCCCTTAGCAATGGCCTTTGTCCTCTGGACCATCAGGTGGTTTTTCTGGCTGGTGCATCAACCAGTTCCCCCTGACTGCCTGTGCCTGTGGCACGGTGTCCCTGAGAGACCTGATGCAGAGCTAGGTCAGGCCTCAGCAAGCCTGCTTCTTTCTCAACCTTCCCCTGGTCTCAACAGAGATCTCCTTACATGTTCTTCAAAGATTAACACACCGGATCTGTTCTTTTGGCCTAAATCATTTATGATTTGCATTATGCATGTCTTTCCCTCCTCTGAGTTATGTTTGCCTGCAGATCCCTGAATAACAGTGAGTGAGTGCTATCCCGCAGATAGGATCAAGTCTATTTCATTTAAAACCAGCAAAAATACACACCTCACCACTGTAAAAGGTCCAAGACCACCTTCATTTATGCCAGGGAAGGGCAGAAGCTGTGACAGAAGCAAAGCTTCAGCTGCACAGAAAAGCGAAGGCTTTGCATGCTGATATGAAATTGTTCTATCACTTTACTCAGCTGAGAGTTGAAGTCTTGGACTTTGGCTGTCTCACAGAGGAATGCAAAGAGAAGGCCACTGAGATCAGCCCTATCCTGCACCTTCAGAGTCACACAGAGGGCTGTGGACCATTTATGTGATTTCCTAGCATCCAGGCCAGTGCTCTGAATCAGTGGGACATGGGGGAACAGGCCTACACATGTGCGGAAGATTAGGACAAATAGGGACTTGATTTGCTTGAGTGATTTCACCATCTTCAATTAAACCCATTTTTTAGCCCCTGCAAAACTGTATCTGCTGTTCCTGTCACTTCTAATCCCCCTTTCGCTGCTTTGGAGGAACACCCAAGGTAATCCATATGCCAGAAGCAAGCCACGTTACTATGGGTATCTCTGAAGGCTACAGGTTACCCTCAGAGCCAAGAAACTGTAATTGTTGAGAATTAGGAGACGTGCTCATTTCAGGCATTTAACACAAATGCAGAGCAAACCTTATTCAGCAATCCACAAAACCAAGCCCTAGAAAACAAGTAAACAGTTATATGAAAATGCAATTTTTTGATTCTGCAATCAAGCATTTGCCATAGACTATGTATGTAAGGCAAGCCAAAAGACCTGGTTTTCTCTAATTAGGGACATTTCCCGCTTTATGCCAATGAGCTTAAAGACTGATTTTGTTCTTTGCTGGGATGTCTCAGTATGCTATCCTTCCTCTTAGCCTTCCTTCCAGAGAGTGGGCACTGACCTACAGGCGTGACAATCTAGGCTGGGAAAGCAAAGGCACTTTCTCCTTTTCCAAACGTGCTGCTTCTCTCTAGCCTGACTGCATTAGTAAATGGCAACATGCAGCAGAGAGAAAAGGGGATGAGAGGGGCAATTAAAGAGACGTGGGAAACAGGAGCAGTAGAGGAAATGGAGACAGCAGAGGACAAGGTGGAAGGGAGCAGGAAGGAGACCCTAGTTCAGCAGTCATCCTTCCCTGAACTAAATGGGAGGATTCCTAGGGGTGGGGGGAAAGAGAGAGAGAAAGAAAATCAGAGCAATTTAGCCTGGATGTTGAAGAAGCAATGATCTTCACAGCTCAATCTTGGTCTGGCAGCATCGGCCACAATTGCATCTCTACATGCAGTGGGAAACATATGGCCGCATGTTGCCCTGGCTACAGGGACTTAAGGAAGGGGAAATCTGAGGATGGAGGATAATCCAGTGCCTGGGGCTAACACAGAGATAGTTCTCTTATCAGTCCAGTATTAGCCTCCCCACTTTCCTAGACCACTGCTCATTTCAAGGCACTTGACCACACTTTGAAATACACCATCATATAGCCAACAGCAAGGAATCATAGAATCATAGAATATTAGGGGTTGGAAGGGTCCTCCAGAGATCATCTAGTCCAACCCCCCTGCCAGAGCAGGTCCACCTACAGCAGATCGCACAGGATGGTGTCCAGGCAGGTTTTGAATGTCTCCAGAGTCGGAGACTCCACCACCTCTCTGGGCAGCCTGTTCCAGTGCTCTGGCACCCTCAAAGGAAAGAAGTTCCTCCTCATGTTCAGATGGAACTTCCTATATTCAAGTTTGTGCCCGTTACCTCTTGTCCTATCACTGGGCACCACTGAAAAAAGACTGGCCCCCTCCTCCCGGCACTCTCCCTTTAAGTATTTGTAAACATTGATGAGATCCCCCCCTCAGTTTTCTCCAGACTAAAGAGACGCAACTCCCTCAGCCTTTCCTCGTAAGAAAGATGCTCCAGCCCCCTAATCATCTTTGCGGCCCTTCACTGTACCCTCTCCAGCAATTCCCTGTACCTAAGCAATTCTTTGCATACACTTGGCTTTTCAAAAAATGCTTTCTCACTACTTCTGAGACTCAGCACCTTGGAAATCTTGCATATGGCAGGAAGAAGCAGCTGCTGGTTTTCGTGCATTCTACAGTTCCTCTGATTGCCTTTCCCCTTCCCTTCCCCCAGGAAAAAGCAAATAGTCAAACTGGGGCAAGAGGGTCATATAAGCAGTATCTGAAGTCAGCACCAATCCAAGGTACAGTCTGCTCTATGTATAAAGATGCACGTGTCCAGCTGAAACAACTAACTGAGCAGAACTGGCCACCAGAGTTTTTAATACCATTGAAAAGATTTCCATTGCTGTCAATTATAAGTTGCAGGGAGATGGAGCCAGCTGGGCTCCCACACTGCAGCACCTTTGGTTTGCTACAGGCCAACTCAACAAGTGTCATCTGCCAGCCATAAAATTGGTTTGTTACTGGTTTTTATGCATCAGGATCTGGATCTGTATTCTTGCAGGCTTAAGAGCAGATTCAGGGCCATGCTGGCCCATAGGCAGAGGATACACAGCTCAAGGCAGTGGGAAGAACTCGTGACTAAAGGGCATTTCTGTGTTCCCTGAGCCCTGTCAGTTCTCTTGGCATTGAATACCAAAATGATACCATTTCACAGGCCAGAAATTGTGCAGGCTGGTAACCTGATCATTGCTTATCTTTGCAAAGAGAAGACAAGCCACTGGCACTGTCATTAGTCCAAGATTTGTGCTCTGTGGGAACTGCTAGATACCATGCTCCCGATTAATCTTTTTCTTTCTACAGGGTTACCAAGCTGGTAAATTAGGCCCCATGGGGAGCAAAATATCAACATTTTCCAGGTTTGTCTTCCATCAGATCTTTCCCATAAATGCAGCCTCTCTGTCAAGTCCTTAATTCCCTATTCTCTCCTCTTCCAGTCTCCCCTGACTCGGGGCCTTTGCCCCTCTGGCTTATTTTAAACCTCATTGATGCAGAATATCAGTCAGAAGGAGGCATATTTGGCTGGGGAAAAGAGCCAAAGAGAATGTTTCCATCTTTTTCACAGGGACCGATGCGTGGAAGAGAGAGTTCACAGTGGCTCCTCCAGCGACGGTCCTTTTTTCTGCCTCTCAGTAAAACAGGTATTAAAAAATAAATATCATCGTTTGGATCCCTTGCCTATCTAAATCTTCTTCCTAATACTTCAAAACTCTGTCTTACAGACAACAGAGTCAACAACAGCCTATTATTGCACCCATCAAGCAGGAACTCCCCCTAGTCAATTCTTACTCTTCTGCATTTTTCTGTATTTTTTTGAGGGTAGATAAATAAGAGCAGAAGTTTCTTGAGATGAGGAAAGAAACAGGGCACTGACATACAACAAAACTGCTGCTTTAGTCAAACTGCTTTCTGTGGGAAAAAGAAACTGGCTACTGGAGCTACTTCTACGCAACCAGATCATCATGAGATTCAGAAATGCTTGTCTGGGGAAAATATGCATCCCAAGCGCAGCTGAATAGGAGATGTCCAGATGTCATTCTTTTTCCATTCCAGGGAAGGGGGAAAGGTTTCCTACAAAAACATATTTTTTCTCCTGTCTCAGGAAAAGCTGCATTAATAAATAAGCATCACAATATGAATCTCTGCCCTGGCTCCATCTGTTAAGCCACTATAGGACTCCAGAGAGAGTCTTCACACAAATAACACTAAATGTAAATTTCAGGCTGCTCTTCGTATCTCGCTCAGAACCACAATACCAGGAAGAACAGCTAAGTCCATGCTGCCAGGGTGAAAAATGTACCCTGAACAGTTAAATTTGCCTAGGTTCCTTTGTTGGTGGCTGCTAGTGTACAAACAGACTTTACCAAGTGTTAGTCAGATTTTTTACTGACCAGGTCATGTTTTTTCCATTAATGGATGAACAGCCAAAGAGTCCCCAGGCAGTTTCTGCTTGTCCCAGAGGAGCAAAGAGGTTATCTTGAGGCACACTTTCCCCCTGGAACACGGTTAACAGCTTGCGAGACAGACAGGATGGATGAGACCCAGGGCTAATAAAACCTCTCTAGGGAAATTTCTCTCCACTCTCCCAGCTATGTTTTCTGTAGCACTGTTCTGACGCTCTAAGGTTTTGCATAGTTAGGTGTAGACATTGCTGATACAGGACAGGAGGGTGATGAGGGATAATAAGCAGATACCAGCACACTGGACTTCTTCCGAGGTGAAACAGCCGGCTGCAACTGAAGGATAAGCTTGGGTGAACTTGGCCTTAGAGAGTAAATTATGCTCTGGCAAAGGTTTAGGGTGCTATTTCAAGAGCAGGAAGGGACAGTTTTTGGAATAACATTCACGGCATAAATTAGTTATGTGTAACATTTTAATTGAGTATGTGAAGTAACTCACAAGTACAAGCTTACAGGAGCACAATCTGCTGGGATCCATCACAGGGATTCCCTCCAGAATCAATACATCATTGACATCCCAGCCCTTTGTTATATTAGCAATACCTTCTTTCTTTAAATCCTTAATTTCCCCTATTTTTTCCACTCTTTTTTTTGTTAATAAAAATCCTTGCTAGTTCACATTAGTTCTAGCTAACTTTCGGTGTCCCTTTCGCTCCTGAGTTTTCTAACTTTTCTGCATCCTCACCTCTATTGTCCACTTTCTCTCTATACATCAGCCTCCTGAAACTTTGCTAACATTCACTCATGTTTCTTCGTAACTGTCCAACAAGCTCTTACAAAAATTCTCAGCATTTTGAAGCTTCCAAATCCCTCCCAGGGATTCAAGATCTGTGCTTTCCATACATTTCTTCAAGTTTCTTCCTAAGCCCTTCAGCTTTATGCATGAGAATGACTGGCAGTATTATAATGTCATTTTATTAGAAAGAGCTTACTGAATTCCTGTGCACAGTAGATACTCTGATCATGTATGGGGTAGCTCTAACCAAGCAGAATTTCTGAGCAAATCTACGTCTCTGTGGAGACACAGACTCGTTAGGCTATCAACTCCTTTATCTGCCTTCTCATTAACTCGTCACATCTGACCGGAGAAGAAGGAAGGTTCAGTTCTGCTGACCCGCAGCTTCCAGAGTAGCAATAGCAAAAGGTCAACAGCTGAATGTTGTGGGACTTGTGACCAAGGACTCAGCGTCTCCTGCTTGTGTTACTTGTTGGATCACTAAATAAAGTCTCCACCAGTCATGTCAGCGGGCTTGTGTCACACACCGGACATGCTCTATAGCACCGGTTACCTCATTCTTGCCACCTTCAACCTTCGCAGCTCAGGCATCCCTCTGTGCCTCCACCAGCTGCCTTGAGTGCAAGGCACAGTCCAGGGACTCTTCACCCAGGGAAAATCCCTTACCAGCAGTGCACCCCCCAGTGCCTTAAAGCAGCATCTCCAGGTGCCACATCTCTGCGAACGCAAGCTACCCAGGGCTTCCCAAACGTCGTCGTGTGTTCCTGCCCTTATCTGTGGAGGACATCGACCTGTATGACACAGCTTGGAAAACACCTCGATGGTTTCTGCAAACGTGCAGCCTATCCAGCAGTGCCTCAGGCATGACGATGAGTCCTGTCCTCCTGAGCCCACCTGAGCAGAGCAGACCCCCGAGGACTCCTTTTTCCTTCACCAGTTGTGGTTTACGAACCCAAATACTTTCCTGCCTCCCCATCCCCATGCTGGGCTTCTCTACATCCTGCTTGTAACCTTGGTACCAAGTAAAGTGCTACCTAATATGCAGGAACTTGTTTTTCATGTATTGGCCTGGCGCACAAAGCTCTAACAGCTATTTTTATGCTTCTTAACTGGATGTCTTGCCACTTGCATTCTGAACAGCTTTTAAGTCTTTTTCCATGTCCACCTGCTGAGAACTATTAATGTCCACCAATAACCTCTGCTCCTGGACCCTTGCATGCTGCTTCTCCTCCCACTAGTCTCTCCAGCCCACAGAGCCCCCAGGCTGACATCCTCCCCAGCATCCCAAACCTCTCTTTCCCTCCATTTTGTAACATTTTCCCTTTTGCAATGCCAAATTCTCTCCCTGCACCCAATACCATCTCATCTACTGATTACTTAAAAATCATGCATCACTTCTGTCACCATTAGTATGTAAAAGTGTACACAGTTTTTGTGGCAAAGCTGTCATGGCATCTTGAAGTTTGTCAGGTTTTCACATTATACATAATCTGCAAAACTGCACATTATTAAACACGTTCTGATTCTTCCAGTTACTTACAAATTATTCCATTGCCAGATTCCACTGCTATATTCAGTGAACATTTGTCATCCTGAAGAAAACTTCCAGATTAAGTTGCCATTGCTTCAAGGCACTGAGGGGGGAGTGCTACTCTGTCACACCAGGAGGGGAATTAGAGGAGATCAAAGTCTCTAATACTTTTCTGGCTCAGCTGGTGGATGGACTTAAGAGCCACAGTAGGATGGGCTGCTAGGGAACACGATTACTTCTGCGTGCATCTACTGAGCCTTGAAACGTGATGCAAGAGCTGTTGTCATCCCTTTTTGAGCACATTCCATGTTAAGACTCACATTTTGGTCAAATAGTGTCAAATAAATGTATGCTGGTAAATCTAGACATAAATTAGCTAATCCATAACAATATGCTGAAACTCTAGTAAGTGCTAACAATCTTGTGCAGCCCTGCTCAGAGCCTGCAGAAGTGCTAGGCGAGCCTGGCAGAGCCAGGTATTTCATATACATCTGTGCTGCTGTAAAGACATTTCATTGACTAATTTCATTTCCCGTTTCATTTGACTTATGAATACCTATTGCGAGTCTGGCTCAGCCTCCGGTCGGTGGCAGACGGATTCTCCTTATTTTTTATTAGGCAATGAAGTTTAGGTGTGGGAATACCATTTTATTTCCTTTCTGATCTTAGCTTTAAGTGTAAGTACATGAAATTATTTTTCCCTCCGTTACCTGATTTTCTTCTTCATAGGCTGCAGACTACTGTAACGACTTCATCTTACAAAAAAATCTTGCTGTAAGAAAGAGTACAGAGGCTGCTAAGGCTTTCCCCTGTGGAAATCTAAAAGTTTAAATCAGGTATAATGTATTGACCAATTTGTAATTTTTAAATTCCTTTTTTTTTACTCTCCAGAAAATTTTTTTACTGTACAAAACCTATATTAATAAATTAATAATTAATGAATCAGTTGTCAAGAATTAAAATAACAAATTGCTTAATAAATAATTTAATGAAGTAATGCATCAACTTGCTTTTTGCCCTTTATATGCAGAATGCCTTCCGGTTTATTCCTTTCTTTGATGAAAAATTACATTTGCTCTGCATTATCTGAACAGCTTCAGCTATTGTATTCTATATCTGATCCCACTGGGATATCCTGGGATAAAAGCTCATGAGCAAGTTTTAAAACTGCGTGTTTGTCTATGTTTCTGGGGTGGATAAATTATTTTGAAGTAGGGATTTTCTTTCAAAACCTACCCCTCTAATGAAGTTAGAAATTCAGTTTGTTCTCTCCACTGTGTTGAAACACTCCAGGACATGTGGCTTCGTCCCAGTGACAGTACCCATACCTCCTCTATAAAGTCCCTTTTCTCCCTCTCCCAAGCGAGCAGAAGACTAATGGCGTGAGTTCTGGATCACTACCTAAGGAGGTCTCTCTTGACAAACATCCATTTCCCAGGTGAATGCCTTTACCTTCTAGCACTTCTATCTTGTAGCAGCCTCTATGAACTTTCCATCCTCCACATACTCTCCAGTAACTAACAAATTACCCGCCGGCTTCTTTGATATGTCACAGCATTTCTCAGCTTTTTCTGCCAGGGAATCGGGAGCTGTAACATGCGTCAGCTTTCAGTTCTGTGATCTTCTGCTCGAGTTTCTGATTTTCACTTTCACCTCTTTCTTTATCTGGTACCTTGAACTTCTCACATCCTCTTTCAAGGCCTCATTTGGCTCTGCTATAGCTGTAGCTGGTATCTGTCAAGCACAGAACCACTGCAGCTGTGCTCTATTCTTGTCAATATTCTGTTGTTAAAAAAAAAAAAAAAAGGAAAAAAAAAAAAAGAACCAACAAACAAACCCAAACCACGTGCATGCACAGACACATGCACACACACACAAAAGATTTAGGGATTTCCAGCATCAGTTTCAAATCATTCTGATTCATTCGTATAACAACATTTTTGACGGATTCAATGCCGGGTGTTGCCAAATACTTAACCTATGCACCTTCCCAGAACAACTGTTACACCCTATCTCTTATCTACTGCTCCCAGTAACTCTAATTTAAGTTTTCAAGATCAGTAAGAGCCCAATCTGCAAACAGCCTGCAAATAGCACTGTATTTTCCCTCTGGGATCATTAGTTTCTTGACCTCCTTGAATCTTGATCTTTATAAACTCTCTCAGAATCCCTTCCTACATCTACGGTACTAACTTCTAGCTTCCCTTTGAACTTTTGCACTGTCCCATTAGTTTTGGTCAGTTATGATTACTTTGCACAGGCTTTTCTAGCAAAATATATTAGTAGAGTTTTCCAGTGTAAGTAGCATTCTCACTCAGTGGTCCAATTCAGCCTTTTCCCCTTCTTTCATGATACACCATTTCCTCTCACTTGCTACAGTTGTGTTCAGATTTACTGATCCTTGTACACGAATACTCTCTATCGCATTTCCCAGTGACCTATGAAGTCTCTCCCAACACAGAAGGATTTCCAGATGTTTGCAAACACTGTAAAGAGCCACTAACAAAAAGAATTCAGATTTTCAGCATTGTTTGGAAGAGAAACACCTATCTCAAGTTAAGAATAAAATAGAGACCTTTTCCAGGAAGTAAACCATAGGCAATACAGTATGGGCAACAGGAAAGCAGAACACTTCACCTATAGTCTACCAGAAGTCAATGCTGCAACTAATCCTAGGCCTAAAGTATCTGCTGATTTGAACCTGAGGTCAGTGAAAGTGCTTTCTGAACTTCTTCCAGATGTGTGAGGATGGATGGATGGATGGATGGATGGATGGATGGATGGATGGATGGATGGATGGAGAAAATGGCAAAAGTGGAAACACACATGGAAGATAACAGAAAAAACAGGTATCAGTAGGATGGTGGAAGAGAATAAAGTGCTAGTGAGAAGGAGTATATCCTGTTCTCCCCTAGAAATTCATCTTCCTCTGAACTCTATTGCTTTTTCTTTTATGCCTGGTTTATTACCCCCTCAGGCTTTGCTCCTCCCATTCTGCTCCCTGGATGATACTCTCTGCTGCAATGCTCACATTCTGTCCGGCTATTCTGCAAGCCCATCTAGCCCCTAAGATGTAAGCCCCTTCCTCCCTTCCCTGTATTATTTTCATTCCCTAAAATTCCCTCCCTCATCAGCACTTCCAAACCCATTACAGTTTCCATTCTTTCCACAAGCGTCTCTGTCTACAAAAAGGTCTTTTGATGACCACAAATATGCTTCTTCACAACCTCTTCTCTTCACCAAGACTCATACTCTTTCCTGTTTTTACCTGATTGCTACTTTTATGCAAAGCACTCCAGCTTCAGTTCCTGTCTTAAAATTACTTGGTCTTCTTCAATTTCCTGAATACTTCACTCTCCTACCAACCATCTTGCTCATACTTCCCCTCCCTCAGGCTTCCTTTCCTTTTCCCAAACCAGCCCCTGATTCTCCTTCCTACAGGTTCCTTTCTCCTCTCTTCGCTGAGATTTCCTCCATGGCCTGCTCTCACCACCTTTTCTCCATTTTTCTTGCTGCCAAAACCCTAATTCCACATGCAAATCTCATCTTGCTTTAGCTCACTGAGACCTTCCTCAGGAATGCTCAGCTCTCTTCAAGCTTTTTGCTGGTGCAAGGCCAGACAGGACATTTAGTAGCTCATATTGAGAAGCATCCACTTCATCAATCTCAAAAGGATCTTGACAAAGCCTTCTCAAAGGGTAAGTGAGTCACTGTTTCTCTGACACTATTTTATCCCTACCTACTCTAGGACAGCTCATTTAGCAAACAAGCAGCCATACCAGGGGATTTGTTCCACTGACATCAACAGTGAGCAGTAGGGCACAACCAACCAACAAAGAAGGTATTTTGATGGTAATATCAGCTCAATATAGAATATTTCAGCCTTTTTTTTTTTTCTTGGTTTAGAAACTCCATATATTCCTGATAGCTTTGAGTGCTTCATGCGTTTTGTTTGTCTTGATTCACCTCTAAGCCCCTCCAGTCAAACTGTAAACTGTGTTCCAACAAACCATATTAAGTGGGTTACTAAAAGCAGATTCTGCTTAAAGTTACATGTTGCTACAGCACTTACAAAGGATCTTGCGCAAATTGAGTCAACAGACTCTGAATTTTACGGTAGGACAACAGCAACAAGCAAAACACACCAGCAGCAGAGGAGGCAGTATGCCAATATGAGCTATGGAGGATGTTTGGAGGACTCACTGTCTATATTCAAAAGAAAATGGATTCACAACTTGAAAAACAATCTCGTAAAAATAATCTTAATTCAGTGAATTAAAACAGACCGCCTCTTTATACTGATCTAATAGCATCCATATGTTGTTCCTACTCAACCGAGAGGTTTAATCCCGTTGCACTGTGCGTGTGTACAAGCACAGGTATTACCTGTTCAAAGTGACGGAGCAGAATCTGGTGCCCACAGCACTTAACAGCACTAGAAATTACTAGTCAAAACCCAGGATGATTACTGGATTTGCATACAAGTTGAAATAATTTCAGACTGACATAATGCAAGGGAAGCTTGCTGGACTGCAAGAAAAATTTTGTTTTCATGTGACAAGTGCAACAAATGGAATTAGCCAATCCATGATGTCCTCGTTTTGCATGGAGCTTTGAGATGACATTTTTACAGCCAGTCAGGATCAAGATGAATCATGACTGTGTCTCTGAGGATGGAAGATCAGGTTGCATTTCCAATAAGGTCAATATAGTAAACTTAATTTAAGGCAGTCGACAGGAAACAGGGCTACCAGACCTCAATTCTGACATTGCCTAAGGCCACAGTAATACAGCTAAAGAGGTGAGGAGGATTTAGTAACAGTGGATACATTTCTTCTTCTAAGAAAAGTAACTTAGCACCATCTAGGTTTACCTAGCTTCAGATAGTCCTCTTGTTGCTAACGATTTCTGGTCACACGCTGGTGATATCAGTCACAAGAACATTTCATCAAGTGAAAGTTAATTCTCTTCTGGTCTCTGCTGCTGGAGGCTGAATCTTCCCTGAGTCCCCATCATGTTGCTCCTTGCTCTTGTAATCTCTCCCCAGACGCCAGCTATTCCAGTTTATCTGAAGCTCTGCTAATTCAGAGTACCAATGCAGATGGAGGAATATCTCCCTGGGGAGAAGAGCCAGCTCCCAGTTTGGAAACAGAGCTAATTTTCAGATGTTTTTCTTTTTCCCACATGAGGAAGGGGCACGTGAGAAAATAAGTATTAATAAATAAAGATAATCAAATTAATCCTTGTCCTGGCTGAATCTTCTCGCAAAACACAGCACACGGATACCTCTCAATGAGTGAAATCAGTGTCAGACTTGTATTTCAAGTAATACTGTAAATGTTAATCCTCCTATGGTGGGTGTCTGTTTTTTTTTTGTTGGGGGGGAGTGGTATGAGAAGAAATAAAACAACCTTGATTTAAGAAGAAATATAATATCTTCTTGGACTTCTATTTTTAAAAAAAGCTTTTCCAGAGAAAGCTACCTCAATGGCAGAGCTAACAATTAGAATAGTGTTTAAAGTCAGTGCAACCTCTTGGAGAAAAATTGTATCCAAGTTGCTGTTGCACAGGGAGTTTATAGTTGTCATTCTTATTTCTTTTTTTTTTTCCCCCCATTTAGGTGATTCTCCCACTTTCCCTGTTCTTCCACCCCCATTCTCAGGAAAACTGTGCTCATAAATGAACACCCCAAAGATCCTAAAGTCTCTGTGCTGAGTCCTGCTTCAAAACTAGGGACCCCTCCCACACAAACTAATTACAGCTGAGGCTTGTTTTTTAACCCAGCTCGAAACCACAATTATGAGGAACTATAGGTAAGCCAGCACCAGTCCTCCATCTAACACATCTTCTTACAAACATCTGGAAGGTTGCATAGCTCCAGCCAGCCCAAGTCTACAGCAGAAGTTTTTTCCTCACAGGTTGCAGAGGACTTGCTTTCTGTGCTACGTCTGCATCAGTTACAATCTTTGTGTACAAATCAAGTTGGATTTTCTAAAAAAAAAAAAAAAAAAAA
>VZSF01007815.1:8141-100375 GCA_013398295.1 Chionis minor | reverse complement strand
TATATATATGTTTAAATAGCTATTGATGAGATGTGTAAGAATTTGTGCACAATTCATATTCAGATCCACTACCTAAGAAAGGGTCAGATCTTTTATATGACTTTGCAAAAATAATATCATCTTTAGTTCAACACCTGCCTGATACAGTGTCTATAGGACAAGTAAATTTTTGTGATATTTTCGGCAAGCTGAAAAAAGACTTAGATCTGTCTTGTGTGATTTTTTTGATCCTTGCTTGGTTTTTGGCTTGGTTTTATTTTTTAAATTTTCTTTTATTTTATGGCTTCCATTTTCCTCTTGGGTATGTGATAAAGAAGAGCCCTGTTGTAGAGGAACCTCCTGCTCTGGTTGATGTGTTAGCATATCACTGACCCACTGCAGCTCATTCATGAGTTTTCAGCTCTGACAGGTTGAATGCCTAGAGTGGTCACTGATTAGACTGCCACTCCTAATATTCTCATCCCTGCAGTTATCAAGCAGGAAAATAGTGACAAGTAAATCTAAGCAGCGTGGGAAATGCAGAGTCTGAGAAATGATGGACTTGTAGCATCTTAAGGCATTTACTGAGACTGCAGTGGCATTCAGTGTGATAGCACAATAGTCTGGACCAGAAAAGGAATCCAAATCTTGGCAAATAGAAGGCAAATCGCACATCACATTTGCAACTTGTACATTGCTGCATGATGCCTTAGGGGGAGGAGAAGAATTTCAGAGTCCTGGGTGATTCCTTTGAGCTTGCTTGTTTTGTGTTCAGTTGTGCTACTGAAGACATCTGACCCTGAAATTTCAGGGCCACCTCCTGAACTCCAAAATCTCTATTCATCAAGACAAAACTCTTAATAAAGTCACTGGGAGTTTTCCTCAAACTTAGGGATATTAGAATTTGGTGATCTTTTTTTTTTTTTTAAGAGGATGGTTAAAGCACATTTATCATGTAAATGGGTATTTCAGTCCTGATGGAGGAGATTCTATTTTTCCTGGGTTTAGAGGAGCTAGGCATCTTAATGTTTTAGAGCATTTTCTGACTGACATGTTGTAAAATAATTTGTTTTTCATTTCATTTGAGCAAATTTCTTTTTGCACCTCTTTTTCTTTCCTATTATTTGTGTAGATTTAGGTCCCACTCCTGCCATTATCCTGCCTTCTTGATGAGTATCCAAGGAACATTTTTAATTCCCAGGCTCCATAAATTCCCTGGACCACTACGAGAGGCTGTTGATCAGGGCCTTCACCTGGGATGTGCTGAGGCCAAAATCAAATCAGGTAAAGCTCCAAGCTGAATCGGAGTCTCCTGTGTCTCAGGTGAATACCATAATGTCTTTATTCTCTATGGCTTTTTTTTTTTCCTGAAAACTCTGTTAAAGTCCTGAAAAATATTTCTCTGACTTTCTTCCTACCAAAAAAAGAAAAAAGAAAGGGCGGGGTTCCATGAATCATTATTTTCCAGTGACATTTTTTTGTCAGAATGCTTCTGATTTGTTGTAGCTGTTTTCTTAGAAGCACCTTTAACTTATGCTCTTGTCTAAAAATGTGGTTTCTCCTTATTTTAAGTGAAGTGCCATGCAGCTTTAACAAACGAGGAACATGCTTCTGAAGTTACACACACCTGAACTGAGTGATCCAATAACTGTGTTAATGAGCAGAAATTCAGAAAATAACTGCATTTGTGACCCAGACTGGTAAATGTTGGTCCCATGGCCAGAGTGAGCACTTCCCTATATCTCTTTCCCATCTTTTCACCCCACTCAGTGCTGTGTTTTTAAGCTCTGTGGCACAGTTCTGATGTGTAGCTCTAATAAGAGTGAGTCCATTCTCTGTCCTCTGGGTACAGTTTTACCTACAGCCTTGAGCAGGGCTGCGCGCGGCTGGCCTGGTGGCTGGGAGAGAGATGCCGTGTAGCTGTGCACACTCCTGTGCTTCCCCGTCATGTCACAGGGAGTTGGAAAGCCACAATGGACAACGCTGATGGCAGGCAGAGAGCAATTCTGAGTGTTTTAGCACACACAGAGAAATGAGCAGTCCTCCGTCCTCCTTTGAAAGTAGCAATACTTTGAACTCCAGATGGGGCTGGGCAAATCTGTGAACATCTATTTTCTCTTGGAAGTTGGGGACTTTGGTAAGAACTGGGTGCCACTGTCTGGGCATCCGTGTTTGATTCCATGTGCAAGTGAGCAGCTGGGTGTGTGACTCTCACGTGTCTGCACATGGCCTCCATCTATAGCACCGATAAGCACCCAGGCTTGGTGGAAGGATAAAACAATGAAAAAAGCTAATAATTGATCTTAAGAAGTTCTGATATTACTGATGAGGCTGAGTTCAGCCTTAGCAACAAATTTCCTATGTTGTAGCCAGAAATATTCCACTATTTGGAAGTGGAGGGGATGTTAAAGCATTAGATATATGCAAAATCCCCCATATTTAGTATTTCGGTTAACACCATGGTCCTCTTGAAGTCAGTCTGAAAAATTCTTATTGCTGTACCTCCAGGTTACATGATGTGCTCCATAGCCCATCCTGCCCCTTTTGCTCCCTACATGTCATCATCCCTCCAGCTCCCCCAAAGTTCTGATCCCTCCTCTCCCCCTACGTGAGGTAAGGAAGGGGAGGCCAGTAACCAGGGCAGAAATCCTCAACGTGGATAGTAAAAAAGAGACAAAGATAACTGATATAATATTGCTAAAACATGGCAGGTCACAAATGTACTGCTGCTACAAACCATTTTATTTTTAAAATTATCCAGCTGTGTAGAGACATGGGAAAAATATGTATGACTTTTGTTGATTTTGTGACAATATATAAAGTGTTATCCTATCCTTAGAGGGGAGACTGTATAGTGAAATTTTGGGGCTGTTAGTGCAAGAAAATTAAATTAGAAGTGGGATTAATAATGGCACAGAATGTGATGATGGTTTGGCTTGTACTTCCAGCTGTTGTACTGAGAAGAGAGGGAGTCACATCTGCACATGCCTCTTGCACAGAGTATTAGGGAATTTGGACCCAGGTGGCTGGATTATCCCACAAAAGCTCGGCTGTGCAGGAGGAACATTTCAGGATACTGTTGCAAGCATGAGTGCATCCTGAATTTTGTTTTTAAAGACAAATAATTTCAAGTAGAGTGCATAGGGCTCATGACACAAACACATCTGGATTTCAGTTGTTGATCTGAAATATTCACAGTAAAAGCAGCTGTTTGATTGACAGTCATCATAAACACGAATGATCACATCAGAAATCCCATATGTATCTTAGCTGAGAGCAGCAAAGCCTACCTGGCCACCCTTGATTGTGTTCTGGGATTAAAAATATTTGCTTGTAGGCCTAATGTTAGTCATCATTCTTTTTTTAGGTATAGAAGATTATTATAAACCTTAAAAAGGTTTAGATGCAAACTGTGATGGGAATTGAACTGACTGTCTTAATCAGAAATACTTACTTCAAAACCAAACATAAAAAAACCTCTTTAAAATGTTTAATATTACCATATTTTGTGCATAGTAAGCACTGCTGCAGAGGTCGGTGGCATCGAACTTAATGGCTTGATCGTTAAAAGACATCAGGCATCTGTGCCTTCTGCTGAAGTACGTAGAAGCTGCAGAACTTCTGACACCTTTGAAGAAAAGTAGCTGAGGCAGGAAAAGTGTAGCTGTATAGGTGAGTCAAGGGGGCCGTATAAATGTTACCCGATTTTTCAGAGGCTTTTAATTTCCACAACATTCGCACTTCGAATGTGAGTTTTATTGGTGTGAAAAGTATATGTTTGGCCTTCTTTATGTATTTGTTTATGAGCGTATCTACAAAGTGGAGGAGGTTGAAGATCGTTTTTGGATTCTTAAAGTACCAATGTAACTGTCTTCCAGAGCAAAATAGTTCCAGACCCAACAGTGGGGACCAGAACTGCTGCAGAAGAAAAATCAAGGCCATGTTGCCTCTTCCCTCTTCACAGCCTCATTAATTCACTGAACATTCAGATCTAGAGGACCGTGTTCTGGTTTTGCTGCCACTCCTTGGTGCAATGGGGCTGTGAAGCGGTTACAACTCTCCAGCAGACTGAGGGCTCCAAACAGGGGTAACAGAGGGTCAGTTTAGGCACTCTGCAATTTTGGAAGGGGGTGATAAGTCCTTGGTTGGAAGTTCCCTTCCTTGCAGCTCTCGGACTTACAGAATTGTTCATGGTTTCCCCACGCAATTCCACAACTGGAGGATGCACAGGTAGGCATAAAGCTGCAGTTCTCAGGACCGTCCATTTCTGCGTTGCATTTCGTGCCAAGGTGCACCCTGTAAGGTGCCAGTGAGCTGGATTACAGAACTCTATTTAGGATGTTCTAATAGAGCCATTTACCAATAAGTAAAACAGCTATTTATTTTAAACTGCAGCATTCATCATTGCATAAGAAACAATCTGTTGTTACAGGAGCTTTCACAGCATTTGCTTTCATGAGGATTTAAAGGCAGAATCCGCATTTGGGAAGGAAATGAAGAAAGGGACTTTGGTGTGTGACCAAGGATGAGTGAAAGGTGATGGGTAAGAAATTAAGCAATCAAGGAGACAGTTATGCATGGGCTGAAGGTAGAACCCTCACGCCAGGCAGCGTAAGAAAAAGAATCACAGAGGTTCAAGAGGGAATGAATGGCATGGTTAGACCAATGCAAATTGTGCTTGGTCACAGTGTTTTAAACAAGGTGAAACAACGAAATGGAAAGAGAAGTCTGGACAGAAGGCTAGGAAGTTCTGAGGAAGGGCTGGAGTGAGCGGTGGGAACAATCCAAGTGCATTAGGAAAAATACACAGGGCAACATGGATGGCAGGGAACGTGTATGTTTATATGTTAAAATGCATGTCCTAAATTGAGCTGTCTCAGAGTTTAAAGTGATTCAGATTTTAGGTTAATTTCCTTTCCTAGAAGAGGATTTTATTTCTGAATAGGCAAACATTTAAAATCATAAAAAAGAAAAAGCAACTACTTTCCTTGGAAGGATGGATGTAACATAAATCTTGAGCAGAACTATAAACTGTTGAGACAAGGCAATTTTGGTGGATTATGTAGCTCATATCAGATAGCAATAAATCAATCCTTCAAAGACAAAAGACTACAGAAAGAAGAATAAACCAAAGACTCTCCAAATAACAAAGGCCAGATACACAAAAGTAACTAAGGAGCTGAAGAGGCAAATAGATGCCTGGCAGGATTTTAAATGGGATCATTCAGCACAGCCACTCATCACCTGCTAGTGATTATTGGCGTCTTCAGGCTCCTTCAGGCCCAGGCACTTCCTTGACAGAGGTTAAAATCTCATTAGCATCAGGGAAAACAACTCATAGCCTTAAAATCTGCATATTTAGTATAGCTACCCTAAGGTAAATGGAATTTATCTAGTGGGTGGGTTTGACCTATCGTGAGCATTGATAATACACTTTTTTAAATACAGTCCTGTCT
Organism: Chionis minor; assembly: GCA_013398295.1. Taxonomy (NCBI): domain Eukaryota; kingdom Metazoa; phylum Chordata; class Aves; order Charadriiformes; family Chionidae; genus Chionis; species Chionis minor. The sequence continues at coordinate 94,940 of VZSF01007815.1, read as the reverse complement.
TTACTCACTTGGGTCATCACACTGTGTGGGTGTGAAGCTCTGCACATATTTACCTGGCTTGCTGATCCAGATCTGACTAGACAGAATAATAAATCTTGCACAAAACTGTGGCTTATTTGGTACAATGAAAGAATTCTAGCAGTGAGTACCAGCCATTAATGCTAGTTAATACTTGCTTGCTCTCGCACTTTGGAAATTAATTTTCTGTACTGCAAATTCCTGAGTTCGGGACAAAAAAATACCATTCCAGTGCTGTAAATAGCAAAATCCATACTACACTCTATGGCTGTACCCTGTAGTTCCAGTGGCTTGGAGTATGATAGATGATTAAGACGTGGGACTCATCCTGACATGCGGGCAGAACAGTCATAGGAGCTGGGAAGTGTTTCCAGGTCCCCAAAGCAGAAGTACGAGGCACAGGCCTTTTAGCGGAGCTGTGCTATGCTGAGAGTTACATAGTCATCCAGTATCAAATGTGGCTGGTTTGTTTGTTGATATTGAATAAGAGGATTGACTCGAGTCTTAAACTGTTGAGGGTGTGTGCAGGATATAGAAAGGGATTCCTGTCCTTCCTAAATCAGAAGAAATAAACATGATACAGATAACAAGATGTGGGGGGGGAAGAGAAATTGTTCTACATCTATTTAAACAAAAACAAACAAGCAAACAGATATTGAGGGCATAAGATCTTGCCATGACTGAGAATTGCTAGAACATGCCAGACATGGTGAATAAAAGGCAAGCAGGCAATGTTACTGCTGGAACAAGCAGAGATGTGAAAAATCTAGGAAAATTTACAAGTCTTTACTTGCCACTAGTCTGACAACAGATGATGATGACATATCCGTGAACATATGTTATGGAAAAAAGGACTACTTTCACAGGCTATGCAGTGATAGGGTCGTTGAATATTTTTAGCTCCAATTCTGGTTCTGGTTGGCTTGTATATCATCTTGAGTTTGAAAGTGCTGCACAGAATATTGTTCCACAGAATACATTTATTCAGAAAGAAGCCCTGGCATTTGAATACAATATAATTATGATTGTAATCCAAACCTATACGATTTTACATTTGCTTCATCAAAGATTAACATTCTCTTGCTTGGACTTTGCACGCTGACAGAGTTCAGCTGGAAAAAAAAAAATCAGAGTGCACTTCTTACAAGTGAAATGGTACTTCTGTGAGTGGCTTTTTCAAGTCCCTCTCCCCTTTGGCACCAAAGAAGTGCTTTTTCCATTCCATATCTTATGATGTACTTAAAACAGGGCAGCGTGGAACACCATAAAAATAAGTCTTCCTGGCTTAGTTCAAAATACATTTATCTGTTTAAAAAAGAAAAAGATTCTTTTCCAAAAGCTTGTCTATACATTAATCCTGCCCAAGGGCACATTTGATGTATGCTTTCACCATTTATGTGGCTTTTATACACAACTGCTTGCTTTGGTATTGACTAAAAAATGAATTTTTTACCAATCGGGCAGGACTGGAGAGGGAAGCATGAGATTGTCCACCTGCTATTCCTGATAATGTTTTCTTAAAGAAAGCACCTTACTGATGTGTTCCTCTCCGTACATCTCTCAAAGCACGGTTATTCAACTGAGGAAATGTATTTCTGGTCTCATTGTTTACTCTTTGCTCTTACTGCTAGTGTAATCCCATATTTTTTCACCTCTTCTTCTTTAATTACAACCCCTCAGTTTAAAAAAAAAAAAAAGTAGCCATTTGCAAATGGCAAATCAGTCCATGGGGGCTGCTTGGATTTTAAGGGCAGCTGCTGTTCAATGTATCTGGTGTGTCACTTTCTGTTTTGTGCTACTGTTTTATTGCTGCTGTGGGAATGGAGCAAAAATAGCGGCTACTGCAGTTCTGTTGAATAACCATCAACGTGATTCTAGCCGATGTGTCAGTCCCTCACTGGGCAAAAAAATGTCCATATTTGATATCCACTGCCCTACTCTGACCTGTAAATGAAAATAGTAACATGCTAAATAGCTACAGAAAAGCATGATCAGCTAAAAGACTCAGCTGATATACATAGGTGTGTTTGTGCTGCTGTGCATGTGTGGGTGTGAGAATACAGGTACGTGTCCAGAAAGGCTGGTGTAAGTAAATAATTCATAAGGTGCATGCAGTGTATTTAAATGTTAAATACATTGCCTTTCGAATTCGGTGCAACTATTGAAACCTGCATTTGGCTACAACCGCTCAGCTGCTGCATATTTAAAGCGAAATCACTAGCAGTCTGCAAATGCTGAGTAAAAATTACACAAGCCCCAATTATTGACAGACCACCTAAGCTTGCCAGCTTATCCCTTTGTGGAGCTCAGATTTATCTTCCTCCCACGCAGGACTGCTGCTTGTTTCAATTTGACTGTAAAGTCTTGACATCAGAAGTGCTGACTCAGGAAATGACAAGGAAGGAAAATTTCTGTTACTGCTGCGGTGGCTGAAGTCGTGTGGATTTACCCCACCGTGGCTTCTCCTGCCCTCCTCGCTCCAGCCGCTGCCCTGCGTCCGGCCTCCGCCAACCTGGACCTGCCGCCGGGAAAGAGCGCGAAGGTATTAAATACATCTAATAGCTGCTGGTTAACACGGTTCGGTGTTGAATCCATCTAGATCGTTTTACCTCTCCTTTCTATTCACCAGCAAAAGTTTATCCTGCGCCAAACCAGGCTTGTCACGTACGAAGTCTAAACGGGCTTTTGTTCTACCCAAGGCAAAGCGGCGACGTGCCTGCTGCCGTTTCCTGAACCGGCTGGTTTTCCCCAACAGATGGCACTGCCTTTCTCTCGTAGTTAGCCAAAAGTTTAAAAACATTCTGTTAAAAATAGATGCCCCACATTCTTAATTGGCAATCCTTTTTCTATTTATTGTTAGGCACAAATCAAATGCTGTTTAGCTCTTAGGCAAGCTCAATGCACAATACATAAAAGCGTAATGTAAAACACCCAGATATTTTCTTATTCTGTTCTGTATCTGCTTGTTTTAACAGGAAATACTGAACAACTTGTGTTTTGTCGCTAATATCTTCAGAAACGTAGTGATAATAAAATGGTTTTTTTTTCAATGGTGAAGATAGACCCCTTTTGTTTAGTCTTAAAACTTGCCACGTAGTCAGATTTCCAAATCTGCACGAAGCTCCCATTTTTACATAAATGAGGCCAATATTCCAGCATCTCTGGAGCTTGGCTACATTTACTGGGGTGTTTAAGGCATTTGGCCCTTATCCTGAAGAAGGCTTTGAAATCTCTTGTGCCAGCAGGTCTTTGTCGCGTGAGGAGACAGAGGTGCCCATGCCAGCCGAGTGTCCTGAGCTGCGGTCCCCCCAGCGGGGCCCTAATCCCGGTTCTGGGATCGGGAGGGCTCACAGCCTCCCTGGGGTTAGCCCTCTCCGCAGGGGCTGGGAGTGTGCTGAGGAGAATGTGACTCCATCAGAGTTCTCCTCCAACCCTCCCCGGGGTAATTTGCCAGGGTAATACCCTGGGGGTAATTAGCTACAGCTTCTTACCAGAGGCTCCTGATGCCAGCTCGGCTCTTGCAGGGAGCGGATGGACGGATGCGTCGCCAAGGGTGAGCCTCCCTCTGCTCTCTCCTCAGCAAGCTAATAATTTCTGTGGCCTCTTCTGGGACCCATTTCATTTCTGCAATTCCTTGGGCTATGCTGAGCAGAAAGGCCACATCACTCGATTACAAAATGAAACTGTAATGGCCTCACTATTTTCTAGTTTAGTCTGCACCTAGTCTTTCTTTTTGTGGTTGAGTTGTTTATGGTGGAGCAGAAGGAACATGTTTTGTTTTGCTTTATTTCTTTGCCTGTTCTTGCACATGGACAGATTTTCGGCCAGCTGCCCGCAGTTTTACTCCATTCCACCTCCCCCAACGACAGTCACAAATTCAGTGTAGGGCCTGATGTAAAGAAGCATTTGGTTTCCCTACCGGAGCTCTTCCAGCACTGTCAATAGCGCTACTGCCCACAAATACAGTTTTGTATGTGCTGGAAGGCAATGTCAGTGCAGGCCTTTTAGCACAGAGGCACGGGAGTAATTCTTTCTAATACGCATTCACATGCGTCTCTCTCCAGTGACCTTCATTTGCCATCTCTCTGCCTATTTAGTTGGTTTATTAGGTCCTTCTGAAGTGGTTCATAATATTCTCATAATATTGGACAAGTCGCAATAATTCTATCAAACTCCAATGTTATCAGCTGGCTTTTGAAGCCCCTTCTTCTGTTTGCTAACATATTAAACAACGCTGTACCTAACACAGTTCTTTGAGTCACCTCATTGTCAAAGCAATTGAAAGCCTTTTCTTCTTCCTCCTCTTTGGTGATTTTTACTTCCCAAGTTGGTTTTGTTCCCTTTGTCACTTCTTGTGATGAAGGCTATCAGCTGTTTTTAGAAAGAGCAGTAGATTAATCAGATATGCTTGTACTTGAGTCCGTTTCAATTTTAAAAATTCTGCACCATTTTCCCTCTTTTACATAATTATAATCTGGTTGTTTCCATACTTCATTTTTACTTCGTTTTTGTTTTAAGAGGTTTGGTTTTTTTCCTGGTGGTAGAGTAAGGTTTAGTGGACTGCAATTTTCAAGGCTAGTTCAACAAGTTTTTTAAAGCTAGTACACATGTAGCATCTTTCAGCTCTCCAGCAGCTGATGGTAATGAGCAAGGATGCAGGGTTTTTAATTAGTTCTTCCGACACTTACTTGGAAATATTTGCGTGCACACAAGCCAGTTCTGGAGATCTGTTGCTCACATATGCAAATGTTGCAGCACTTTCTGCCTTGAAAACAGACTTTAATATTGATTTATTTTTCTTACATGGGAGAATAGATACGCTGAAATGACACCTTAAAATCCTGTTTTGTATACAAGTGAAAATAAAATATTTGGGATCTTTGAACATGTCATCCTTTAGTGCTCATTTGTTCTTTCTTCAGTCCTCCTGCTTCTTGAGTATGTGCCTCTGTCCGTGTGCATGTATGAAAGAATTTGTGGGATTTTTTTTATTTTGCTTGTGATTTTTTTTTCACAGAGCTAATTTCTGTCCTGCATTTTGTAAGGCAGTAGCATGTGTATTTTTGTGTCGGTTTCAGCTGATGTGGTTCTTCTGTTTTGAAAGCTAACTGGTAAACAGCTTACCATGTAAACATAACCATTTATTTTTGCTTGACTTCTGCTTCCTCTTTGTGTCAAAATATCCATATTCTAGTGACTGTATTATGATTTTGTGGCTTTATGGTTATTAAGAACACCTAGTGTTATTTCTTGCATTGTGCCAGCCACGTGATTTCAGCCCCTAAGTCCCAGATGAGCTGCAGTGCATCTTTTGTAAAGGCACTTATTCTTGCTGAAAAAGACATCAGCTTATTACATCCACTGCTTTCAAGCAGTAAATTTTAACTTAACTTTACTCGTTAAAAGAAGAGACACATTTTTTTTCCAACCTTCATTTGTCTGTCTTCTATTTCTAATTGTTAATTACTTCTGTGGCTTTGCTCCCTTGTTGAAAGTCCACTGCTGTCAGGACTTCCCAGCACTTCCCTGGCACTGTGATGAGTTATCGCTGCCTTTTTTGGGGTGGCTGTCTGCAGTTTGTCATGCACAGGTAAGGCCTCCACAATTTCAAATAATTTATTGACTCATTCTTGAATCCCTTGCAATATTCCAGAATCATCATTATTTGAAAATTGGATACCAGAACTGGACACATCAATGCTGGTCCCATCAGTGATACATGCCTGTAATATCACCCTCTCCTGCATAATCATGCAAGTATTGCATTAACCTTAGCCCATAGATTGCATAGGGAATTCATGGTAAATTGATTTTCTGAAGTCCTTTTCAGTGTCACTGCATTTCAGGATATGGTATTCTGTGTTGTTAGTGTGACCTACATTCTCTCTTTTGACATATCTGACTTTGTGTCTGCCTGTATTCAAACCTTTTAAAAAATATTAATTCGTTTTACGAGCTGATTCAAATAGCGTATTGTAACTGACCAGTCCTTATCTCTTGTTATTTGGCCAATTTTTTTCTTTGCATACCTTTGAAGTAGCCAGTTTAAAATATTTGAACTATTTTGTCTCCTGAACAGAAAAATATATTTCCATCAATTCCTGTTTTAAAAAAAAGAGATTTTAAGAACAAGTAATAGAAACACTGGAGATACTACTAGCTGCGCCCATATTCAGATAGGATAACAATAACAGTGCTTTTATCAGTTTTTAATAAGTTTTACTGCGTTACACCTTTTGAGCAGTGTTGTGTTCAAACAGTGAATTCATTCATATTTCAAAAAATATGAATTCAAAATGCAAATATAATTATTTTTGACAACCACATTTTTTGACAAATAAAAAAAAATGTTAGGCTTGTTTTAAAAAAAATACTCTTCCCATATACTGCCTATGCATTTTGCTCTTGTTTTTCCACTTTTTTCCACTTCTCCAAAGAGCCATCTTAGCCACGGTTCCTAATCCAAATGGTTCTTCAACACTTTGGGAATTTCTCTATAGCTATAGTTCCTTCATTTTGTCTAAGTGAATAGCTGCTTTCCCTGCTTTTTCACACCGTCTACTCTGGAGTTTGTATTTAACCCATTTCTCGGATCACCCAGATTTAGATGGCTACCAGAATCTTTTTCTCCTCATTCCCTGCATCACTGTATGTCCCATGCCACAAGCCAGCATCAAGACTGGTTTACACAGTCTTTCTTTGCTTTCTCCCATGGCCATATCCTGTTAATGGATCCCATAAAGGTGTCTTAAATATTCCCACCAGAGAAGAGACTTCATCTTCTATCACCGCTCACCACTTCCAATTATACCTGGGCAGTGTTAAGCATACATATTACCATTTGAACTTAATATCTCAGACTGCAGAACAGGCGGTATGAGCTGATCTTGGCTTGCTAATCTGGTTTTGCACCAGCGACGTACAGTACTGTTTTCCTGCTGGCCTGAGGACTTGCCTTTCAAATCAGCATCGCTTCTATTGCAAGAACAACTATGCTGGATTTTTAAAGGTGAAAGGAAGAAAGAAGGAAAGAGCATGTGTGGGTCAAAAGGCTCTGGCTGGATGCTTTCTATAGATAGAGTCATTCTTCTCAGCTTGGGCCCATAACATGAATTTGAGGGCAGGAGGGCCCTGGAGTCCAGCCAGGTTTGCAGCTGTGGCAGAGAAGGGTTTGCCCTTAGGAAATGGGATTTGCATCTGCAGTGGGGTGGCAAGTTCTTTATTACCTGAGAAGTTTGAAACACTTATTCAGTAACGAATAAGTAACAGTGCACTCCATTTTTCCATCTCTGCTCAGAAGCATAGGGAGAGAAGTTATTTTCACGCACATATTTCATGGAATTTGCGATAGCCACCTGTCAGTTGACAGACGAACTTTTAGATGAGTAAAGCCAGCAGAGCAAGAGATGCCTGCTTAACCTGTTCAATGTTTTCTTAACGATAACAGAGGACACTTGGCATATTAGTGTTTCCTCGAAGAATATCCAAATATCCACTGACTTACAAGATCAAAGAAAACAGCAATGCTTTCGGTTGCGCTGGGCGTGATACGTGGGAGTGTGTTCTTACATAATTATTGACAGCTTGTCTGGATCTCTGTCAAGCAGGCAAGAGCCTGGTTGCTTAACTCTATCGGTCATCAAAGGTACTAATTCTTAAGGGTAGTTTGAAGAAGGCAATTCCAGATCTGACTGAAGTAGCCTCAGTTACTGGTTGTTAAATCAGTTACTGACTGCTGTATAAAAGCCATTTTTTGAGTGAGAAAGTTTTGTTTCACTAGGGAAAAAGAGTAAGTAAGAGAAATCCATAATGAGGACAAGGCAGTTTGTAATGGTCACGTAGGCTGCGTGAGACTCAGCTTGTGAAGGGACTGAACCAGTTGTAGACGCTTGCATCCTTGCTAGGATTTTGCCTCCCATTAGCTAACTGTGACCGCAGACGTGCTTTGACCTAGTGAAGAGATGCCTCAATTCTGCTGTGAATTAGAGAGGAATGGCAAGAGTTTGCCAGCACAAAGCAAGCAATGCTGAGGAGCCCAATTCCTGATACAGGTGCTTTGGGAGTGTCCAGAGATGCCTCTAGAAGTGTCTTATTAAAATACTGACGTCTTCAGCCCAACTATATCTTATTTTTTTGCCTTTGGAAGAGAAAAAATGTTGTGTTGACCATGCATAAGGAAACTAATGGCAGATACATAATAATGTATGAGATGGTATTTGTTTAGCTGAGTCACTTGCAGCCAGAGATAAGTGACAGTTCTAGCAAGTAATAAGCTGTCATGTAGTGTTTCTTAAATGCATGGATTTTCTGAAACCCTGTTCAAGAGGTCAATAGCAGAGCAGACGCAATTGTCTGCCTTATCACAGAGACCTCGAGAGTCAGCTCTGCATTTCCCTTTATTTTTCATTCCCCTGAAGTGGGAAACTTCTTCAAGAATTTCCTCCCAGAGCAAAGAAGCTTTCCCTAGATGCTGGGGAAGAAGACTGACTGTTTAGTTTTGGAAATGATCTTGTGATTATTTTTTATTCCACTTGTTTATTTTATTTTTTATTTCACATTGTTCCTTGAGAAAACAGTCTGTTTATTATTATTACTATTTGTTAGCCAATACTATTTTAATTGTTATTTTGATTTTTGTCCTGGTGGTGGCTGAACTTGCTAAGTACAATTTAATCAAAAGAAAGACCAGTCAAATCGGACTGTTAAAATCTATGCCAAGCATGTTTCTAATGTGCCCTCATCTTGAATCTTGTATTTGGTTGATTGCTGTGCTTCAAAGGGATAGAACTAGGAAAGGTACAGGGAAAGATAACAGGGAGAGAGTAAATAAACCAGACCCTTCAGAGGATCCACTAAGGGGAAAAAGACAGAGATGTGCACAATAATGAGTGTCATGGAGAAAGTGATTAGGGAGTGACTAATGCATTGTTTCTGACAATACAGGACCTAAGGGGGTTCCAATGTTATAACCACACAGGGAATTCAAAGCAAACTTTTGTCATGCAGGGCATAATTATTTTGTGGAACTCATTCCACAGGATGTTACGAGTTCAAAAAAATAAGATATATTACTGACGATAGGTCCATGGGGGACTATTAACATGATGGTACTGTGGCAAGCTCTAGTTCAGAAAGTCCTCTAAGCAGCTGATTGCTGGAAGCTGAGAGAGTATGCACATGGATTTCTGATTTGTCCTGTTTCTTATTCTCGTCCTCTAAGAATCTCCTGCTGATAGCCCAAAGACAGGATACAGGGCAAGGATGGATTTTGGTCTGACCTACAGGGACATGTTCATGTGCGTCGCTAGCTCTCCAGAAGGGCACCGCAGACAGCAGAGGAGGCGTAGGAATGTAGGGTATGCTCACTGAGTGAGTGATGTGGCCTGGTGATCTTTTTTTAATAGCCAGATAACACGAAGACACATCCACTGCAACTTCCTACACTTCAGCTGACCTCAGTAAAGCCAGTTTACACCAGTGCTAAGGTACAAAGATTGTTGGTGCCCTATAGGGGAAGTGTTTTCCAGTGTGCCTGTAGTCATGCTCTCCTGACCATCCAGGCTGTGGGACTTTGTGGGATCTCTAGTAGCATCCTCCCTACACACAGAGCTGGTTTTTCTACCAGAGGAGGAGGAAGATGCACAGCATCCCAACTGTGCAGCTGAAATGCAGCTGGAGTAGCAGGGGAGGATGCAGGGTGTTCTATGGAGCATGTATGATTGGCATATATATGCTCCATATGGGTAGACCCAGCCTGTTTCGAGATGCTGAAGTAAGACACGGCTACGTAAGTAAGATACTGCAAGACCTGCTGGAGTAGCAGCTCAGAGATCACCAGTGACAGTTTGTGTGTGCTCTTAACCTTTGGTAAATATGAAATATCTCCCCCTTAGTCATGAAAAAGGATTCAGGAAAGATTGTGTATGGTGAAGTAATCAGCATGGAAAAGAAAATCTATATGGGAGTTTGTCATGAACACATGGTAGAAATGCCTAAAGAATGGATTAAAGCTTCAGTAGCTTGGTAACATTGAGAAGTATTGAGAAACAGAGGATGCTTTTGATATAGGATGTGGCATGATAATAAGGCCAAGGCAAGATTATAGAACAAATTCTATGTGATATGGTGGAATAAAAGACAGGAAGGGAGTGAAGAGAGGGCGGTGGAGAGATTCAGAAGGGATTATGATCACATCAGGCACAGCTAGCTGCCTGTAGAGACTGGACAAGGCAGTAGAAGCAAGGATTTGTTGAAACACAGGGGGTGATGTAGGCAGGCTGTATATTCCTATCTGTGACTGAGAGACACAGGGGAAAGCTTGGAGTATCGACGAAGATGGCAAATGTCAAAGTGAAGGTTTACAGGGCTTCAAGAATACTTTCAGTCCCTCTCCCGGTGGTAACTGGGTGTCTGTGCAGGACTGCCCAGAAAAAAGGAGCACATGGACCTCCCTGTGTGTCCTGAGTTGAGGGAAATTGTGTTTTTCTTTGGCAAGGCAGCTTTCTGAGGTCAACAGTGAGTGAATAATAAGCTCATAAATGCCCCAGAAATACCAGGCCTCTGAAAGACTTGCTCCAGTGTCAGGCAGAAAAGGACAGTGCATCTCATTTGTTCCTCATTAACGAGGGGAATGCAGCTGTTTGCCCTGGCTCCATCTAGAGACACAGACATTCCTCTCAGAGAAGAGGGAAAAATGTTTTCTTCTGAGATACTTAACAGCATGGCATAAATTCATCTCTTGCTCATAATTTAAATTCGGCAGAGACAGATAACATTTTCTAAGTGGGCAAATATCAGGTGCAGGAAAGACTTCTGAGATTCTTTTACTTTGGCAGCAATTGATGGGTAAAATCTAGTTTGTCTTTTTCTTTTGTGTTTTTCTTTCTTTTTGTCATTTGTCTTTGTTAAATAGTTTTTGCCAAATTTGTTGACCTTTTGCAAAATACACGACCAAATATTAAATTGTTAAATTTCCTTTAAAATTACTTATAACCAGTTCAGGTTATTATATCAGTACATTTCATCTATATATAAATAGTCATGTCATATTTATACTTTGTAACTTACATGCATCTAAGTAAAATATGACGTTAGTGAGTTACAGGAAATTATATGAGGCTGGGTTTTAGTACTATTAAAATAATTGTAGAATACTCTTCAACTATGTTCCTACCAGAAATTTCAGATAGAATGTGACTGCAACAATTTTACTTTGAAATCTTCTAAATGCGTATGAAAATCGACAACTACCTCTGCAATAAATTCCACCTTGCACAGAAGCAAACACTGACGTTCACTAAAATTACAGAAAAGAGCATGACTTTAATATTAGATTTCTGTAATCACAATTTTAAGACCCCTTTTGCACATCAACATAATAATAATGTCTGAGACATTTCCTACCCAGAAAGCACAGTTTCTCTTAAACCTTCAGTTCATTCATTTAAAAGCAGTGTCAATATGTAACAGCCGTCACTACTGTATATGCATCTCTCACCCTAAATTGGCTGTTTGTATTATCATTGGATTTAATTTTGGAAGGACTTTTCAACAACCTATCAGATATTTAAGGAATATACAGTACACTTGTAATGATACAGGTTATTTATTTATTTAACTGTTGAAAGCTTGAAAGCCTCTTTTAGCTCCCTGTATCTATTTCTATATGTACGAATTATGAGACCTTGAATAATGAACGTGTTATTTAAATTGTGCTGTGACACTACATAATGCTGAGAAGTCATTTTCTACAGTTCACTATTCTCATAGTCAATGGTGCTTGACTTGATTACCAGTGCCTCATAGCTGGAGCAGATATGGGCAATGTTTTAAATTTGTTAAAAATTGGTTAGATAAAATTGTCTTGAATGAAATAGAGTAGGTTGGAGAGCCTATTCCTTCTGATAGTTTCCTACATGTGTCTTAATTGTCATGCATAAAATATCCACGATAGATTACATTTTTGTATTAAAAAAAAATAAAATAAAAGAGGGAAGGAACAGCTGAATGTTCTACCTGGACTCTGAAAACAGTAGTGGAGGAGGCAAACCTGGCTTTACATCCTGCCTTATGTTCCTAAAGCACAATTCAGGATAACTACGGCTAAGGAAATGGGTCTGAGCTTATTGCTTCACGGGTAAGGAAAAGGTGAGCAGAGAGATAAGTTCTTAGTATCCACTAGCTCCTCATGGGTCAGCTTACGAGGCAGATATAGTGATTAGCATTGTTACTGTAAGATATCTGCTTCCTACGGGGAGAAAGGAGAAAGTGGAGAACATTGTGCCCAATACCGGTCTGCCTTATAGGCTGCTCTGCCTGTGCAGCTTCACTGCGTTGGCATCCAGCAAGGAATTGAGCCCAGTATAGGCTCAATCTTCCTAGCAAAACTGCTTTTACCCTCCAATAATGATTTGCTCAGTGGTGCTAGTTTGACTGGCCCAGCAAAGTCACCAGGTGTATTACCATGATGCATCCATGTAAGGTGTGTTTTGCTAGTGTAGCATGTGTATTTCTGTATGATAAAGCGCTAAGAGGTTAACTACAAGACCTGGGAGCCTGGAAAGGACAGATTTCAACAGATGAGGGGGAAAAATGGTTTTCTATGAGCAGAAGAACTACTGAAGCCTGGTTTGCTAGAGGTTCCTTGTCACCTTGTAGGTATGGCTGGTGGATATGGCATATGCTCTTAGCTAGCACACTGCTCCCCAACAGTGCATGTACTGCAATGTCTGAGTTGTCTGCCTTTCTCCAGTGGAGCTCTCTAAATTGGATCACTCTCCTCTGCTAAAAACTGTAAGAATTTAGTCCTTTGGAAGTCCCTACCGTTAGAATAGAAGACATACTTGAAAGGCATTTCTGAAACACAGGGTCAAGCTGAAGCGTCACTGAAATCAGTTTGTCTTTGGAGTATGCTTCAATTTTGGTGAATTTTCTGGGGAGCGATAAAAATATCTGTTGGAAACATTTTGGCCCAGTGTCCATGGTAGGTCACTAGTCTTCAGGTTTCACATCTGTTTCTCAGGGCTGAATAATATGCTACAAGGCAGGGCTGGCTTTACCTGTGTCACAACTCTTTGTCTTGCCCTTATATGTCTCATTCTTCTGTTTCAAGCACATGGAGGAGACATTGCTTGTGGTGCAACGGATTTTGATACCCTCCGCTCTTGCTACACACACACACGCAGAGGGTTTATTCCATTCTCCTCTGTTGCATGAACCAGAAATAATCCATGCATTCTTGCCCCCACACCTTTATGATCAATTTAAAGATCTAATGAGATATTAACAAAATGAAAAGAAAGGAATCTTTATTCCAAGATACTAGAATTCTTGTGACATGGATTTGAAGCAGTTTATCATCAAATAGTATTTTTTAATTTGTCTTGATTCATGTGAAAGTAATTTGAATCCACATTAGTATTCTGTGAACTGATCATTAACACTTTTCAACTGATTTAGTAAACATATATTGCTTCTAAAATAAATAGAAACAGGAAAGGAGTACAGTTAGTGTAGCTGAGGCATGAAAACATACACATTAACATGCAAGGCAAAACTCCAGTGTTGAAATGGGGCAACACATCAAAGTTATTTTTCTAGCCATGTTTTTACATCTCCAGAGGATGCTTAAAAACAATAGACTAAACATCCTAAAATACATCTTTTCATAATGCTGCTTCATTCTTCACTACAAAATGGTGTACCGACTGTAATAAATGAATTGGCACGGCTCCTCTGAAAATATTAGGTAGTCAGGAAAAGATGACATGGTGAAGCTAAAGCGTACATCCTCCAAGAGGTTTGGCCCTGTGATAGCCAGTGAGACATTTGCACAGCCCTGTTTGGCATATAAGGCTTCTTCATGGGCAGAGTCTTTCTGTGTCCCAGATGAAACCGAGACCAGCTCTGATCCAGCAGCCATAAAGCCCTAGTAACACATTGCTATGTCCAACCCAACAAGCCTTCCCCAAAGCTTGAGCCTGTCAGTACCGGGCTAATGCAGCTCTGTCGTGTTCAGATCAGTGTTGGCCCATGTCCTGCTGGTGTGGCAAGCGTGTGGAGGGGCTCTGGTCTACTTGTCCATGCCCTACCTCTGCTGGCAAATGCACAAAATCCCAGCAGGCAGGCTGAGCGCGGAGCTGTGCTCAAGTAAGCCAACAGGTATGCGCTGTAGTATTTAGGCTGTTCACCTGGTGATAGGGATCTTTTCCTAAAGGCAGAGACAGAGGCGTCTTTTTTTCAAAAAGAAACCCAGCAGCCATCTTTGGAAAACATGGTCAGGGCAGTGTTGGTGCCTTCTCCAACACAACAGTTCAGTAGTCAGTATCTGGGTGCTCCAAATACGTCACTGTTTGAAGGTGTTCAACTCTGCATCTCCTGCCTCCCATGGAAGCGCTCTGCCCTCCAATCACAGGCCATTGGGGTATGAGGAAGGAAACTTTTTTCTTTCAAGCTTCTCCATTTGCATGAAACGAAAAGGATTAACTGGACTAAAGAGACGGAGCAAGTGCACACCAGATTGTTTACTGATACGGCTGAGGGTCTTCCCTGGGAGAGGGGGTTCCTGTCTTTTATGCCTGGTCTGTGACCTGTTACTGTGTTTCAGCTTAGAAAGAAGTAAGGACTCCTGGAAATTGCTTTTTCCCTCAGAAGTTGGAGTGCGACCTACTAGCTACTGGGTAAAAGGATGAGAGAACCTAGCACCTATTCCTCGAAGGAAAGGTCAGTGCCCTTTTGGATGGATTTGCCCAGTTATGTCACCTAACAGATTCTGCTCCACCTGTGAGCTGTTTACAAGAATACCAAATTTCATGATCCTCAGGGGGCTGAGATGTGAAAAAAATGCTGGGTTGTTCAGCCCTGCTAACGGTATGAGGCTTTTGAGTGTTCCCAAAATCATAAGTGCATAGAAAACTAGCAGGCTGTAAGCACCTCTTTGCCTGGCTGATCAGAGCTCAGCTGAGCTCAGAGGCTCAGTACTGAAACCGCCTGTTTCTTGCAAGGCTCAGTCCAGGTGCTTTCTGTAGACCTAAGTGTAAATGATTTGCTGAATGCCACCTAAGTAATACTTTGGATAAAGCTGGGAATGGATAATCCCCAGCTCCTATGCAAAATTCAACCTCAGTCAGTTTTGTGAAGGAGGAGTGTATATTGCTGGGAAGGAAGATGTTACGCATTAGCTTGCACAACTCGGGCAGTGCCTCTCTCTGAAAGCTCCATAATAATTCCTCTGTGAAAGCTGTAGGGTTTATTTGGTGCAATGTAGCTCTCTGACAGCTCACTTCGTGTGCAATGGCCATGCAGAAGGGAGAAGGACATCATACTTGTATTTCTGAGACTTCTGGGGTGGTCCCCACACTGCTAAAATTGACGCTGTTTCAGGTGTTTCAGGATGGATGCTGACAGCAGCCGAGAAACATTTGGCACAGCTCAGGAAGAAAAGTGCAAAGGTGACAGTCTCCTTTACTAGCTAGCTGGGGCCAGTTCAGCTTGCACCACCTGCCAGCAGACCCAACTGCGCTAGGACAGCCAGCCCCTCCTTGCCTTTGGATTCATCTGGACTTGAAAGGTACTGAGAAGATTTGAATTCAACCTTATGCTTCATGCTGGGAGAATGATTCAGCCTAGAATCTGCTTCTACTTGGACTATTTTGTAGTAATATCTTATAAAAGGTCTTGCAGAAATATGGTAGATATCTGCAGTGCCCCACTTTGGTCTGTGTTCTCTATCAAATCTCTCAGGGCTGATCTTGCCACAGTAAGATGTATTCCAAATTTTTCCTTTTTGCTGTGGCGCATCGGCTCTAATCAAGTATTCCCTCCCTGGAGAAACCAAGCACCTTATTTTGAAATTTTAAATTCTTGTTCCACGTTAAAGCAAAGATTTTTGCAAATACGGCAAACACTATTGCTGACTGGCAGCTACGTCTCAGCTGCACATATGGAAAGATGGAAATTTTTTGTGAAGAGGCATAAAGTGCTTCTTGAAGCAGAGATGTGAATTCACATCAAATGAAATGTGAGCAGGGGGTCCTTTTTTTTGCATTACATTATAGAAAATGGTTCATTGCGGATTATAAATAGTAATGATCTGGACCACACTCTTGTGTATTCAGTTCTAATTAGAAATGCACTGAGCTACCAAAATGATGCACCTAAGCCAGCTTCCTTAGGACTGCAGTTACCTTCTACATAAATACGCCTTTAACCAACAGCATATAAAAAGAGCAATGATGACATCCAGAGGACAGATAGTTTAATCATAGGTACTGTAGGCATCCTCAGCAAATTTCCTGGGGATATATCCCTCACCTACTTTTTCTGTTTAAAGTCTGTTCCTATTAAATCAGTTATTGACAGCCTGCTGAGTTCCTCTAATTCTTAGTTTTCATGAAACTGACCTTGTAAAGTTGATTGTTTCACCCCCAGTGCAAAAATTATACGTACAAGGTAAACTTTTATTAGTTTCATCGTTTTTGTGTGCCCTATCGTTCTATGTTATCACTGAATCCAACTGAAAAGCAAAGCACTCTTGTAAGCTATTGGTAAACTTCAGGTTAATAGCTGTCTGGCTTACTTCACCTGTAAGTGCTCCTACTGTGGAACCTCTCCCTATATGTAGGTTTTTATATAATCTGTCTTAGTAACCTTCCATACTCTGGTTTGGCAGTTATTTTTGGGTCTGATTTTGTTTGCAACTGCAAGAGTATTGGCCAGGTGCACGATATGTAGAAGCCACTACATTGAAAAGCCTCTGAATTCCACAGAAATATCTATGGATGGGTGTCTGTTTTATTGACAAATTTGAGAGAGATGCATTACCAATGCTAGTTTGTTAAGCACGGCTCCACAATCAGAATTTAATTGAAGCATGTTACCTATAATAGGTTCAGATATTTGTGTTCTTCAGCATTTTATGAATTCAGAAACAGATGGGCTATGACCAGGAAGCAGTAGAGAACAGACTGGCATAAAGCAGGTTGGCTCTCTGACAAGTGCAGGTACAGCTGTGGTATGTATTTTATTCAGCATGCCCACCTACTGTATCAGCAGCCTGCCCTACTAGCAATTCAACTACAACTGACTTAATGAAGACTAGAAGTAAGCATGAATCCAGACTTTCCATGGATCATAATATTTGAGAACCCAGAAGAATCAACGTGACGGAAATCATGCCAAGTAATTTTTTTTTTCTCCATCTTTACATGCAAGAGATAACAAAAGCACTGGCATTTTGAAGGGGGGAGGAAAACCCCACCAAATGTAATCAAATTTTGGTCTTTGTTTATTGCTTTTTTAAAACTGAAGAAGGAAAACCTTGCTAAGTAGTAGCTTATAGCTTAAATTAGCATAATTGTGCCAAGAAACATGATGAAATGCTGGCTGAGAGCGCTTCTGTTAGTAAAAAAAGAGAGATTATATGGGTGACAGAGGGGCCAGTTATTGAAGGTTTCATGCAAGAAGCGTACAAAGGGTATTTTTGGTCCCATTTGTGCCAGTCTTTGCAAGTCCCACGGGGAAAGAAATTTCTGTGGCCAGAGATGACGGAAAAGAATCCTTCACCTGAACATCCCTTAATTGAAAATGTAGTATTTGCTGGTCTATGCATTTAAAAGAGGTGCTTCTCTTTGTCTTTTGGCACTCCTTATAGATCCGGTTGAATAATCTTGCCTTTAGGTATAGTATACCTTTTTATCTCTATTTCTGTATCTATCTAACATCATATATTGTAACCTGCGGTAACATACAGTAACCCACCAAGTGAATTTGGAAAAACAACAACCCATAATTATTTTTTATGGTGATTGTCTGACTTGAAATATTGAGGTAATTATCAAGTTAAATTCCTATGATCCCTGCAATTTCTATGAAACCTGGAGATGTCACTACTTGAGTTCTGGCACATCTCTTAAAGTAAAATTATACCACCTCAACCTAAGGTTGTAATTAAAGATGTAACAAAGTTAAGTGAAAAATGGCTATGTGGTTTGAACGAAAAGCAGACTAATCCCCATAATTAGAGATGGTGCAAAATTAAACTTACTGGCCACAAGTTCTGCCATGCAGGAGCCTCACGCTGCAATCTGTCAGTGGACAAGACTCTTGATGTAAGTGGACAAATGCAAGGAGGAAGCCTGGGGTATGGGTCCAGGGAAGAGCCTGTGGGACCACTTCCTTTGGAAGGTGAGTGGCGTCTTCCAGAATGCAGCAAAGCCTTGGGAAAAGCCTCAATGAGAGGGTTTTTTTATAAATGTGACCTTAATATGATTTTTGTTTGTGACACTGGGAAGTACTGCTTTGGTCTCCAAAGTGAGATTGTGGGACATCTTTGCATAAATTACTTTTGTTTGTATCTGGATTACTAAGTGAAAACTTTAAAACACTACGAAATAGTATTTTAAGAGCTCTGATGGGCAGCAGAATATGCAACCTAATCTACATGTGTCTACGTACCTCCGTGTGCACACGCGCATCTATATTGTAAGCTTATATGTGGATTGGTGCTTACATTTGAAAATGAAATCCTGGAAGACTAGTATGATTTTAGTGAACCTTCCACAGCCTTATTTTAAGGCTCCTTCCTTTGTTGTGGGGCAGGCACTGTAGCAGTGGAAGCCAGCAGGGTTCAAATGACAAAGACACGACTGGGAGTGCCACTTCAGGACAGTAAAGCAGAGAGCTGCTGCTCAGGAATTCAGTTTCACGGTGTAATTGTGCTAGCTGAGCTGTGTGTGCCGTGTATCTTGCTTACATCTTGGACTCTTGAAGATTTTCTTTTCTCTCGTTCTCTTGTCCAAGCTTCACATTTAACCTTTGAGGCAGTTTTGAATGTATCCCTTCATAAATCGTAGTCCAGTAGCACTAACCTCAGGCAGCTCTTTAGTGTTTTTGACTCCCTTCTCACGCTGTTCCTCCTCAGGCTTCTGCTGGTCATTCTCATTTCTCTCCTGATGATTTTGTCACTTCTCTTCAATGTAAAACTCAGGGGATCTATGAGACTGTACAGTGCGACTGTGTTTGTGATGTTGGGGCCTCTGCCTGATGCTACACTTCGCTTCATTTACCTTTCTCATTTCATTGCTTTCCCCATGTTCCAGTAGTGCTGCCTGCCCCCCCGTTACTACTATAGGGCTGACATACTGTCCATCAGATCCTGTCCCCTCCAGCCTCCACCAAAATATGTTACCTTTCATATTGGCGACTCCCTCAAAAGCACTAAATCTTCTGTGTCCTCTAGAATTTTTTCCATTTGGTTTTAAATGTCCCCTAGCTGTTCCGATGCTGAAAAAAAACACCTCTGGACCTACCGATCCTTCACAAGCTTTTTAAAACCGCTCTCTGGTATTTCTTCTGTCAGCATTTTTACAGCATTTCAAGACTAGTTGGTGTCACAAAGGGGAAGAATATTTCGCAGCAAGGGTAAAATACTACAGTCAGTTCCATACAGACTTAGTACTGAAGAGTCGCTTAAGTGAAGTGTGATGTTGGATGAAGGGACTAAGTGATGGCTCTTTGAGATTTGTCCAGACACAAAACTGTACCTAAGCTGTCCCTTGACTTTTTTTCAGATGACAGGAAAAAAATAAGCTTTAGGTATGGAGAAAAAAAAAAATGTTTAGTCCTTTCAGCTCCTCAAGTACAAAAATGGTCCCATCCAGAAGCTGCTAAACAGGACCTCATTCTAGAGGACCGGTATCTTTGCTGCTGAGGTGGCAAAGGATGAAGGCCCTGGGTAACGGCACCCAGGTGTGTTGGCAAAATATCCTGTCACTAATAGAAATACTGGAATGCGATCTCCTCCTGCATGTAATGAGCTCCCATGAATGCTGGATAAACCCCAGAGCTGTTTCAGCCTTGTCTCTCTTCCGAAACCATGTGTATCTGCCAGCCAGTCCCACAGCTGGTTGTGCTGAATATCTGCAGTGCTAAAACTAGAAGTCAGAGCTGTTCCTGAAAAGAGTTCAATAAAATGATTTGGGAAAGCTGCTTGATTAAAGGGGTCTAAGTATAAGGACAGCATGATGTGAGTCCCGTGTTATTTTCATAACTGCAACAACAGACACAATTCTGCCTTCAGATCTCCACAGGTGTTTGCAGGGAAAGCAGGTGGTGAGCTGAGAAATTTGGCTGAGGAAAGCACTCAGATAATCTACAAAATAAGATCTTAAATAAAGAGAAGACGAGATGTTCTTCAGAATAGAGTGGAGCAGGAGCATTTGTTAGGCTCAGTATTCAGTTTGCTGGTATGAGTGTGATACTCTCATCACCAGGGGAAGGCTGAAAGGTGTCTGCTCTCTGAATCCCAGCTGCCCAGAAACATTAGTGAGAGCTGGGAAAATTCAGGGAGGAAGTGCTGCTCCTGAAGTCAGTCTCTTCCACCTCCCCACCCAAATAAAAAACTCCATAGTTACTTCAAAGGTGGGTTGTAGGGAAATAAAGAGCTGAAGCTTTAAAGTAACGGTCAGTGAGCTGTGTGTTGTGCCATTTCATCAGCTGTGCAGGCAGTTGTGGTTCTGAGTATCTTCTTCCTGCACAGGATCGTTCCTCCTTCTGTTGGTAAATGGGGTGGGATGCAGGGCTTTGCTGAGGGCAGGGAGCAGACATGATATATATGATGAGAATTAATGTTTCTGAGTACCTGGTGTCCTACACTGAGCTCAGCAGCTGGGCTGTAGAGTGACGCTGTGTTATTTCAGTTCCTTGTGTAAGGAGTAAGCAGGGATGTTTGTGGTGGACAGTTGTGGCGGACTGTCTCAAGTTCAGAGCAGGAGGATGCCAGCTGATCTTTAAGAAGAAGGATTTAAAGGCATGTAGCAGAAGGCAGGGGAGCAGAGAAGACGAAAGAGAAACTATAATGGGAGACAACTTTTTTTGTATGAATGGAGTGAAGGGGATGAGTTCAAATTTATTGGGGAAGGGTTTTCATAAGGCAATGTTTTTGTAGTGAAGAAGACAAGAATTTAGATGCTGTCACAGAGTAAACTGAAGAAGGAGGATCTAAAAAAGTCAATAATAAGAAAACAGATCAGCAATATTATTTTCTTTTCTCCTTTTTTTTTTTTTTTGGTGTTTTTCATTGAATGAGCTGTGAACAGGTCAAAAGCAAGAGCAGGAGCAAATTCTGTTGAACTTGAAGTGCTCTGCCCCATCTCTGCCAGACAGTGTATATCCCTGCTGGAAAGGATGCTGGAGAAACAACATCCTTTTTGATAGTGACTCAGACCTGAAAGTGAGAATAATAGCTCCGACTCAATCACAGGCTGTTGTGGAGGGAGATTAATGCCAGGAGACATGGCCAATTCTCTTTCTTTGTGTCAATCTACTTTCAAAATACAGGACATGCCAGTTATTTCTCTTGGAGAGGAAAGAGAGAGAGCTGATACGAAACAGAGATAAAATCTGGAGCATAATTAAACAGGCATTTTTCATATCTTTACCATTGTCTTCTTTCTCTTCCCTCTTATCCTTCTGTGTCTTGTTCTTTCTAAAGCTGTTGCAAGTGGGATGGATGCTGAAGGGATAGCAGCTAGTTTTGATGCCAAATAAGTACTCCACGTTTTATCTGATACATGGCAAGACAAGTTCAGGCTTTTTTGTTGTGCATCTGACTATATAAGGCATTTTATGAGTAGTCCATCATACAAAGACATTATATTACTGGGTTTGTCACATCTTTGCATCAATTTTCAATTCAGTTTCTGCATTTTCCTCACACTTCCAGCATTGAATATTTAAAATAATTGCGATTAACCGAACTGAGATTGCAGGTAGTAGCACTTCGACTTGACGTTTTATTACACTGATTTTCTTTAAGACCAAGCATTGTAGATTGCCTCAGGATGGGGATAGGTACTTTTTTCTGTTGAACTGATACTTCAAGTCTCTCTTCAGTTCAGCATTAACTAGCATTTCTATTATCTCTTGGCTTTCTAGTGAATGGGGTGGGATGGTCCCAGTTGCATTCTTACTGAACTCTCTTATAAGTGATGGTGGTTGACTCCACTTCTTTGTTCGCGTGTTGAGTAGGGTGTGAAAAAGTTTTAAGATGCTTTATGATACTGATATAACCCTCAAAGGTTCTCCTGTTACCCTGGGGTTGGGATAGTCCCAAGTGTAAATAATATTTTTGTCTAAGTGATACTATCTTGTTCTTGTTTTTAACACCATGAAGCAGCTAGAAAATCTCTGGCTACCGTCTCATCCACAGCCTGTGCCCCTGAATATATCTTCATGGTAAAACTCTTTTTCTGTTGCCTGAGGTTCTGACACATCTGCCCTGAGAGCCTTGCCCTGATGCAGGGGAGATCCTGACCTCTCTTAGGCTCAAGGAGTGGTGTATGCTTCCATATTCCAGGGGCTCCTGTAAAAGAGCAGGTCTGGACTGAGTTGGTATATGGCACTAAGTTTGGGAATATAAAGGGCTATACAAACAATGTCAAAGTTTATTACTACATGAGGCAAAGGCAGCTTTACAGATCTATTTGACACAGAAACTATTTGTCTGTTAGATGTCTATTACCTGACTGTCTCTCCTGGCTCTTTACCCCTTTTACTAAGTGGTGGATAAATTCAGCCTTACCCCATCCCCCACACCTTCTGAAAAATTATACTCTCCTGCCGCTGCAGCAGCAAGAGAAACATCACTGCTGTCAGTGACTTCAGTGAGTGACTGGAGCATGGAATACGTCAAATGGAGCCATGAGTCTGCTCTAATGGAGAGCTCGCTTCTGGAGGGCAGCATATTGATTTGTTTAAATGCTTATGCTCTGGGTTCTTGTGCTTCCTTTTGCCTTTGTGCTTGTGTTTGCTTTTCACCTTCACACTGATATACAATGAGTCCCATGGGACTGTTTCCCAACTGTCATAGTCATGGTATCTATTGTCATTACAGACAGAGAGGACAGGAAATGCTTTTCTGTTCTTTTTTAGGTGACTTTAGCAGTTAGAGAGCTTCCCATGTGAGGCACTGGGGACGAGGACATGTAAAACTGGGCTTGTCCCTTCCTGAGGTACCTCAAAGGATTTTGGCAGCTGTCCATTTGTCTCATGCTGCACAAGGAGGTCTCAGTATAAGGGTGGCAGATGTAGTCTAGATGTTGTAGATGTGGATGTTATCTGACTCTTCTGCTAAACTGACTTGTATTTTCAAGGGTACGTTTCTGTGTTATTACGGTTCTCGGGCTTCTCCAATAATGTCAGCAATATGGTGTAAGTGAAGAATGCACCAAAAGGGAGCAGGCACTGAATTCTGTCACCTGCTACTGTCCGAGAAAAGGGAACACGGGTCCATAGACGCAAGCTGAGCTGGAAGGATCTTCAGAAGTGGCATGTACTTGGGAGAGAGAAGCAGCAGAAGAAATCATGGGAGCCGAGAGGATATGGTGGATTAGTAGGGACCTTGGGCATCATCTATCTTACTATGTCCACATTGACACACGTGTGAGCCACAGGGAGACGGTGGAGTCCAAACATGCCCTCATCTATCAAATGCATTGCATTTTTGCACGTTGCACAAATATATCTCCATGCACTGTGCTGCTGTAGCTCTGTTATGGTTGTGAAGGGAGTGTTTATGGGCCAAAGCTTGCTATTGAGCCTTTTCTCATGTCTTCCTGATGTCTGTTTCTTGTTGCTGGGAGGCTGAAGGTCATCCGTCATCAGATTTGGATAAGTTGAAGCTAGAGCACTTGCTGTGTGAGCATTTCCTTCACTGCTTTTAGGCTTTCTGTGCATCTGACAACCTCCT
Source organism: Chionis minor (assembly GCA_013398295.1). NCBI lineage: Eukaryota > Metazoa > Chordata > Aves > Charadriiformes > Chionidae > Chionis > Chionis minor. Next base: position 71,176 of record VZSF01007815.1, on the reverse strand, counting down.
GAAATCTGTCTCCAAACAAATACAAAAACCTGAAAAAAAGACAGCTTGGTTATCAAAATAGCAAGGCTACAACTGTGTACACAAAAAAGCATGTCTGTTCTTTGTGGAAAATATCATAAAAGCAAGATTTGTTTGACTATTAATATGTACAGCCTTAGAAACTGCAGGTAGATGCTGCATCAGGAGGTATCTGCATGTGCCCCTAAATTTTTTAGAAGTCAGACTTCCCCTGTGGAAAAAATTGTTGTTCAAAGTTAGAGTTAGCCTTTCCAAGGCATAAAGGAAATCCCACAAGTAATGAACGATGATTAATTTTTTGTTTGTTCTGTGCAGACACAAGAAAATGCTGTGATATTTTGTGATGGTGAATCATCTTGTTTGTGCATACTCATCTCTCATATGCCTGGAAAAGGCATTCTGTATTTTGGGACCCATTCTCTCATTATCAGAGCCACTATGTTAGGTCTTATAAACCTTTTCAGAAACTGATTAAGCTTCATCTAAAAAAGCAGGCCAAAAAAAAGGGGTTTTGGCCCTCAGTATTCCTATTACTGGGCAGTCATTCCAGGGCTTTTATCCATCCTATGACAGCCAAAATCATTTTATTTCCAACCTTAGTTTATTCATTGCCAAATTATATCATGTGAAGAAATGAATGAATTATCAAATATGCCAGACTGCAGAATAAACAAAAGTGGTGTCACTAAACACCATATCCAGTATTTAGGGAGCAGACTTGAAGTATATTCAGAAAGATTCAATGCAAAAGGCCATAGAGCTAATTACCAAGTACAATAAATGACTACTATGAAAAATAGGCCATGTCGAGAATAATCTCTGTCAAATGTAGCTAAAGACTGTCCTCCTTAATCCGTTTAAGAATTGAGAGGGTATTAAAACCTCGAACATGTAAATCAGTTGTGCAAGTTTACAATTCACTGAACCTCATATATCTCCAGGTTGGTACGCGTGGAGGGAATTCCATCATGTCACTTTAGGAAAAGTTAAGATAGCCAAGACTGGCTGACATGGAAGAAAACCTCTACCAGCAAGTCTCAGATTGCTGGCAAACTAGTGTTAAAAAGGGTGCTGTGTTTCACAATAAAGCATTCCAACGATGTGGACGCTGTGACATGATTTCTCCGAAAGGTGCAGAAGGTGAGATAAGCATCTGTCTCAATTCTTTACAGAGCCCTTGGGTTTGACAGTAGCAAAACATATGCTGCCTGGCAGGTGAGCCCACATTTGATCTACATAGCACTTTCTTTTAATGCCTATGGTCCTGGCAAGGGCTGCACGGCACGTAAGATGGCTTTTAGTGAGTAAAACAGGATTTTTGTTTCCAGACTTACGATTTTGCAACAGAATATTTAGTGGGTTTAGTACTCCAGAGACGCAGAGCTGAGCACTGGTGAAAATCTAAAGGTCTGGGTATTGAAATATCTTGAAATAGTCATAGTCGTGGTGTGGAGGTCTTCCAAGCGCTCTTATCCATGGCAGTCTTGTAATTAACTGGAGTGTTACTCCTTCCAACAGAGGAGGTGGCTGAGGATTCAGGAGTACTGGAAAAATTTGAAATTGCATTGTTTTGTCACAGAACTCAGTGATCACCATAGAAGACCCTTTTGACAGCAGCTTTACATGTACAGTTATTTCTCAACAATGCATGGATTTGTATGATCACATTCATGAGCAGAGGAGCATGTTAACACATACCCACATCCACCCAAAAAAAAAGACAATATGTCTTCACAAAGAGGGAAACTTTCAAATAAATAAATGAACGGGGGTAAAACATCATCTATTTGATGTGAAGGGTCAGATTCACAGACTACTTAACTTCTCTGCTGCTGTGCAGCCTTCTCAACTGTAAAACAAAACCCCCAAGTGCTCTTCCAGTATCATGAAGATGTTTATTAGAACTTACTTTCGTAGCTATTTGTTCATATGTTTCTCTCTTACTGGTGATAACCACGCAAATAGTTTTCTGTGCTTCACTATTGATCTCTTAGCATCCACTCTTCCTGCAGGATGAAGCTTTTCTTTGCATTGTGTTATTATGTACTGCCTCAAGTTCTTAGTATATTTCAGCTACATCAGCTTTCTGGGCTCTAGGTTGTCAAGAATTTTAGCACAAGTTAAGTATACCCAATGCATATTAGGCCATTTGGAAACAAGGTTAATAATGAACATGTCTAGTTTGGTAAGCAATGCAAAAAGCCTGAGTATTTGTTGTTTGGCCTAACTCAGCTGTTTGCGTGTTTGACTGGCTGTGAATGGACATACCCTACCTCTGAGAGGGCCCCTGTGGCCTTTCGTAGGATTCAGCATGGATATAGAGTTCCACTTGCATGGATGAAACAAGAGGATGAGGGACATAAGTAGCAGAAGTGCATACAGAGAAAAAAAATGGACGCAGTATATCACAGATACTAAGATGTTAATAGATCTGTTAGCTTGTCATAGGGAAAGACTGGCTTATTCTATTAAAAAAAAACCCAACAAACTTTTCTGTTATGTTGTTATTCTGAATTCTAGTAAACACAAAAGATATTATCACAAATAGTGCAGCATGTGTCACCTACCTCAGCATAGAAGTTGTCCTCATTAATTGGGTGCCCTTAAAATGTGGGTGTTAAGAAATGATGTAGAGATTTTTTATGAAAATACTGCTTCATTCCAATATATGCACAGCACAATTAGGTTGCAATTAATAGCTAAGAAGGTAAAACCAAATTTGACTTTAAATAGAGTCCTGAGCCTCGAGTAGCTATAATAAGGTTACACATTAAATTACCTTAGAGATCAAAACTAATAAGCCCAAACTAATAATTGCCAGCCGTAAGACAACAATTTGTTATTTCAGATGAGACAACTTTGAAGGGATATGAAGGAACAGAGAAAAATGAGTTCATGTGCAGTTATAGCAGATATCACTTATCACACAGTAATAAGACAGTGGACAGCCCAGATTGCAACTGTGAAATATAGATAAAGCAAACTTGCAAATAGAAGGAAGTGTGATCATCTGTAACACTGACAAACAAAACTAAGAAAAAAGAATAGAAAAGGAAAATAGAAATCTCATTCAGTAAAATGTGGAGCGCAGATTACAGAGTAAACTAGAAACACTCCTAAATTAATAAAAGAGAGATAGAGTCCAGTAGTAAATTGGAATGCAGTTGGTTGAAAAGCACATATTAATGATCTTTTTCCCTCTGTTGCTGCTTTCTCTGCCGGGAGTGAGCACTCCTCAGAGATTTTGTTTCTCACTGCCATGATTGCTCATTTTTTCAGCAGAGATAATGAGATCGAGGCAGGAATAGCCTTCTTTCATTCTCTTATTCCATTTCATTTCTCTCCTCCAATTTGCACCACAAGAACGGCAGAGAGAACATCAAGGAGATGAGTTGGGAATGGTTCATGGTCAAGAGGGAAGACACAGTCTGCCGAGGGGTCCTAGATGGAGTCTCAGCTGGAGTTGGGGCACCCTTCTCTCCCTGTCCTCCCCACTCAGCTGGGTTTCTCCATCCTCACATCACTCTGTGTGACCCTGTCTGGGGCCCACAGGGAAACTGAGATGGGCCAACAGAGGAAGAATGAGTCAGCCATGAGACTTCTTAGATGCTTGGCTATGTTGGTTCATCCAGCAACGCACCACCCTGGAGCAGTGCTGTGAGGAAGGTTTCTGTTAAGAATAACCCAAAATCTGCGTGTGCTTATTTTCCTGACTGCTAGGAATCATCCCAGCCAGGCACTTGCAGTCAGTGCTCAAAATGGAGGCGCTCCTCCTTCGCTGTTTTCACAGATATCACCTGGAAAGCACAGAACAGGAGGAAATGGTAAGGAAGGTGTGTGCCCTGCAGTGCACTTGTGCAACCAGAAGCCAAAATTAGCAGGGGGACCATCTAATTGTATTTGTTCTGCTTGCAAATAGATAACCCCCCTGCTAATTTCAGCTTCTGCTTACAAAAGTGCTCTGCAGTATTCGCTCCCCCCTTCCTCCTGTTCTCTCCGTGATTTTTTTTTTCATCTCTCAGATGTGATTTCCTTACATTTCCAGCTCTATTTTCTCTGCCTTTTCATCAATATTTAATATGTGAGTGGAACAGTGGGCAGTTACCTTCCTTTTCTTTTCCCTTTTTTTCCCTCTAAAAGTGCTGGTACTCAGCTCTGGCTGCAGAAGCGCTTGGCTCCTGGGAGCACTCGCTCCGTTTGAGTATTGCCTGCATTAAGGAGCCAAAGCCTAACCTGAGGCTGCCAGAGGGGGTTTAAAAAAGGCAATAATGACTAATTGACCTCTTTAATGAGCTTAGGAGTTATAAAGTAGATAATTGCAGTGCATATGACATATTTTATCTAGGTTTTCAGAAAATCTCTGATAAGGATCTACATGACAGGCTGTTTCTGAAGATGAACCTAACAGGGGCTGAGAAGGACGTGGCATAGAAATACATGAAAGAAAATGAATTTTCTCTGCTGAGGGATCGTTGTCCCCCAAAAGGGAAGAGTTAAGTGTGATTAATACCTGGATTCATAGTTTGATTTTAAATAAATTGCCTAGCTAGAAAGACCCACTGTAACTCGCTGTATGTGCTGATGATACTAAATTATGATGCATACTGAGCACAAACTGAGTGGCAAGAAATATTCATCGTGCTTTAGATCAGCTCAGTAATTGAGCTGACACATGGCAAATTAAATTTATTACTGAGAAATGTGAAATAATGCACATTGTTCTTGATATAGAGATGACAAACATAAAGTCCCTCTAGAACATTTTGACAAAGCAACCTTTACTAGAAGACAGTTGTTCTAGACAATGTATACAGGGAGAGAAATACTTGAAAAGCTGAACACAGGTGGGGCTGGCTTTGGCACTTGGTCTTCTCTCTATTGCTCTTACCCATTCATCACCTGTTTTTCCAGTTCAACGCAAAGCTCTTAGGTTGCTCAGGTTTTCTGAAATCTCGTCTCCATACCTTGTGGTTTTAAAAGGATGAAAAACAAAGTGAGCTGGATGCATGAGGAAAAGTCCCTCAGTCTTGGAGTGGAAAAGCAGGGAAAGTGCAATAACTGAATTTTTAAAATGTGCTGGAATGATCACCCTGAAAATACTATCTATTTTGCCCTTATATCTGTGGCAGTAAGGTAAAGAGATATGAAAACAGCTATTTCATAGGACTCAAGTGAAGTGGGTGATGTGGGTTTGGTCATATATCTGCCTTTTCGTAATATGCACACTCCGTGTTGTTAAAACAGCTTATGGCTAAGATTTGAGGCACACACCTGTATCTTGGGAGATCTGATGAACTAATTGCTTAATCCAGATCTAATAGCCCAAGGCAGTATCTGTGTGATTTATTTTGGTCTTTCAGAGTCCAGCAGTTCCCATTACCCTCATGTGTGACTGCTGTGATTCCCAACACCTATTTTCATTTCCTTACAGTCATGCATCTCTGAATTCACTGGAACAAGTCAAGATGGAGTCTACTTTTTTATTTTTACTTCTCAGTTTCCATCTTATTTTGCCAGATATGATGGGCAGTTTCCTTAATTGGCATTAGAAGCTGCTACTTGGGAGAATGTTGTGGGAGGACTGATGGTGCACGGAAAAGCGGGGGTAAGGGCTTCCAGACACAGCCACCAGAGAAAGATACAGACTTTTGCAGGACAGATGGCCAAACAGATGATCGAGGCTGCCAACAGTGACAGAGTAGAAACATAAAAATAAGGTATATCTATCTGACTTTCTTTTCTTTTTTTTTTTCCCCTTTTTTTTTTTTGTTTTAAGGAAGGGTTAAGCTGTAACATTTGGGTAGAATTCTGTGGTGCTTAAATTCATTGCAGGAGAGGGAGAGGCACAGTCCCAGGGGCAAGTCACAAGACAGCAGTCCCTCTGAGTGATCCTGATGACCACAGGATGCTTGTAGAGCTTTATTGACACCTTGATTCTAGTTAAAACACACTTGACTATGTGACTCATTAGAATTAACGTCTTACCAGAATTAGTCCTTTTAATTGCTGCTGGTGGATGCAGACTTATTTCTAAGCTCCTCCTTTTGTTTTTTCAGCCATTAAGATGGTTTTGGTTTCAGCTTCCAGTGTTATGCTGGTGACAGATCTATGTGATTTGTTTCTTGACTACTCAAAGCCATTTAATCTCTTTGAATTTACTTAGAATGTCAACATTTTGAAATGTCTCTATGAAAATCTGTCACTGTTCTCTTAATTTTTTACTTCATTTCTTTTGCCATCTGAACCCTGCTTCATGAAGGCAAGGAAATGTCTCCTTTTCAGGATCAGATTACACATTCTATTTACAAAGCCAACTTTTTGTGATTTGGAAACATCTCACAAACCAAATATACACAGAAGGAGAAATGAAAAGACTTACCTTTGTAGCACAGTTTACTTTCCTCTGGATTTCCCCTGGTAGAATTCAGCTGCAAACACAATAGCATTTGAGTCAACTCTTAAAATACACCATGTTAATAATGGGTCTCTAGTTCAACAGTATAGGCCAGATCCATTCCTGCTTTTGCAGTCGTAAGTGCAATTGGGCTTATGATTTAATTTAAAATTGGACTTATCATGGACCTAGCAGGCAGTTTTAAAGTAACAGTCTATGTTTTTGATTGTCTGGACAGACTTTTTATCTCAATTTTTGAATAGTCTCCCTGAGACTCTTGAATAATTTGTCTTCCAAAGTTTTAAGTCAGGAATTTTCAGTCATAAAATTTTAACTGGAATTTATGATCAATCCGACAAAAATTGACAACCTTTTTTATGAAGAGCAAGAGTCTTGTCTACTGTTCTGTCAGAATTCTTAGAATAAAGGATTTTAATTTTTTTAGTGAAAGGAACGTGATAAGAAATTAAAATAGAGAGTGGGTAGTTTATCACTGGAAACAATATCCTAAAGTGATGAGGTGTATCATTTTTTAAAGTGGGCTAATACATGAACTAGATGTTGGAAATTAATGAATTTTAGCTCTTATATCCAGCTCTATGAGGACACTGTCACAAGTCCATTGGAGAAACTGGTGGTTCTGTAATAAGCACAGGAAATTATTGTAGGATGAAGTCTTTAAATGGCATTTTAGAAATTGTTACCAGCTAATACTTGCCTAGATCTGTTACAGTAATCCAGCCTCAAAATTTTGCTCAAGATACCACCTACTGCCTAATTTCCATTTTCTAAGAACTCTAATAATCCAGAAGTCAGTCTTTTTATCCCCTCCGCTACACTGGATTGGTCTGTTTGACTGATGTAGGTTTTGATGCGGAAAGTACCTTGTTATCTAGTAGGTGATCTCTGCTTTTGAAAAAGAAAGTAAGTTCATATGTATTGCTCTGTGCTTCTTCATGCCATTTGATACTATTGATCACAGAAGCTTCTCTCTTGCCTCCAGGAAGCTTGAGGGGTAAACAGAAACACCCTTAACTGACTTAGATCCTTCATCTCAAATTAAAACCAAAAGTTTGATTGGGGCAAATGGTTTTCCATGTCAGCAACCATCCCTTGAGAGCCTCTACAAAGGTTATTGCTCTTCTCCCCTTATAAAACATCTATGGGATTCCACTGAAAATTGGTATATAGATTCTGATGATTTCCAAAGAAACCATTTATAAGCACCAACTTTTTCTCACTGATACAGAATTTAAAATCCTGTCCTTTTCCTTATTACCTTTTTCTTTTTTTTTTTTGGATAATGAGATAATAAGTTTTCATTATCCATTCCTGCTGCCATCCTACAGAAAAAAAACTTCAGCCAAAATCCTTTTAAAGGCCCAAGTCTGTAATCAACTCTCCTCCTCTGTTATATTTCTCCACTGAATCTCTTCCATGCCACACCAAGTTCTTACCTTTTCTCATGATCTTCAGGCTGTCTGGCCTTTCCTTCTTGTCATGCCTAATGTTGCTGTTAATGTCACACTAGCTAGGTCCATCCACCAGTAATGTGAGTTATGACATCCTGCTTGTCACCTCTTTCCATATCTGTGTCTTTGCTGTAATGCCATGAAATGCTTCTTCTAAACTGGTAAACTGCAAAGCCACGACCCTTTCTTTGTATAAACTGCTTTCTTTTTTCTTTCTTTTTTTTTTTTTCTGCAATGCCTACAGGAAATCTAATTAAGGACTGGATCTATCTTTCATAAAGTGAACATTACCATCAACTTCAGTACAGGTTGGACTGGACTGTAAACTTGCTTACTCATTATCTGCATGAATTTCAAAAATGTCTAATTGATTAAAAGTCAATGGAACTTGGTTTTCTAAGTCACCCTAGGGCTTTTGAAAATCCCTCTCCATATATTGTCAATGAAATCAGAAGTCAAATCTGCCTTCAACAAGTAACCACTTTCTACTTCTCTACTTCTTATGTTCTCATAACTTACTGGCTTCCTATCGTATCATGTCTTACTTTAATTTCTAAGGTTGGTAGAACTGAAAGAAATACCTTTCTGTTAGGAATATTTTGAGACAAATTTAAGCGAAAATAGTAGTAAATATTTCTGTTTCAACAGGAGGGCCTTTTCTCTACCTCTTCATGTTGAAGGTGATAATATTGGCACATCTAATAACTTTACCAGGTAAGTATAGTGTACTTCCCTAACCTTGCCCAGCTTTGTGCATGCGTGTGAAGCTAAGGCATAAGAACAAAAGGAGAAGTAGGACCATTCAGGGCCATATTGTGACCTCAATTCATGAACAAAATTCCTACTGGGAGATGCCAGCTTGCAAGGGGAGGATGTGATTGTACCAAGTGTCTGTGTCCACCCCATATAACAACAGAAGGGGCAATAGCAGTTATCTGGGTCAAATTCCTAGAAAACACCGACTAGCAGTGTGTTTGTTAGTATGGAAAATTTCAGAGATGTAGAAACTCCAAGTTACAGGATAGTTTCAGTCCCTTAATCTAAGGAGAGGCAATGATGTAGTTATAGGTCTGGAAAAGGTAAAGGAAACTCTGAGAGTCGATCTGTGCAGAGATGCTCAAATTCATCACTAGAATTGTGAAGTCAATGCCCTCCATGGTGCCTTCACAAGAATAAAGTAGATTCACATCACTAGATCTTATGCTTCCTTTGAGGCTATTTGATTTCTGATTTATCAAGTGCCCAATACATTTTATCGGATGGGGGTTGATATATTCTAAGAGTGAGACTTCATGAAAGTAAAAATAGTGATGTGGATAAGGAGTTTGAAAACCACGACTATCATAGGTGCAGAACAATATTCAGAACCAATTACAAGCAGACCATCATTAACTGTTCTGCTGGCCAAATTTGCTTCAAGTCAGGGAGGTGATAAAAAAGTCAGCCCAGCTACTTGGGAATTACAGTGCTTCCAATCTGGACTGCCAAGAGATGTGATTTTGTTGTTTGCACGTGCAGACCAATTGGAGGAATGAAAGTATGCTATGTAATAGAAGGCTGAAGTAGAGATGAAAGGTCAGGCCCTGAGCACTGGAAATTAGCCCCCTAAATCCTTATTTGAGAATATAGAGAAAATAATCCTGTGGCCAGAGGTGCTGAGCTCTGTGACTGCCAGTCCTCATGAAAACGGGTCCTCTCGTTTGTCAGCAGTTAGTCCCTCACTAATCACCTCTTCCATTGGGACAGCTGGGTGAAGTAGTGAGCATGAACGTGCCTCCCACACAGACCAAAATTCATGCCATCATCCACGAGAGAAAAGAGGGCAGGTGGGAGCCCACACCGCTCTGTTCATGATTATAACAGCTTCCATGTCACCAGCAGGATGTCCCTGCACACGTGTGACTCCTGTGTGTTCACAAGGCCCATGAGCCCACCCCTGTGCTCTGACCTGTTGTGAGGAAATGGAAAATCAACCACTTGTGCATTTGGCAGAAGCCAATACGGGTCTAGAAGTAATGGCTGCAATGTACCTAAAATCTCTGTTGGGTCTTTTGCTCCTCCTCTTCCTCCCCCCGCCTGCCCAGGCAAGGGAACGCAGCAGCCACCTTGCGGTCCTGCAAATATTGTTTTCAGAGGTTTTGCTTCTGTAGGGTAAAAAAATGGCCCTCTCCCCATGCCCCTTGCAAGCATCGAGGTAAACATTTAAATGTCACTTAAACGCAAAAATAGGTAGAAGGCACATTAAAGAAACTTCATCTTCACTTCACATCAACACCACTAAACGCATTGTTACAACAGTGACTAAAACTGTCTAATAATATCATGCGTGGCAACTGGTCAGTTAAAATGTTTTTTAATTGTGACTTGAATGTGTTTATCAACCTCTTTTTGTGACATTAAAAAGACAGCAAGAGAAACACATGGAGACATTGTCCTCGAGGGAAAGGATTAATCATCAGTGAGTGAGCAGGCCTAAGCAGATGGTCAGCTAAGCTTTCCTGAAGTCATTTCTTCTATCCACCATTCAGTGTCACTGCCAGAAATGAGAAGAAGTGTTATCTTGACATTGAACATCTTTATAATAAAATCACTAATTGGCGTCTAATACCGAAGGCTTTATAGCTGAAAAATTGCAACAGAGGTAGCTAAGTCGTTCTCTGGGTTTCATTTTAATATAAATGGTATTTCACAAATCCTTCCTTAGCGTAGTCAACATCATACAATCACTGTGAGACCTCTCTGCATATGATGGTGTGTCGCCATTAGCTCAGCTCCAAATGAAACAATTAGGAGTGTTTTTAACAGCAAAGCAGATAAACATGTCACTGCCACTGTGCTGTTATTTTTCACATATATGTAATGCTAGTACTTTACAGGAGATGTTCGTTAGGATTTAGTTCTCAGATTTTTCTTGTTTTTTGGCAACCAGAGAGAGTCTGTCATAATAAATTATCACTTTTAGTCTTGGAAATATACTTTTTATGAAAGCTGAAAATGTGTCAGCATTGGACATCCACAAAATTCTCATGGTTTATTAAGGATTTCTTTTTCTTTTATCCTTCTCCCTTTAGCCAGCAAGGTTTAGAGAAAATATTTATTTCTTTCCCCACTAGCCGTTCGGTTTTTTTAAAGATACAATCAGGTCTGGGTTGGAAAGTGTTACTAATTACAGCAGCTGTATGAATATAGCCATTATTTTTATTATAATTTGAACATGTGGGTCTTGTTTCCATCACCCATATTCTCATATAGCAAATCTTTTCTTAAGGTGAACAGCGAGAGCCAGATTCTGGCTTCACCATGCCAAAGTTGGTCTGGAGTAATTCAGAAACTCGGGACTGTGTTTTGGTGTGGCTGAGGCCAGGTTCTGGCTCGACAGCCCATCTCTCGAGAGCACCTTTGGTGGTGCTTGACCACAACGTGACCAGCATGACGGTGCTGTGCCAGTAACCGGGCCTGATCCGGGGTTCATTTAAAGCAATAGAAAGAATCCTGTGGGCAGTAATAGCTTTCCAACAGGGCTTTTGACTCCTTTTACAGTGAAATTTGAAATTTGCAGAGAGGGTTAATGCCTGGAAAATTATATAAATATGTTATGTCATAATATTATATGTCCAAAAATATTGGTAAAGGATGTTTTTCCCAGAGATTAGAGCATTAGTGAAAAAATAATGATTAACCTTTAAAATCAGATTGGCATTTCTTTTTTCTCCAAATGTAGAATTAATACGCATTTTTTAATCATTAGTGTAATTTTCAGGATGATACTTTTGTTCTTTTGGCTGTTGAACTGTTACGGCTGCTAGTAACCCTTCAAATTGTTTGCTTCATTCAAGCATTCTTTTTTGAATAATTCATTAGGCATTATTATCCAAGCGTGGAACACCTCATTTAGCACTGGTGATCTTTTCCTTATGTGTAGCTGACAGGCAATCAAAGTTTTTATCAGTGCAGAAAATTTGCAATTCAGAAATGTAGTTGCAGCAATTAGTAGCTATCAGGTAGCATAGGAAGGACAGCTTCATAAAAAGAGAGAGTTGAATGAGCTCAACTGATGTTAGCACAAAAGTAATGGATAAAACTAACCAGCTGTTTCTAAATTTACCAAATGGAACATTCCTTTTTCTCAGAGTAGAAGCTTTAATTAACTTTGTGTTATGTGTGGCTTCACAAAAGGAGAAGTGACTAGGTGACAGAATATCCCTCTTTCAGTGCCCTTCACTTAATTTTGTAACTGTATTAAGATGCCCTGGAGATACACAGCTTGCTCACTGTCTCACCGCAGGACAAAGTTCCAGCCTTTCTCTTTGCTTACTTTAGATCCGCAGGAGAGCAGCAAGTTCTCCAAAATGCACAGCAGATTTGTTCTCTCTCTCTCACTGATGCAGCAAATGTTGAGGTTTTATGCTGCAGGGAGAAGCTTGCTGAAGTTTGGGCCATTGAGGTGTTTCCATGAGCCCTCCGGCTGAACTCCCACTGCAGCTGGCCCCGGTGACTCGCAAGCTGAGAATACAAATAAATATTTTTAGGAAACAAGGTGGAAGAAGAGGCTGTGGAAGGACGAAGAAAGAGTTAACTTTTAATTTCATGTTTTAGCGATTTTCTAGCTCATTTCCATATTGCAAATCAGGTGATGTTTATGATGGATTTGAACTTCCCGCTTTCTGGAATGTGACTCAGATCTTATTGGGCCAAAGAGAAGAAGAAAGTGTTGGTGGCACTGACCACCAAGAGTGTTCATTGCAGTCCTGGAGGAAACCGGCAGTGGTTTTGTTCGTGCGATGATTATGGTTTTGGGTGGGTTTTTTCAGGATTTAACTTCAAAGGCACAACTGTCCTTGGGCTGCTAAGGGGATCTCAAGTCCTCGCGTTCTGGTGAGTGCTCTAATTGGTTTGTGACTGAATAACCACCACCGGTCCGTTGATTCCTCTTATGTTTTAAAGTAAGAGTGTTCCCTGATCTCTTCATGGGAAAAAAAAAAAAAAAGAAAAGCCTGAAAGTTCTTATTTGAAGGAGAAGTTTCCCGGAACGCAGACAGGCATTGCCTGCCCAAACAGGGCAGCTGGCCAGTGAGAGGGGCAGGCAGGAGAGGACACCCATTCCCCAGGATTACCTCCAAGCAGCAGGTTGTGCAGCACCCTGGCTGCAGGGCGGTGCAGGGGTGCTGGGGGACCAGATCCCCCTCTGAGGTCCCTCGCTCTCACCAAGCACTGCAGGCGGAGGCTATGGGTGTGTGAGGGCATTTACTGGGGCCAGATAGGTCTACAAGAAATCGGGCATGGCAAAGCTGGTGTCTCTGGGGCTTCTGTCCCATCTTGTGGCTTTTCACAGGTGAAGTTTCAACAAAGCTCTTTTGCTTTTTAATGCAAGCCCTTTGGTGTCCAAGTGAAAGGAGAACACTCAAGTGCAGAGCAGCCCGCCTGCTTCGAGAACAAGAAGGTATGTGGAGCAAGGCACTACATCAATTCCTTATGTGTCGTGGTGATGGAGGCTGTCAAAACTGGGAGGAAATGCGGGGAATTCGTTGCAGTGCAATTTAGAAGCATTTAAAAACTCCTCTCTGTGTGCTTATTGCTGGTCCACTGTATTCAAACAACACTTTTAAGCACCAGTATTGAGCCACACATGGGGACTGTGAACATTGTTTTATCCATTGTGTTCTCTGCTTCCTTTTAGTGAAATGAAACGATGCCATGTTTCACATACTGTTCCTTCCCCTGACAGCAGCCACAGGGCTCAGGAAACTGCTCAGAGCAGCGTAGGCCATCTCCAGCAAACGCTCCCATCTGGGGAGGCACTTGGGAAGCTGCAGAGGAGGCAGGTGTGCAGCTGCCAACCCCCACTCCCCACAGGGAAAACTCTGCATTCCCAGCAAAAGGAACCTCCTGGTGCGTTCTCCCGTCTCGGGGGTCTGCCTGGCCTTTTGCTGACAGCGTAATTTCCTTAGGAGTCTCAGAGTCTGACATCTCTGTTCATGACCCTTTTTTTCTAAGCAACATTAATATCTGCTGCAGGTCTGCCAGGTGCAACGTCCGCTAATTGTGTCTGCATTGCCAGACCTTATTCGAACACCCCTCTAACATCTGAATTTCTACATGGGCAATGAAGAGACCTCCTTTTCTCCTGGAAAGAGTGCACTGCTCGCTCATGAGCTCTTGGCCAACAATTCCCCATCAAGAAAAAAACATACAGTTAGGAAATTTACCTAAGCCATCGCTGTGAGAACTCATCCGTACGCCTGATGGAACTGAATAACATTTGCCAGTCTGAATTACGGCTTGTGTCACAGGCGTAACAGAAGCACCTGTATAAGATGAGCGAGGAGACATCTACCTCAAAAAGCCAGAAATAGTTGATATCCACTTGACTGGCACGGCCATCTGAGGTGGCGGAAAGCAGCACAGTGGGAACCTACAGTGACCAGACACTGAGCCAGGCAGAGGGTAAGTCTGGGCTGATGAGCTGCTATGTCGGTAAGCTTCCCATCCCTTGCAAGGCAGTGAAGCATGACTAACCTGGCACTGATTACTCATCCCTGGCACTGGTTACCCAGTCCCATTCATTTTTCAGAAGTAAATAAGATTTGAAAGCATGTTTTCTTCGTACAAAATAAATAAATAGATAATCTCCCCGTGATCTCTACCACAGCTAGCCACCTAAGTAAGTAGACATTTGAAATATAAATAGTATGTTAAGATAACGGTTAATCGATACTAGATTTGTGTCCCAACTGGTTCTCTCTACCAACAAATGATGAGAAGCTTCTGAAATCCCACGTTTTTCTTGATGTCACAAATGTATGTGTGTGGATTTTAATGCTGGGAGAATCTAGAGAACCTTTGGGAAGGTAAACAGAGAAAACTCAGACTTGGCAATGCTGGGATCTTTTTCCCCCAAAACTTAAAATTCTTATCACTTCTATTTAAATGAGCCAGTGTAAGTAATTTGGATTGTGAGCTAGCAAGTGCTTCTAAGACTGAAAGGAATCAAACTTCTTCACACCCTGGTTTGCTGGAGAGTGGAACGAGACCAAAAGTATAACTCCTAACTCTTTTTGTGCCTTTTTTTTTGGGGGGGGGAGATTGTTTTTTAAATAGAACCAATATGACATGGTTGGAAAATTAAGATTCGATAGTGAAACGCAAGAGTGATTGAGAATCTTTATATGTATAGTCATACCATACTGACTGGGTCTTTTTATTCTAATCCTGTTTCGTCTGCTACACAAGTTCTCTGGTTAGGCATGAATATTTTATGACGTGTCAAAACTTAGCTTGGCACTGTTCAGAACTGTATAGAACTGGTTCCAGCTCTACACCATCTCCAGCTGAAAGCCTCTAAGATCACATTGGTGCTGGAGGAAATTATTTGTATTGCACCCTACCCTGGTCACTGGCTTCTCAGACCAACTGAAACGTAAAGCTGTGTCCTGGAAAAGCCAGGGTGTTTTAACTAGAGAGGAGTAAGAGTCCTGGGAAAGTTTTAAGACTGAGTGTTTAGAGGATTTTAATCAAAAAGTTAGGTGGAAATGATTGTTGTATCCATGCAGGAAGATGATCCATTAATTCATGCTGGATGTGATAAATTGCTCAGTGTTACGTAAACCAATGCAGTTTTGGTGATCGGCACCAATTATCTCCCCTGCCATGCTAATATGTGCAACTGAAATAGAGTCATAAGCTTTTGACCTTGAGAGGTAGTGGGAAAACCTGCAGGAACAGGTGCCTTTTTGAGATTTCTAGTGCCGTTGGGCATTTATTGGAAATATTTTTAAGAGGGAAACTTTTCAAGTGAATAAAGTTAGAACTTCTCTGAAATGTCAGTCTTATTTCAGGTTCACACAATATGTTGAGTCAAGTAATTCCTTATGTTTAAGTTCAGGTCTCTATACAGCTTTTTGTACAGTGAGAGTGGCCCAGCCTCACGCGCTTCCTACTGCTGTTCCAAATCCTATGGAAAAAGGCAAAAGGACTTTGAGGTCTGTCACAAGATGTATAGTCCTAAATCTATACCAGTGAAGTATAGATTCAAGGTGACAGTAATAAGTGCTAATAGATGGCATTTCGTTGCTTTTGTTTTCTGAAACTCTCCCCTTCATTTCCTGCTTTATTAGTGGAGGAAGTGGCTGAGCATAAATACTAGTCAACACATCTCTCTTGATTATTGTTATTATTTTGGCAGAGGTTGGTTTGTATTCACTCCCACCTGGGTGTGGAGATGCCATCCTGATGATTTGTCCTCTGAAACTGAACCAACCCTCTGATAAATACTAAAGTTATGGGGAAGGACTTCCCTGGCTGGACAAAAGCTTTGGAGAAGCTTGACTCAGATAAATCTATAGGCCAAGAAGGGCGAAGCTCCCTAATGAATTTCTCTCTTAAACTTTTCTGATAATTAAGAAGAGACACTGGTCACTGAGATCATCAGTGAGCAAGCAGAGGAGGAGAGCAAAATCATCAAATTATTGTTTCCCCAAAACTACTGTATAACCATTCCCACGCCCAAGACATACCTTTCTATCTGGTCTCACGGTTTTTTCCAAGGGCGGTTTCTTTCTTCTCTAATTATTTTTTCACAAATCAGATGAAGTCATTACACAGTCAGAGATCATTAATCATCTTATGTAACTTCACTGTAGTGATAAGTAAAGGCAACACACAAAAACATAACAAGTAATAAAAAAATAAGGGATGGTGATGTGTATGTGGAAAGAACCGCAAGACAGAGAAATTGCTCTGGATGTGTCACCACTTTCTCAGATGTATCACAGAAGTATAAGGGAATTTGTCTCACCTTGATGTTGTCTTAAGCATCTGAGATGTAATCCATTTAGAATTCAGCAGAATTCATGTATTGCTAGGAATTAATTATTTTGTAGATATAGATTTGAGAGGTAACTGAAGCACTCAAGACTAGAAAATATCCAAAAAAATAGATGGACAGCTAAGCAAATGCTTCATGCCAACATGAAACCAACATGGCTTTTCTCTGAACAGCACTTTTACTGTGACTTCACTGGAACATAAGAATAACCATAAGGGCTCAAAGGAAGACACATCTCAGCATCCTATCTCCAGCGGTGGCCATAGAAAGTACTTAGGGTAGAGTAAGAAGGAGGCATGCATTTATGATATGTCCATATGATATTGCTCTCCTAGTCTCAAACTGGTTTTGATTCAAGAGCTTGCCTGAGTCTAATGCAATTTGGCTGTTTAAGTGCCCTCAGTAGATCTCTTTCAAGTGCTTGTCTAGTCTCCCCTCTCCAAATCCACATCATTTTCTGGCAAGATCATAGGTTGAGGGGCAAATTACAAGAGATTCTGCCTATTTCTTCCTTTTGGGAAAAAAAAAAACCCAACACTTCTGGAGCTGTGGTCAGCTGTTTGGAGACTTTCTTTGATATTTTCTAAATGGAGAACTCTTGTAAACAGTTTCTATAAAATGTCTAACTCTTAGTTGGTAGGACATACTGCAAAAATCACATAGGTTTCTATTCCTCATTTCGTTTCAGCATTGACATATCATCAAATATGCACTTTTAGGTTTCACCCTTGTCTTGAATGAGAAATGTCAATGGATTCCAGGTGTGTTAGTAGCTCACTAAATATTAGTAGTATCATGATAAAACATTCAGAGTACCAGCTGGTCTAGAGTTATGTGTTTTAAATGACGTCCACTCCCTTTTAGAATTGCCTGTCATTTGAATGCACAGATACCACATTTTTTCATGTATACAAAAAAAAGAATGCATTGTTTGACTTTTATAACCCTAATTCTTTTTTTTTTTTTTTCTTTCCCCAGCAAGCATAACAAGGTTATGTGTTGTCTCTGCAGGGAGGGACCCATCACAAAGTTTAGATTTGGAGCTGAGCCTCAACCACTCTATAGTTGTTATGGTCCATGTTTTTTGTGTAGGTCCTTCCCCAAAGGTAGGTAGGATTCCAACAGGCCATTCTTGACATCGTTAAGGATGCATAACTCAGTAACCCCAAGACTCCCAAGCACTTTACACCAATAAACCACTGTCAGCCGTTGCTATGTCTTGCAAACTCCCCACCCTCGTATGGAGCCTGGGACACAAGGTGACAGGGCAGAGACACAAAGGGTTTCAATTGAGGTCCATGTCGTATGACATTGACAGGTTCACATATGTTGCTGTTTAGTATTTTCCTGGAGCGTATGAGGATTATTTATTAGGACCTCAAGTCAACCACAGTTTGGAAACTACAGCAACGTAAAAAAAAAGTCCAAAGAGCTGCTGTTAGGAATCGGCTTCATTGCTTGCCAGCACTGGCGAGCGCCTGGTCAGGCCTTCAGCAGGTGATATACAGCCTCCGTTCTTCATCAGTGAGTGTGATGAAGTTAGTTCAGTTCAACCAGAGACAGGATCATGTGGCTCCTGAAACCCAATTATCTGAAAATATGCTTTGTGCATTGCTAATAAGAGAGGCAAATAGCGCTGCTAGACCTTGGCTCCAGCTCCCTAGCCAAGAGTCTGTTAGGAGATGCAGAGAAATGTGTTGGTGCCTCATGCTGATTATTGAGTTGGTGGTCTGTGAAAAAGGAATAAAGTTTGATTTGGTCCAGAAGCTAGAAAAATACATGCATAAAACATTTTAGGTGCTGCTACAAAATATGTCTATTTCCGTATCTGTTTTTATATCTATGAAATGAACTGTAGATCTTTCTTATGGGGTTACGCATATCTGTCTCTCTTCCTATTTGAGGAGCATTGCGCAATGATTAAGGAGTATGATCATGACTCTTATCAAGACAAGAGTGTCTTGTCAACTAGCAGCCTAATTATTGACTTGAGATTGTATCAGAATATTCCCTCATATACAAATTAATACTGGATTATAAAATTTTTTGCCGCAGCGGTGTATTTGTGACATTTGCCTCTGAAGTGCTATGAATAGCTCTTCCTTTGCTCTGTTATTTGGTGCCTTGATTAGAGCAGAACAAATGCTCTGGCAAGTGTCAAGCTTTGCTGTTTCTCTGCTCTTTTTGAAGTTACTATGAAATCGTTCCTGATGCTAAAGAGAAACTATAACACGCTAAACCACAGGCATGTTGGAACAGTACTACGTGTTGTCAGCTATGGGCAAGACAGAAAGGCTGTTTTCAAAACCTTGTGAATGGGTTAATGCCGTTGCTAGGAAAAGATTTGCCCTTTTACAGATCTGAAGGGGGGTAATGCTGACAGTAAGGAGCAGAGGCCTAGCGAGATTTTAAGGTTTTGTATGGCTTTTATTTCAGGGAGCGAAAGGGCATTGACAAAAACAGCTGCCTGTAGCACAGCTTCCCCTCCTTTTTTTTTTTTACACTTGACTTCTAATATGGATTCCAGGCATGATTCAGCAAACAGAGGGAAGGAGACTTTTACAGACATGGACTGGCACAGTATTAGAAAGAAATATGGAAAAAAATAAACAAACTCTGGAATAACATAATGGGCTTTCTTTATCTGATGCGTATAAAATACTGGTCTAAACAAACATGCATAAACCTTAATTTGTAAGAGTTTTACGTGGCTCTTGAGTTAACTACAGAGTCATTTGCTGGGAAGGCAGACTCGGTGTAATGGGGCTGACTGGGTTGTGTCAGAGAAGGTCCCAACTCACCACCAGACTCAGAATGAAAAAGATAAAAACCACTAAATTGCATTATCTGGAGATTCATTCTGTTGTTATTTGAGTGCATGGCCAGAGAACAATTTTGTGATCCAGAAATGCCAGAAATGGCACTGACAGCTGCAGTTCTTCATCCCTTCTTCTTAAGTAAGTGCTCCCTTTCCAAATCTGGGGCAATATTTTTAAACTTGAGGAACAGATCTTTAAAGGCAACGGTAAACCTCAGGAGCTCTTCCAGCCCGTCCTCATGCCCCAAGACAAGAGCAAACCTTTCTAAATCTTCTCTACTAGACTGAAACATGTATATACACAAGCTATTCACCTTAAGTAGGCAACTATGAGCAGTCAAGTGTTGACTGCCTATTAAGTTGAAAGCACAATGTGCACACGTTAGTACAAGGACAGAAGAGAAAAAAACTTCTGAGGGAATTAGAAACTTGATCAGTGTGGGAGTGACAGATTTTTTCAGAGGATTCTCAAGAGTTGATGGTTATTGTATTTTAGCATATGATTGGAACAAGTTAGGTTTGGATATTGTTGATATCTAATAGACAGTGGATAATCTGCAATTTAAGTGTGAATTAAAATAATGAATGCCTCCTTTTGTTGAAATTGTAGCACTGTGTTTCATATTAGTGGTAGAAGTAATTTATACAGCTAATGAGAGCAATACTGTATTGACAGCAACATTAGAAAAAAGCCGGTAAATTGTGGATGGTAGCACAGACCTTCATAAAATATCATTTTTCTTTTTGTAACTTTAAATCTTCAGATGCTTGTACCCGCATTTCAAGCATCTCCTCCTCCTTTTTAGTAATTGAAGACTGCTCTTATTTAGTTTTTAAAAAAAGAAATTTATACTGGCGAGATCAGTCCGAATATTTTTCAGTACCGTGTGTATCCTCTGGTGGTTCAGGAGATCTCAAATCTACACATTTTGTTGGTTCAGGAACTGGCAAAGAAACACTAGAGGAGGGACTGACAGAGACTTCAGAGTGCTGGTGACGTGCACAGAGATGCGAATGTAGCTACCATTTCTACACTAAAGTTTTAATAATGCTTTCATTTTCTCTTAAGATTATCAGAAATGGAGACTCATCCCTTGCGATCCCTGTGTTAATTGTGCTGTTTATGATAATAACTTTCTTGATTATTTTGGATGATTTGAGTTCTGAGACTTTTCTCATATATATGTGAGTGCATCTGCATGTTTTAAGATACGAAAATTGCTCTGGTGTATTCCTGTTAAATTGCATGGTAATAACTATAACAATATCCCACATAAATTATGACTGTGGAGACTTACCTACTTGTCCCTGCCTCAGCTAATTATATTTCACCCCCATTCACTTTTTTCTTGCTGTCACTTCAAATGTATATTTTTTGGTTCTCTAACTCTGCGGTAGCTCTAGTACATTCCCTGACAGCAGAGTGGGTTACAGTTACACTTACAGATACAGTGGGGAGAATTGCTGGACTAAATGAACCGAAATGAAAGATGTTTTAGTCTCTTGACACCCAATCCTCAAGTAATTGTATGGGAAGCACTAATTTTTTAATGAATAAATATTTCTGACACAGAACTCAAATGCCCAAATCTCAGCATGTCTCTGGACAGATTCGGTGCAGAGGCGGTCCAGCACAGGTCAGACGTGGCACCTCCTTGTTTTTCAGGGCCAGGCCACCGGTGTGAAGCCCAGTGTGAGGCCCAAGCTCTCTGGTGCATGTGTCTAAAATCTAAAATCAGCCCTAAAATCTTGCCCCTCTGGAGGTCCTGGCATTAACCAGCTGGAACCACGAAGGGTGGGATCATGCTCCAACTTCTGCCCATCCTCCATAGCTCAGCTGTCCAGACCTACACTTTTAAAATGCATTAGCTTATGCTTTATATTGAAGACCCTTGATATGACAGCACTTGCCCTGGAAGTGACTGACTCGAATTTGAGTCCCTCCTCAGCCCCAAAAGATCCAAATTGTTACCCCCAGCGGGTAACCAAGCCCAGGGAGCACCCAAACTGCAGCCAGCCTTTCAGCTGAACTTCTATTTATTTTTAAAAGCACTTTGCCTTTGAAAAGAACGTTCTTCTAGAAAACATTTGGCTCTAGGTTTTGTTTTGGGTGGGTGGATGTCTTCAGAGAGCAGCCTTGCTTGGTAGAGCAGCTTTTTGTTGAAAGAGCAGGTCTGGCTGCATGTCTTCTGAGGCTCCAGAGGAGCTGAGGACACGTTGTCCCTCGTCCCCATGCCGTCTGGTCTGGGCTGTCCCAGAGGAGCAGTGCTGTTATTCGGAGACCTCTTTATTCAAAAACTATGTTTTCAATTAGGGTTTTTAACTCTCGAGAAACTGCTGTAGTACCAAGGCGATATAAGTTGCATAGCAAGCTGTTAGTAAGGTAGGAAATGAACGTACCATCACTGTGTATGCCTCTGTTCATCACCTAGGTTTCTGCCATTTATGTTTTTCCTTTTCTGAAGCATTTACAGCTCTCTAATATATCCCATTTTACCTTGCACGTCCTTCTCACAAAAATAGCGATAAAAAAATTAAAACTCCTCAATGGGAGGATGATTTTTTTTGTCAAAACACTTCTCAGCTTGATAAACAATGAGGTATTTCAGTCAGATTTAAAACCGCAATTTCCCAAAATTTTACCAGTTATCCTAGTGACATTGTTACTGTATTAACCTTTCTATTCTCTCTCTGGCTTCTTATACTGTCAGATATTATCAGAGGAGCTAAACATCTCACGCATAAAATCAATAGCAAAAGTAAAATCTCTACAGGGGTTCATACACTCTGGCAATGCTCCCTTTTCACTGGTAAAAAATTTGCTTGAGTCAGGGCTTTTTGTTTGATTTTGAAGAGTGGAGGGGGGAAATGTTTAAGAATAAATGCAGTATTTGAATCGTGTGAGCTGCACCCGTGACGAGAAGGCTCCTCAGAGGTCCCGGCGACAGCTCCTAAAGAGAGCTGCCCTGGGGTCCCCTGTGCCCAGTGAGGTGGGAATCTACGTGCCCACCTGTACCCATTGCCTGAGGTGACATGGGTTGGGGACGAGGACACGGCTGACTGCAGGCTCTGCCCCAGCAAGGGTGGGACAACAGCCTGCAACCAAGCTGGGTGGCCTTTGCACTGCGTGGTCTCTGGAGACACCAGGGCTGCTGTCCCAGAGGTGGTCAGCATAACCCCTTGTTTGAACCTGGTTTGAACCAGGTGAACCTCACCTGGCTTCCACACCTTCCCCTGAAATGTCAGATTTCAGTTAAATTCGGCACTTCTTTTTGTTTCTGAAGCCCTCTCTCTCGTCTGTCTGTTGAAGTATTTCGCATCTTGATTCGCTTCCTCCACAACTTTTTGCCATGTTTCTCCCCTCAGGAGTCTCTTTTTTCAGGATAAATAGATGTTATTTAGTTTCTCCTCATATGAAGCTCTTCCATACTTTGGATCATTCTCATCTCTCTTGTCTAAAATGCATCACTATCCCCTTTTTTACCTGGAGAGACCAGGAGGGCAATGAATTACCTCAGATATGGATGCACCAAGGGATTAAGCAATAGCATAATGATGTCTTCTGTTTCTGTTATCTTTTTTTCATCTTTCTGTGCACAGGGTCACTGATTAAAAAAACCCTTAATAATGTCACCAATGTCATTGTAGAGTTTTCTTTTGTATTGTCATTTGTGTTGCATTTTAGAAAGGAAGAAGTATTTTTAGTAACACGTGAAGCAGAAAAGCAGGTGCTGCATCTTTCAGTTTCACAATTTAACCCAAATGGCTTTCTGTGTCATTAGCTTCATGCAGTCCTGCTGAAAAGAACTATAAACTACAATCTAGGCTAGTTTTTTTCCACATAAAATTTCCAGCAGCAGCATATGTGCTTGTCATGTAGTTGGGGCTGATCCAAGCCGTGCAGAAGTGCGTTGGATAGGGTCGTGCCCGCGGTTACCCTGCGGTGCTGCGCTCACGAGAAGAGCTGTCGAAGGGCTCCTGGTTGTCCCCCGCCGCGTGCCAGCCGCTCCGGCAGGGGCAACGCGATGGAGTCGTGATCTCCTGGAGGTCCCCCGCTCCTCGCAGCGCGTCCCTGGTGCTTCGACCTGGCCTCGTCCTGAATCCAAGAGGATTTTGCAATCCGTGGTAGGTCTCAGAGTGGTGGCTAATTGCTGCCGGTGGCCCCCGCGCTGTTGGCAGGCGTCTGCGGGGAGGGCCCTGGCTGTACAACAACACCCCGATGTCATTGCATGGGCTGACTCCCATCTAGCAAATCAAACATTGGCGGGCAGGCTCGCGTGTTCAGTGGGTCCAGGCTAAGTGAATTCGGTGCCAGAGTAATTTAGTTCCCACCCCCCTACCATGATGAATTTTCCTCCGAGGGGCCCATGCAGAGCTCACGCTCAGGTTGTTTGCGGTGACGGTTTCTACAAAGACGTGAGCTGACACCAGCACCCGTTTCATGTGCAGTTGCTCTTAATGGCAGCCCTCCTGCATGCCGCCCATCCTTGTGCCAGCCCACATAAATAAGCTGCACTGTAGATGCAATTTCCAGTAGTGACACTGATATGGGTTAACCCAAATTTTGGGAATCTGAGCTAAAAGAGAACTGATTCTTCAGAAACTGCAGGCTATCCACCCCTGGAAAACAAGTGTTAGCATTGGCTGTGTTGCCTTAGAGGAGCCTCGTGGCCACCCTTAGTTATGCTGGGGGCAGCCATCCCTCTGGCTAGGGAAGCAGCTGCTGGTATTTGTTCTTTTATTGCTGGTCCTGGAGCCAGATCAGAAAATCTGAGACATCAGTTTGTACTGCTGATTGGCAGCTTTTGCTTCTGCAGTAAGTGCAGTAATAACATTTCTATGGTTCCTCAGGACTGTTGCATGGATAAGGCGTTAGCTACATGGTCACATTCAGAGAGCAGTTGTCAACAGCTTAACGTCCGGATGGAGATGAGTAATGAATGGTGTCCCTCAGGGGTCTGTACTGGGACAAGTACTGTTTAATATCTTCGTCAATGACATAGATGGTGGGATGGAGTGCACCCTTACCAAATTTGCAGACAACACCAGGCTGAGTGGTGCAGCTGACACGCCTGAGGAACGGGGTGCCATCCAGAGGGACCTGGACAAGCTCAAGAAGTGGACCCATGTGAACCTTGTGAGGTTCAACCAGGCAAAGTGCAAGGTACTGCACTGGGGTCGGGGCAACCCTCGGTATGAATACAGGCTGGGGGCTGAAGGGATTGAGAGCAGCCCTGCCGAGAAGGACTTGGGGGTACTGGTGGATGAAAAGCTGGACGTGAGCCAGCAATGTGCGCTCACAGCCCTAGAAAGCCAACCATATCCAGGGCTACATAATACAAAGTGTGGCTGGCAGGTCAAGGGAGGTGATTCTGCCCCTCTGGTCTGCTCTGGTGAGACCCCACCTGGAGTACTGCGTCCAGCTCTGGAGTCCCCAGCACAGGAAGGACATGAACTTGTTGGAGCAGGTCCAGAGAAGGGCCGCAAAAATGATGAGGCAGATGGAGCATCTCTCCTGTGAGGAAAGGCTGAGAGACTTGGGGTTGTTTAGCCTGGAGAACGGAAAGCTCTAAGGACACCTTATTGAAGGCTTTCAATACTTAATGAGGGCTTATAAGAAAGATGNTGGACGTGAGCCAGCAATGTGCGCTCACAGCCCTAGAAAGCCAACCATATCCAGGGCTACATAATACAAAGTGTGGCTGGCAGGTCAAGGGAGGTGATTCTGCCCCTCTGGTCTGCTCTGGTGAGACCCCACCTGGAGTACTGCGTCCAGCTCTGGAGTCCCCAGCACAGGAAGGACATGAACTTGTTGGAGCAGGTCCAGAGAAGGGCCGCAAAAATGATGAGGCAGATGGAGCATCTCTCCTGTGAGGAAAGGCTGAGAGACTTGGGGTTGTTTAGCCTGGAGAACGGAAAGCTCTAAGGACACCTTATTGAAGGCTTTCAATACTTAATGAGGGCTTATAAGAAAGATGGGGACAGACTTTTTAATAGGGCCTGTTGCGATAGGAGAAGGGGTAATGGTTTTAAACTAAAAGAGAGTAGATTCAGACTAGACATAAGGAAGACATTTTTTATGATAAAGGTGGTGAAACATTGACACAGGTTGCCCAGAGAGGTGGTAGATGCCCCATCCCTGGTAATATTCAAGTTGAGGTTGAGCAGGGCTCTGAGCAACCTGATCTAGTTGAAGATGTCCCTCCGCATTGCAGTGGAGGTTGGACTAGATGACCTTTAATGGTCCCTTCCAACTCAAACTATTCTATGATTCTATGACTGGTTTCCTTGCTTTCCCACTAGCTTCCACCAGAAAAGCACAGCCCATTCTGATGCTACAAGAGTTGAACTTGGGATCGCTTACAATAGCAGTGTTCATTCACCATTATTTTGTTGAAGCAATGTAAAAAGACAAGGCTTGATTTGTGAAATGGGCCATCTGTTCCCATACAAACTGCATAATAGAATGCACAACTATTTCAATTAATACAGTAAACCATCTTTAAGCAATATGCATGATTTTGTATGTATTTTTGACTGCAGAAGATGTCATCATCCTTTGCTCTAATTATTCCTGATTTTTTCTCTGCATCTTTTTATTTAAAGAAAAGGAGTGACAACTTGTCTCACTGGGAACAAAGTTTGCTCATAGATGGATCAGGAATAATTAGACCAAATGGTACTGCAAACTCCAGCAGACAGGATATCTCCATTACAGAGAGTTATGTTGTCATTTCTTTGACCATCCTCCCATCAATCCATCCATCAACAAATTAAAGTTGGCTAAAGAGCCACTTATCTTGAGTGCTTTTTACCCTGATTGCTGTCAATCTAGGTAAATAAACATTTTCCCTAGGCAGAGTTTACATATTTAACCATGTTTCAGGAGACAGTCCCCTTGCTACTCATACATCCAGCACATCACGTGTTTTGGCTGTTTCCTGACTCGCCTCATCCACAATTTGCACCTTCATTAAATAAGCCCTGCTCCCTCTGCCTCCCTTCGGTTTCTCTTTAAAGATGGGATGGCAAGGGTAAAGTTACATTAAAACTTGCAGATTAAAAAAAGTCTAGAAATAAATTTTATTCTGTTAGGTTGTAAAAGCCTGGTGTCCCATGCAGGGTGCACATCAATAATGGAACCAGTGTATGAAAGAAAAAATAAAAAGCAGAGCTTTATCAGCAAGCCTGCTTTGAGGAATATGACAATGCTACTGCATCTGACTTTCATCATTTAAACCATGATACCATAAATGATGCACATAAACAATGATATGAGCAGCATTATATTTGATATCTAATAAATATGTATGTGCCAGTGAATACACTGTTAAAGATATTACTTTCTCCCTATTATTTATTTTTCACTTAATTGATACATAGAGCGGTTCACACTCTGCCTGCTGCCTATCAGGCAGACGCAAAGGAATAGCGGTCTTAGTTATTAGCATTAATGTATGCCGAGTGCTTTTCAAAAGACACTCACGCACACACATGCGCGTGGAAGGGGTGACATTCCCCTCCTACTGAAGTCAATAGGCTACGTACCGTTGCTGCCAGTAATTACAGGGGCCGTTCCCAAAGCTAACTGTAACCAGATCGGAATACGACTGAGAACAACCGTGCTGCCGTGGGCAAAGCTGGAGAGTTGTTAGAGGGGCATGAGAGGAACAACCACCCGACATTCCCTCTTGAATGTTAAGGACAGCTTGTCTTTCCCTCTCAAACACCTTGCAAACGTGACAGCTCCTTGGTCCCGGCCAGGCACCCACACACTTGGTTTTTGCATTGCTGCTGCATGGTCAGGACAAGAGCCACAAAGGCACACGGACGCTTTGTCCCCCTGGTGCTCAGCTGCGTTGCGGAAGGTGCGGCGCCAAGCACAGTCCAAAGGTTCCCTGCTCAATGCCAGTGAGCCGGGCATGGCCATGCCTGCTGGCCTGCTACGTCCTGTAAATCCTGCAGGCTGCACCTCTGCTGCTTCATGCCCCTTCATCCAGCGTAGGAAGAGGTGAGTTCTCGTAGCCGCGAAGCAAACGGGTCTCAGTCGTTAGATTTCCCTGCAGTGAAGGCAGGACAGAAGCTAGTGCTTCTGCAGTGACAACGTGCGTGTTGGATGACGCTGTACTGATATTAATGGAAAACACTGGTCTAAGAAAGATAAAGATGTCTCCTCAAACAAGTTAAAAGTCACAAACTGTGGCATAGCACTGACACTGCCTGATCACCACTTGATGCCGAAGCAGACCACAAACAGCATCTCCTCTCTTTTACCTGCAGCGTAGTTGAACATCTTACTGGTCACAGGCTTTCCTCTTTGATGCAATCAAAGCAGAAGCAAAGGAAGATTTGACCTTCCAAACGTGGCTTGTCCCAAGTACAGAAACATCTCCTGAGACTGCACCTTTGAAACGGCCATTCCAGATTTTGGTGCATCTCTGTTCCCCTGCTTGCTCCTCCTGCCCCGTAGGTGCTCGCTCAGAGAGGCTTCACAGGGGCTCGCTGGAGGGGCTGTGCACCCCCCGACGATTTGTCAAAGGCAGGAGATGGTACAGCTCTGCTGTAGGAGTCATCACAGCCAGCGATGTGGAAGAGGACAACTGAAAGGGCACCTTCCCCATGGACTGCAACAGAGCAGACGTGGTAAGTACCTAGCGTAACCTTTCCTTATGCCCATCTCTCTTCCTACTGCCTGTTCTTTTCAGGAGCTCAAGGCAGGAGTTTGCTGGAACATGATGAAAAAAGATGTGACTTTTCTACCCTTTTAATAGGCACAGTAAGCGAGAGGTGTCTTCCTTTCCCCTGACAAAATGACTCGCTTCTTCTACCTGGACAAATAAAAGGGAACAGATTTATACTCTTAATATTTTAATCAATGCCTACCACTGATTTCTTTCTTCAACAACCATAAAACTGGTGTAAATCTGTTCCTGCCGAGTTGGGCAGTTGAACTGCAAGCTGCCCTGCCACCGCAGGAGTATCCACGCCTGCCCTGCCTGGTGCCCCTGCCCACGGGAGGCAGCGTGTCCCTGCACCGTGTCCCCTTGAGGCTGCGCACGTGTGACAATCTCACTTCTCCTATACAGATATCCATAAACACAGCGGAGGAGGAGTCAAATGTGTGGGACCACAGTGGTCATTTGCAGATTTGGGGATGGGGGGGACCAGAGCTCAAGGTGCAGTTTGGTCGCCCCCTCTCCAACACTGACAGGGGACGGTGACAAATGTCCCTGCTGCAGCCTGCCATCCTGGGGCTGGTCCCTGGCACTTGCCGCCCTCATCCTGGAGCAGAGCCTGTGTCTCTCTTTGCCCAGAGGAAAATGCTTCCCATCTCGGGGATCTTGGCAAGGTACCTGAGGTGTCTCATCACATCCCGTGCATTTCAGTAATGATGAGATGCCACCCGGTGCTTGGCTCAGGCTGCCCGTCCGCTCATTAGATCTCAGCCACGTCTTCGACGCTGATATTCTGATCAAGCTCTTCAAACGCAAGCGTGGATGGCTTCGTGCGTGTAGCTAAAGGGGCCCTCAGCAGAAGTGAAAGGTGGGTAACATGGCTGAACCGATGTTGCAGGAGTGGCCTCCATCTTTTAGCGCTTGATTTCCTCGTCTTAACTCTGCATAAACACTACTTCTTTGCATTTATTTATACTCAAGTTTAAGTGCCTGTGCAAATTATAGCACAGACAGCCAGAACAGAAATGAGGCATTTAAATGGTAAATAAACACTGCCTGTGCATGGTGGTGCTTTTATAAATAATATCCCCTTTTAAGCCTTATTCTCTGCCGTACAGGAATGTCACTTTTCAGAACATCTGAACCCACAAACTTCACACATCATTCTCTTATAAAGAGAGATGCTTATGCTTATTTAAAGAGCATATCAAACTATTTCTGCAAGCAAAAGGACTAAATTATCCATGAATTCCAGATAACCATCCTTAACCCAGAAAAATGTCAACAGTTTTCTGTAATAATAGTCCCAAACGTGGCAGCTGTGGTCGCTGGAGTACCCCTCTAAGGAGTGGGCAAGCCATACGTTTCTGGGAGCATGCTCACCATCAAGCATGTTCTCTTTGTATCCCAGATATTAGATGTTTTGCTCCACACGTTTCTCTGCCCTTACAGTTGTATAGTGTCTTTGCTGCCTCCTCTGTGCTGTGGTTCTCCTCACAAAGATGGGAATTTTCAGTAAAGCCCTCCCCTAGCCCTGGAGAACCTCGTGGCAAGTAGGTGCTCAGAGAGGTGCTGCTGGAGCAGAGCCACGCCAAGCAGATAACGGGGTGGGGGGCTCTCAGTGAAACATGATTTCTCTGTCCCCCAGGGTGAGGGGGGAGATGAAAGTGCTCATCTTCATTATTTCTGCTGGCAACTTGCAGAAACCGCTTATGATTGGAAGCTCTCATCCTTTTTACCTCCTCCCTATAAATGGCTCCTACCCATTTATTACCACCATACATCCTGGTTATAAATTGGGTCCTATAGTAAGTCCTGATTGGCTTTTACCACTGCTTTTTACCTGTTGTCCACCAGAACGCACAGGTAATAACATCATGTGATCTACGGAGCTACTGAAATATATGCAGAATCTCTACTGCTGTTAGCAGGGAAGGGTGTGTATTTACAGTATGTGTGCAAGTGGAAAGGAAAAAACAGTCAAAATTTTCTAACTATTGTCCAGAGGCTACCAACTGCTAACCAGTTGTGTAGCATAGTCATTTCCAGCCTTCGCTTTCAAGGAGTGAGGGAAAATGGAGACAGACTGCAGTGTTTGCTCTTTCCTGAGCTCCCAAAATCCAGGGTCTGTTGAGGACTGTCCCAAATTGGCTTTGACTTCCTGCCCGCTTCACACTCTGTCTTCACTAAAAATGTGTGACTTCAACTCACAATGACAAGCTGATACAGCTGTCTTACTAATAGAAAACAAGTAGTCGGGAACAAGTTTGTCCAAATTGCTCGTAAAGTTGTTGAGAGACTAGGCAGCTTACTGCTTTCCAGCCAGTGGGTCCCCGTGGTGGAGGCAGCAGTGGCAGTGGGGTGACAAAGCAGCCACTAACTTCAGCACAGACCCAACCGCCTGCCACATCTCACGCTGATGACCGCTCTTCTTGGCAGTCTGAACGTGGATATAGGAATGGGCATAGGCTAGAAACACCTACTGAATCTGCCGAGGGATGATGCTTCCAAGCAGTCCCAGGATATGTTTGAAAGGGAGCCTGGAGAGGCTGGTGTTGCTCTCAATCCGACAGCGCCTGTCCCGTGGCTGCATAGCAGGTGTCACTGTCCAAACCTGTCAACTTGCCAGGCACTGGCTTTCTCTAAAATTTTAACAGACGTGAGGAAAATGCGAATGGCAAGTTCTTTTCAGCATGACTGTATTTGGTCTTTTTTGTCTCATAATGAGAATACGGTGGTGGGATTTATTGTAGACGCAGTTTTGCCATCATACTGTAAGATGCAGAACTGAGAAAAAATTGAATACTGTGCTAAAAGGACGGAGGCAAAACACATGAGTGTTACACAGTCTCCTCCTAATGTAGTCTCTCAGAGTGGATAATAATATAAACATTCATCCATTAGAAAAAAACTACCCTTTACTGCCCCTCATTAAATACATTGGCAGTCCTATTAAAATACAAGTCAGATTTGTGTTTAATGATCTTGAAAGGAAAGTAATTGCTTGAGTATTACCATTCAAATGTTCTTACAGCAGCATATAATATTTACAGTCTAAGCGCCACTTCTGAGTGCTACGTGGCACTGAAGATTGCCCAGCCTTTTCAGAGAGAGAGCCTGTGTAGCTGAGAAGCAGGGTACAAAAATGATATGCTTTCTGAGCACCGTAAAGCCTATGAGAAACAACTAAGCAATGGGCTGCATAATTTTTCAATCTTAACAAGCTCTTGAAAGAAAAAAAGCCTTTCAAAACCCCTCCAGCTCTGCAAAGACGGGGTTTGAACACCACAAATGCTTGCTTGGGTGAGGAGTTTTGGTGTTACTCACGTGAGTCGAGCTCCTTGCTCTGTCAGCATCATGTGGCAGCATCAGGCACAAAGTCATACTGAGAACTGTGACAGCTTGCTCCACATTTTTTAACCCCTGACAGTGTCTTAGTCAGTGAAAACATCATATGTGGTTCGCGTTCAACTATTACATATGTTTTTGTGGGAATATCCTCAAATCAAAGCTCATTTTGACTAAGGAAGAGGGGAACACGCAAGTAAAGAGGAAACAAAAATATGTGTATTATGTTTATTTGTACAAGTCTATCAAGTGTAAACACGGAAGGTATTTCATAAAGCCTGTGGCAAGAGTGCCATGAAAAATATCAGAACTTTTCCAGTGGGAAAAAGTGAGTTTCAGGTCCTTTTTTCCTTGTCTCGTCTGTCTTGCCTATCAAGGTCTTGTCCCTCAGGCTTCGAGTGACGGCAAAATCCTGGGCTTTGTGGCAGTGCCGCACTGCCACCCCACCAGTGACTTGCGATAGCAGGCCCTGGAGCGTAAGACCACTCGGCAAAGTCTGCCCCTTGCTCTGCTCTTCTAGAGGGTGTAGTGTGAGGGGGCCACAGCCATTGCCAAGACTCTCGCACCCACCTATAAGCAAGATTAATTAAAAAATACTAACAAACTCAAAATGTCTAGGGCATTGCATTTTGCTGGACATGCTGGTTCTGAAAATGACAATCCTGCCATACTGAATTAGCTTTTACAGCCTTGGATGCCACCATCAGATGCCATCCCAAGCAGGGAGGACAGCAAGGACATGATTTCAACAGTCAGGTGAGACTCAGTAAAGCACCAACGTGTACTCATCAGACTGGTGCCACGGGCCAGACACTAATGTTAGAATTTGGGGGCAGCCTATAATCACTTCATTATTTGTAATGGTTAATGTTTCTGTAATGGTTAATGTTTCTGTAGGGGAGCAGATTATATAGTTTACCTTCTTTGTATGCACTTAACTGACAAACTGTTGCCCTTATAAGGTGTTATTCCTTACAGAGTGTGGTCTTGGTTATAACCTTATCTTGGTCTCAGCCAGTCATGAAGTGGTGGTTGAAACAGTTCAGATATGATGATCTTGATTTCCTATTACACTAAGACTTTCTTGGATCTCTCTCATGATAGAAAATACAGGTAAGGCAGGTACAAAGGTAGTTCATGTTCCTGCTAAATCCCTGGGTGATGCCAGAGACCTTGGTGCAAGCAAGAATGAAACTTGAAATCTCTGCAAGTGCTGTGAAATGCCTGTACACCTCTTCATGAGCAAACATGGGGGAAGACGAAGACAGAGAACCAGAAAAAGGGCCAACCTTTGCAGTTTATGCAAACTGTAACAGCAAAGAAGAGCAGAAAGACCTTCAAGTACGGCACTACTGCATATGCGTGCTTAAATCAAGACTTTACGCATGCCAGTGGCAGTCTAGCCATGTGCCATGCAGAAACAGCTTTGCAAGCCGATTTAATGACCTAAGAACTGAATTATCAGCACCCAAGTCTGGCCCACTTCCCTCTGCAGATTAGTACGTCTTTGGATCAGGATGCTTGAGAAGTCCAAAACACTAATAGCGTTTTCTCTGGATCCTCTTCAGTCTCTCACCAGTGAACTGAAAAATGCGACTGTGCTGAGAGATCTGGGATTTAGCTGAGCTCCTCATTACAGTTTTCTGATTCCCTAATTAGTGTGGTTTAAACTTCAAGCCAGAACAGATCAGGTGCAATCAACAAACCCAGAAAAAAATGTACATATGCAATTTTAACATGACTTGCCTCAGCTTCAGGCCAACTCAACAACACCTCTGGATGACACAAGATGTTGCTCTTGAGAACCTGAACAAAGCTCTTGCATTATTATTGCAGTTGGGACTGGGTGTTATTCAGGCTTGATGACCAACTGGTGGTGCTAATGCTTCATTGGATGGGAGGTGAAGGAGTGTTCATTACCTCTCACTAAATATGTACATGCATTACACAAACCCTCTGCAAATTAGAAAGCAGCTTTCACTAGCCTTGCCATTAAAAGGACCAAGTTTGGGTTTAAAAAGACACTTGCGGGGAAGTTACACACATGTATTGCAAAGTTTTATATGGCAGCACTTTAATCATGAGAACTTCAAGGAACAGTCACTTTCTTAGGCCACTTGGCGTTCAGTCCTTAGTCTGTTAGTCCTTACTTTATGGTTTTGTGGGGTTTTTTATATCTGTAATATAATGTTTATTGCATGGGAGGGAGACTAGATACTAACTTTTCTGCAGAGGGCTATGAAGCAGAGACGAGCCTGGGTTTGAAGGATAGTTAGCCACAGTCAGAGCCAACCAGCCTGGTTAATAAAGCACAGTCTGAACCTTGGTGGGTGGGGAAGGCTCTGGAGCCAAATGTCACTCCGTGTTGCAGGCAACATAGTTGACTGCAACAGAAATAGAGAGAAAAAAAAAAAAAAAAAGAACCCTGTTACGTTCATTTGTTCAAGTAAGTGATACTCCTTTTTAAAAAGCCAAGTTACCATCATTCATATTTGGTGGAGGTTGTTTACTCTCTTAGAGGTTTGTATTTGGTGGCATTTTGTAGCTCTGTCCCCCAGGTGTTGCACTGAGTCACCTGTAACAGCCAGGTCAATGACAAGTTGTACGAGGGATTGTCCTGTTGCCCAGAGAAGAGAGGGGAGGAGCTGAGCCGTTTTCTTTTGCAGCATGCCGACTGTGAGAGGAAAACCCCTTTTCACACCAGCTCTGACCTGTGAGGATGCCTTCTTGGAGAGGCTGAACGTGAGCTTCTCAGAGAAACGGTGAGGAGCGTAAGAGGGGACCTGTAGTGTGATATGGTAGCGCATGACTTGTGACATATCAGGCGATGACAGTCATCTTCCTAGCATCATGCTTGCTGTTGCGTTTGTTTATTTCCTGAAATCATCTTCCTCTGACAGCTGTTAAATCTCGGGAGCAGTGAGGTACACCTGGGTCCAGTGGGAGTGGGTGGGCAAGGGGATACCTGCTCTGCCCGCTCCCTGCATCACACTCCCATCCCACTTGTGGTACTTGGTGTGGTGAGTGTCCGGAAGCTATTCACACCTGGCATTTCCAGTGAAACCGCTAGAAATTACTGTGCCTAGTAAGGAGCTGGCCTTTTTCCACCTTTTCTCCAGTGATCACAGTTTTAATACTATGAAACCATCTATTGGGATACTTTGGCCATTAAGGCCAAATTTCTCCCTTAGACGAGCACTGCCTCATCTTCCTGTAGTGGTAAAACGATGAGCATTTTTTGGAGTTTAGGGGAGTACCAGTGCACTCTGTGAAGCCTTATCTCATAAAATACATAAAATAAATTCTTGATTTCCTCTTGAGTAAAATACCTGCAGGTACCGTGCCAATGGCTTACAGCAGTCACCCAAGACAAAAAGCATCTTGGGAACTGCTGTATTAAGTGCCTCAGTTTCAGTCATTTTCTAGACACAAAATCCTCTCCTTCATGTAATAGAAAACAGGAGAGATCCTAAACTGGGGATTCCTGTCAGGTCAAGCTCACGAAGGTCTTCTCTTCCTCCCCATAGGAAGAGGCAGTGCAGCTGTGCGGGAGATGCTTTCCTGCTAGCAAAGGCAGCTGAAGCAAAGAGTGAGCTGAACTTCATCTGCTGGTGTTCCCTGGCCAGGGTATCCAGTTAAGCAATGGTGAGTCTTCCTTCTGTCCTTCCTTCTGAAGATGGCCTGACGACATGCAATGGTCATCAGTCCCTGGCTTGCTTTTTTTTCTCCTTCATTGCCAACAACTTTTTTTTTCTACTCCAAATCCTTTCTCAGGGGTTTTCTAAATTTCCTTCTTATGGACAGTGTCACTTCTTCTTTCTTCCCCCCGTGCATGCTCCTCTCCAAGGAAGCAGCCCTCACAATGGCTCTCCGCTTGGGATAATCGCCCTGCAAGGCACAAGCTCCATTGTTTGCTTTCCTTTCTGGCTCGTCCTGCTTGTTTCCCATACTCGGGCGTATTAATATTCCAGCTCTGATTGTCATTGTTTATCTTTTGTTGGAGAACATTTGCCTTCTGTCTCATTTAGAAAAGAGTGAAATTGGTGCCAGATTTTTAACAAAATGAATGCTTCCTCTCTGTTTTTGTCGCAGCCACTTCAGAGCTCGGCTCCTTTGGATTGCAGGATGTGCAAACCCCAAGAGGCACACACACACACACACTCATTGGGTGTGCAAGTCAGATAATTGCATGTACAAATGTCCAGTTAAATGTGTGCCTGGTGATCTGCATTCCTAAATACGTGATGGCCATATACCACCACGTGGAACTGGGGCTGCACCTCAGCGGTGTGGGGCAGAGCAGACGGGGTGTGCTGGAGGATGTGGCCTGCATTTCCATGTGCAGTCCTCACCCTCTGCCATTTGCAAATTTGTCCCTTAATCTTGCTGGTGCAGGACTTGCTGTCAAGAAACATTGTCTGGGATGAGCTGTTGGGATTCAGATTATCAACCAAACATTAATTATTCTTCTGACTAAACCCTCAACAGCTAGGCTAGATAATACAAATGTAAAGAAAGAAATGAGTATGAATCATGTTCTGTACTCGAAATCTAGAGTGAATAATTCTGCAGGAACAAAGTCATATACCATAAGGATATGTGTGTCGAGACATAACAGAGCCAGATCCTCAGCTGGGGCTGAGCCACTTAATGCCACCGGCATCAAAAGACACTTTCTTTGGTTTAGGTTCTCGAACTGTTTTGCTTATTCTGAGCACCCAGAGAGTGATTCCAGATAATGAACAGATCTGTTGGCTTGCGCTGAGGATTCCAGATAATGAACAGATCTGTTGGCTTGCGCTGAGGAAAGCTGAAGCCAGAATAACAAATAAGATCTGTTAATCTTTTGCTTATACAATTTTTTTTTAATTATGCTTATGCAAGAAACGACTCAGACAGGCAGAAGTAGTCTAGGCCCTTGGAGGAGCTGTAACGGATGCCTACGCACTCACCAGGTGAAGGATCAATGCAAAAAGCATCAGAGCTTTTTGAAAGAACAGCAAGCACTCCTACCTGTTGTAGTTACTAAGCAAAAGGACCCAAACCCCCAGGTCATGTAACTTGGGGCGGCTCAAGTGACTTCAGTACAGCTTTATATTTATATCCTTATGTTCCACATATAGTAGAAATGCCATGGTGCTTAACACCTTCATGGCGTCATCCTTGTATTCAGCTGGGCTAGAGATTAAGTATTTACATTTCAGTATACACAGCTAAATGTTTTTAAACCCAAGCCAGGGGTTTAAAATCTCCGAATAGAGCCATAAAGAACTAATGAGAAGAATAAAAATCAGGTAGTTAAAAAATGATGTAAGGTAGAGTCTTAATTTTTTATTATTAAATTCACAGCACATTAAATATTAAGTATTCATAAACTTTGTTTTGTGCAATGATAAATTAATAATATCTACATAGACATGTTCTTTTACAACAGGGAAGCTAAGAAACATAGTACCAGAGGACCTTGTGTTGACAACCGAAGCTATTAGAATAGACTCCTTAATCTTCAGTCATAAAAAGCAGATAATGTTATTTCTTATTATTATTAAATGCAAAGTGCCTTACAAGGAAACATATATGTCATTACTAAAAATAACTACCAGAGAATGTTTTGAGCAAGGAAGAAAGAGATGTTAGCGAATTATATCTTGAGATAAACTCAGTGAAATGTTCTCTGCTAATCTTTGCCATATAAAAATTGCTTTTCAAGTTATTCTTCTGTTAGCCCATAACAGGTTGTACAAGGTTGATACAGAAGCAGTCATGGTTTAACGTGGTATATTGTACTTTTGGGAACAGTACCAATTGCTAATGCTCCAAAAATGCAGGTTGGTGTATATACTTTCTGTATTACTGAAAAACAACCGCTGAACTCCTCTTGGAGAAGGGATGATGAACTTCTTGTTTTCCTTCTTGTCTATGAACAATGGACAATGTTTCCTTGATTAAAACCAGGTGACTTTAGTAACTTTTTTCTAAGATTTAGCAACATTATTAATTCAAATATTTCCTGTGGTTCATAAATACACGGAGGAGGAGGTATCTTCCAGGCCAGTCTCTTCAAAGATTAATTCCTTCTCTGCAGACCAGGCCATGGAGATGTATTTCAGAATGAAATGTAGCCTAAAAGAAGGAATTATGGTTTTGTTAAGTATTTATACATGACTTAGACAGCAGATCCATCCACTGGTTACTGGTATAGCTACCAGTACATGGGAGTGGTCTCACCTTGAAGACATCAGCCTGCAGGAGCCCCTTCACTGGGACAGTAGCGCAGCTGGTAAAGAGCAGTTTCAAGCACTTCAAACCCACGGTGAACCCTCTTCCAGAAAGGGGTAGGACATGTTTGCATGAACACATATTAATTTTTGAGTCCTGATACTTTAAATATTTTTTTTCCAAACTAGGAGTCAAAGGAGACTCATTTAAGATTTCTACGAACTATTTTGAATGGACACACCAGAAGAAGCTATCTTTGGACACGTTTTTGCCCTTACAACCTGTGCAGTGTCTTCTGTGCTTGCCTTTGCAGCGTGCCAGCTCCTGACCCTGCATGTTGCCTGGCTGGGGCCATTGCCAGCTCCTCTGCGGTGCCAGTGCAGGGACCGGCGCGCAGCCACCTCCACCCCAGGAGCATGCCGCGGGTCTCGTGCAACTCCTGCCCCAGTTTTGGTTTTGCTTTTTTTTTTTTTTTTCCTTGTGATCCTGCATCAGAGGCTTGGGTAAGGACGGGCTGGAGCAACACGTGCGCTCGTTGTCTGTTTTTAACGGGCGCGTGGTCTGCCCAGGCCAACTGATGGGAACTAGGACATGCAGAGGAGTGCGTCCTCCTCATTCAGCTGCTGCGACGACCTCGGAGCCAGCTGGAGCGTTAAGGAGCCCAGCAGCTCCCTGCCAGCCTGGCTCCCGGGGCCAGCTTTCGGCGCAGGCAAAATCGGCAGTTGCCTGGAGAGGCAGGCTGGTGGAGGCAGCGAAATCCCAGCCGGGAGAGGACAAGCCGTGCCCCGGGGTGCAGCAGCAGCTGCTGCTCCCTGACAGGCTTCCCTGGGCCCCCCACCCCCCTGTGGCTCAGCCCCTTCCCATCTTTATTCCCAGTTATAGGGGTTGTGGCTGCTTGCCCGCAGCCCTGCCGTCGCTCTGCCTTGCCTGGTGCAGCCTCTCGCGCGGGGTTGTCCTCGCCACTGGGATTCCCATCTCATGCTCTCCCTTGGAGCCACAGCAGGGAGCATCAGTGGCCCATGGTCACCCCTCTTTGGCGTCACGCTTCCTTCTCATGGAAAAGAGGTTTCTGCCTCCCAAAAAGCATTCCCAGAGCTGTGCCTCAAACCTCGGGGACACCCAACTGTGTGGCGTGAGATGGGAAGCCTAAAACTGGAGAGAGAGCAAAGGTGGAGGGGAGGAAGGCTGGGCTCTCCTCCCTGCTTCAAGAAGTCTTTTTGGAGGGTCTGCACTCACACTTGCACAGGGAGGACGTTCACAGGTGAGAACTCACCCCGACTCGCTCCGCCGAGCCAGGCTCTGCAGGCGCTGCTTTGGGAAGGCGGATGTGGGGTGGTTCACACATCCCACCGCCACACTCCGCACCTCAGAGGCTGGCGCCGTCTCATGGATAGCTTCTGCCAAAAGCCACCTGTGGGAGGCTGCCACGCATCAATCCCTCCGTTATGGCTTGGTAATTCGTTCTCAGTAACACAAATGGAGAGCAGAGAGGGGCCCTATACCAGCCAGGTGACACTCTTTTTTTTTTTTTTCCTACATTAAAAATCAGGGAGAAAACCTCCCTGAGCAAACACATCAGTGTCCCAGCCTTCCAGGTGGGCATCACTGACATGTCAGAATTGCAACCAGGGCTGCCAAAACCACTGTGGGCGCACCCCAGTCAATGGGCAGCCTGGCACCAGCTCCCCGGTGACCTGGGACACGGCTCCTAAACTAGGTAAGCCTGACCGTGCGGGTCCCCCAGCAGACGGGCTGGATGGGGGCTGCAGATAGGTAGCCTTGTGGGAAAGCGCTTTCATAAAATTTTGTGATTTTTGGGACGCCTAGAGAAAGTATAAAAAAAGGTCTCAAACTGACAGGCATTAGCACCAGGGAAGGCAAATGAGTTATCTGAGCAGCTAATGGGGTTTAAGTGGGATAACCCCAGGCTGACAGTGGCAGATAGGATCAGTGAGACACCTGGTCAGGAATACCTGTACTGCACAGCACGGGTGTTATTGGCTCGGCACGAACTCAAAGAGGCACGATGCAGGATTAGCAAAGACCTCCACCTGGCCGAATTTAGGGTAAGCTCCTCAGCATTTAGTCCCGGGGTAGTTTAAATAGTTTTCTGCTTAAGGGATTGGCTCTGAAAATCCCTTTCTTAAGCACTTAACTATAGGTCAGCTTGCTGGCACAGACCAGCCTCATTCGGCTTCTGTGTTCCCAAAGGAGATGGCTGAGCAGAGGGCTGGGAGCCGCCGTGCTGGGATGGGTGCTACCTGCAGAAGCAGGCTCCACGTCACTCTTTTTGGGCTCCTTCAAGATCACTGCCGGTCGTTGCGCTGCCTTCTTCGCAGCGAGCCCGAGTCCCGCTGCGCCAGGCTGCCGTCTGCAGCGCAGACACCGCTGCTGGGCAGCCGCCCCGAAACGCAGGCAGAGAGGGGCTGCCTTTCTGCAGGGAAGGAGGCTGCTCCTCTCCGCTGTCTCCCAGAAGGGCTACCTCCGAATTATACCTTCCCAACACTTCATCAAACAGCTCTGCGGCTTTATTTAACCCGCTTCATTTTGGTTTTTTCAACTGGTCCAGCTTTCCATGATGCGCTTGCAAGATATGGCATTGCTTTGTCATTATAATATATTTATTTTCATTATAAACCTGCTCTAGCTGGACCTTTCCAAAGGAGCTAAACTGTATAGGCGACAAGCTTTTCATTTGAATACTTGGGAGTCATTTGGTCAAGTAAAGCTGCTGTATGTAAACGTCGCACTCACTGCATAACAATTGGAGTGAAGTTTTTATGCGCAGGGCTCTTTATTTTCCGATCAGCAGCCCTGAGTTGGGACTTTTGGGGTAAACTGGTAGCTCTGGGCAGCTTTGAAGCATCACAAGTGGAGGGTTTTGTCTCCAGAAGATTTACTAGCAGCGATCTTTTCTTCAACCGTTTTATTAGCCTCCTTTTACATATGTATAGCGGTGAGGGGGAAAAAACCTGTTGTTGGTGAAGTACAGAGCCTATTTCCCCTGTGGTATTCACACAAAAAAATTGTGTGAAAAGTTGTTGCCCAGGGCCTCCCCAAATCCTGAAGTTTAGCTTAGGGCCATGATGTTTTCAATCCCTTCAAGCCCTCTCCACCCCCCCCCCCCCCCCTTTTAAAGGTTGAAGCTGGGGTAACAAATTCAGCGGGGAGAAGGGACGCCCTGCCCTTGGCTTCAGCCAGCGCTGCCAGAATAAATCTGGGCCCCCTGGCCTAACTGCTAAAAAGTTTTCGCCCACTTAACATGGGTTTTATAATTTTAACTCGCAAGTTCTTGTTGAATTGAGCCCTGTTGCGTGGACAAATTGGACAAGAAAAGTTTAAATGTTACCACTTTGGCTTCTCCTCAAGTGGTGCTGAGCACAGATGTTTGCGGGGGCCATCATGTCCCTATAAGAATGGGGGCTTTGTGTGCATAACCTTACAAAGGGCAGAATAGCCCTGCTTTGCTGCCAGCCACAGGATCATCCTATCTTTATGTGTTGATTTATTAGGCCAGGGATGAATGAAACCGTAATTAATATTACTGAAGCATTAGAGTCTATTTAATTTAAATGCCACTGAATATTTCACTTTCAGTTGGGAGTGACAATGTGTTCGGGACTGTTGGTGAAAGCCTCAGCCATCTGTTACCCCTACTAAGAAGGGAAGACAAGAGAGACACAGGGAGACAGAGAGCATTGAGCTTTGTGGCTTTTCCAAGCCTCCAGGATCATCATTCAACTCAAGGGCAGCCAAGAAACATTCCTGCGCACTGGACCCTTAGTGTATAGGGGAAAGGCCTGAAAGGGTATAGGGACAACGCATCTCCCTAAAGGATGGAGAGAGAGGGAGGCAGAGGGAGAAAGATGGAGATTTACAGTATGCACGGACATACGTACATGCAAGTATACGTGAGCGTGTACATCGCCTTCAAGTGCCAAGGCAATAGAAGGAGGGTAGATCAGGAAACCGGCCAACTTACAGATGGTCTAAAAATATTTTTTTAAAAGATGTGAGGACGAAAAGAGTCAAGGCAAGGTTTGAAAGTTGGTTTTAATTGGTCTAAGCAGTGAAGTTCCAGTGCAGTTCCACCCCAGCAAACACCCGGGCTTCGATTTGATGGGCAGCGCGATGTTGGGAGCACAAGACGTTCCCTACAAGCTGCTTACTGCGACGTGGTCTCCACCAAGCTAAAACAAAAAAATGGGGGGGGGAAAAAAGAAAGGGCAACTGCATCAGCAGCAGCCTTTGTCCCCGAGAAATGCTGTGCGGCACCAAATGAGTGGCTGGCGAAGCGTCACCTTTGCCCCTGTGGTGACGGGGTTGGGGGGGACACGGTGGGTCCCCGGGCGGAGCGAGGGGCCGGGCACGCGGGCAGGAGGAGCGTGGCGGCGCCGGGGCTGCTCACGGGAGATGGAGGGGCAGGCGGCTGCGCGAGGCCGCGGGTGGGAGGCTCCGTCGTCCATGGGATGGTAATTAGCACAGTGGGTTTTCTTATAATTGGGATCATTTGTTCTCCCAGTTTTTCTCCTGCGAACTGATTTCATGCCAGAGGGAAGCTGTGTGACTCACACCTTGCCATGCCAATTAGCTGATAAACATCAAATGTAAACAAAGATGGCCTAATTAAGACTAGTCGCCCAACCTCTACATGCATCTTGTCAAAATCCCACCAGCCTTTTGCATCCAGACTTATTTTCTTGTTTGCTGGGACTAAATTAGCAGCTTTGCACAAGAACCACTTATCTTTGAGAGGAGCTTAGAGCAGGTAATGAGGAAAATTGGGAGCCGGCCACGGGAGCGGTGTCACCCCCTCCATCTCCGCGGGGACGGGCAGGGTGATGCCACCGTTGAGCCCCACGCGGGGGCTGAGGGCAGGGATTTGTCCGCAACTGGGTAACGCTGGGGGCTGGTGTCCGACCCCACAGCCGCATCTTGGGGTATTCACTCAATTTGTCTTCCAGAGTGCTACTGCCTGCACGTGAAATCTGTAACGTGTGTGTCTCCTGCTGCTCTCACCTGCTGTGAAAATTCATCAATCAGAGCCCATCGCTTACTGTGGGCCCGTCCCCCCCGGCTCGCAGCCTGGGGAGTTATTTGCACTTTGGAGAGGAGGTGTACGACAGCAACACATCCAAGCGGCAGCGTTTCACACTCACTTCGCGCCGGAGCGAAGGATCACACAGGTGAGCTGTGGCAGAGAAACAAGCCCATGGAGGAAATTCTATTCCGGGAGGTATCCTAGTGAAATCTGTAGGATTGTTTCGTGGCAGTATAAAAAATAAAAAAGCCAGAAAGGGATCTCAGTGGGTAATCTGGACCATCCCTCTACCCCTAGACAAGATGCCGTGGGTCCCTGCAGCTCCCATGGCTCACCCCAGCAGCCTGTCCTGCTGTCTCCTTGGCCTTACTGTCAGGGAAGACTGGCTTTAGGTTTGAACTGGATCTCTTTGCTGCACACTAAGCTCAATTACTCCTGTCCTGCCCGTGATGAACACAAAGAGCAAGTACTTCTCTTCCTCTTTGTGACCACCTTTAACATACTTGAAGGTTGTTGTAATCTCTTCTCCCCAGCACCTTCTCCTCTTTTAAGCTCAGCAACCCCGCGTCATTGCACTGTTCCTCATAAGTTGTATTTTCCAGATATTTCATCATTTTTGCTGCTTATCTCCGAAGTCTCTCCAAGCATTTCTGTTCCTCCTGAAGCACAGAGTTCAAAGGGGAGCGTGGTGTCCGTCTGGCTGTGCTTCACCCCCATCCCTGGATGCAGCACCCTTGTCCCTCCTGCCTTGCACCTTGCTTCTTCCAGCCTGGCATGGTCCTCCTGAATGCCATCCCACCTCCCCACATACCACTGGTTCTTTTTGCTTTGGGTCATCTGAGACTGTAAGGAGGTAACACTGGTTCTGCTATCCAGGGCAGGTATGACAATTTAGCACTGGCTGGTTACAAGGCTGACTGTGCTTGAGCTCACCTCACTGCTGGTCCAAACTGGCACTGAGTCAGCTACTAGTGTTTTGCTGCTGCTGCTGCTATGGTTTTGCAACATCTCTTACACTAGCTTCATCAGAACCATGTTGTTCTACCTTGCTTGGGAAAACATCACATGAAGCGCTGCCTTCCTGAAGCGAGAGAAAACTGGAGGCAGGGGTACATCCACCACTTCTGTCTGCATGACAGGACTTCTTCTGTCATAGGAAATAGCTGGAGTGTTTTGACATAGTTCATTCTTCACAAACCTCCATCTGGGTGTTTACAAACACTTGTGTGATTATTTGCTCCAGCACTTTCCTGGGGTTGAAATTGGGTTGCCTTATCTAAAGCTCACCAGTGCCTCTTTTCCCAGCAGTAAGGCCCTCTACAAGCCCTCGGTGAAAACCGCTAATGGCTCTGAGCCCACCTCGGGCCCTTTGCTGACCATCCCAGGCTGCTGGGCAATAACCTCTCACACCACCTCAATGAGAGCAATAAAACACTGTTGAAACTTCCCTGTTCCCACAAAAGATTACAGGAAATAACTTTGAGAAGTTACCTGTTCTGGTTTGGTGTGATCGAACTGATGTCTCCTTTATCCACACATGAAAAAGAAACCTACTTCTTTGACACGGGGTAGCAATTAGGTATGCCTCATGCTGGCTAGATGGTACCCATCTTTCTTACTACCAGTTACGCACTTTAC
Source organism: Chionis minor (assembly GCA_013398295.1). Classification (NCBI taxonomy): domain Eukaryota; kingdom Metazoa; phylum Chordata; class Aves; order Charadriiformes; family Chionidae; genus Chionis; species Chionis minor. Next base: position 26,729 of record VZSF01007815.1, on the reverse strand, counting down.
ATCAGCATCTCTCTAAATGACGAGGTTCACAGAAAGGAAAGATGAAGGAAAGCAGGAAAGGCAGATATAACACAATTGCAAAGGGTGGCCAGTCACAGCCAGTGTTGGTGGCATTTCCTTCCCGACCCCTTGCTTGAAGATGCTCCAGAAACCAGCACAGACTCCTCCTCACTGGTTTGACAAGGTTTGGGAAGTGGGACTAGACATACTGCCTCTTTATAAAGAGGCAATGCAAAGCATAACTTTTCACACAAGAAAGAAATGTAATTCTGATGTCATTTATTTATTTAAAGAGCCTTACACGCAAACCCTCAAATTTTTGGAAGTTGTTGTCTGTCTTGCAGATTATCCTCTGAATCATTGAATGCCAAGCACTGCTTTCCAGGGAAGGCAGGAGGGACGTGATGGCACCTGGCTGGAGAAGTGAGCAAAGAAGCTTCACACCAAATTGCTGCTGTCCCAATCGGAGCAAACATACAAAAACAAAGAGCAGAAATATGTTTTACACTGTGAGCGCGGGTGTGCCGACAGCTCACATCAGTGTAGATCTACTGACAGCACGGAAGTGAAAGTGGGAAGGTACCTCAGCTGTTTTAATGGATAAGTCCTCTAATACATAGTAAGAGAACAACTTCATCATTATTCAATACTCTGGTGGAGTTCTAGGGAAGAGAGTTCGCAATAACGCATAACGCTTAAAGCAGACCCTTGTCAGTGGTGTCAGCAGGAAGTTTTTATATCTTCTCTACTTACTATTGTCTAAAAACATTTTGAAAAGAGTTTACCAGCTAATCAGCAAAGTCACGTAATTATGCCAGATGACAAAGCATTTTGTGCGTATGAGTTTCTCCGCTGGCAGGGCTCAAAACAACATGTAGCCTCATAACTTTTTAAATTCCAGTCAGATCCCGCACGCTCTCCCCACCGGCCTCCAGCTGACTCATCCTTTTCAGAATATTTCTTTTCATTGCTGTGTCTGTAGGCTGCACATGCCAGAGCCGGAGCCAGATCCAGCTGGTACTAGCCAGTGCGGTGAACCAGCGTTTCTCCATGGTGGTCTCATCGGTTTCTGCTGAATTTCAGCTTTCACTGAAAAGGAAAAGAAAGGAAAAAAAAAAAACCAACCACAAGCTCTCTAGGAATGAGGAGCAAGCTTTTTGACTGTGGCCCTGTGGAGGGCTGCTTCACAGACACGGTAGGGAAAGAGAATCAACAGGGAAGTGTGATTGAACAACGGGGGGGACCCGATTGAACCACTGACGGGACCTGAGGCAGGTCCCAATGACAGCGATGGCAGTGTCACCTGCGGGAGCTGCGGGTGTCTCCCCATTCCCACCCACACAACTGGGGCACGTGGCATGGGGACGCCAGAGGAGAGCCGACCTCCATGCATTCACACAAGGGTGAAACAACCTGGTGCAAACGCCACACCGACATCCCTGCCCTGGGGTCCTGCGGTGGGGGAGCCCCTTGGCCACATTGGTGCCCGTCACCGTGATGCTGTTGTCCCTGCTCCAGCCCTGCCCGACACAGCCGCTCCGCATCGAGCAGCCCTTTCTCTGCATGAGAACCAAAGGGAAAACAATGCTCATCACCCAGAAAAGCACTATGTAAGTAGAAATGGAAGATTTCCAGTTCCTAAAGAGCTACCAGTGAGCATTTTCAAAGTGGTGTTAAAGAACACTTTGAAGTATAGCTTGTGACTTAAAAAAAATGCATTTGGGGGATAAATCCATATCTTGTTCCAAAGATACAAACTAAGCTTCATTTTACTAAATATAGACATGTAAGGCTCGGCAAAATTCATCAAAACTCTCAATCAAATCTCCCAAAGAGATGTGTTGTGACAGGAGACCAGCAACACCATGAAAATAAGGGCTCGGTATTCCAGTACTTACACGCACGAGTTACCTCCACAGCATAAGCAAAGCCACTGGATCAAACGCTTGCAGGATGACACCCCTCGCATTGGCAGCTTACACCAGGTCACTTGGCAGGATCTTTCCCACCGGGCGGTGGCTCACCCTCCGGCCAGGCTCCCGGCACCTCCTCCGTGCTGATGGTGAGACTCCAGAGCTCAGCTTTTCCATCATCAGAGATCGAGTAGAAAAGTAACGTTTAAAAAAAAAAAAAAAAAAAAAGCGTTATTGATTCGGTTATACGAAATGATCCCCTTTTGCAGCACGGTTTACACTAAGCCTCCAAATCTGACATCTCTTTGAAAGCCCTCTTAATATATCCAATTATAGATTTTCAGCAACTTTGTGGCATGTCGGCTTTCCCGGCGACTGACCCTGGAAAACACCATTGAAATCAGGAGGGATTTTGCTATTGAGCTCAGTGGGGGAGGATCAGGTCCTACATAATTTTATTGTCAGCAATGATGACCTCTCTTCACAAATGAAGAATACCCATCCTGAACCATGGCCTTCGGAACGTAAACCATTTATTTTTATAGCTGGATCCTTCCCCAAGTGGGATATTTTGTGCATGGTTAACTTATCCCAGGGCTTTAAATGCTTGCCAAGTGGCTTTAATAGCAGGATGTTGTCTAAAAAGATTGGGAAGGATTGTGGGCAGTAATAGAGATAATTGCCAAGGAGAGATAAATGAATCTTCAATCTCAAACCAACTTGGCTTTATCATTGGGTCAGGAGGGAAGATCCAGAAAAATCCCCTGTCTAAGACTAAATGCGTAATGATAGTTTGGGATTTAGGAAAGTTGGCAGCTGTCGAGATTTTTTGATAAAAACATCTTTTGAGGCTTAATACAGGTTTGCAATTCCATATAAAGGCATGAAAGCCCCTTTTAACTCCAGGGATTTGGCATCGCAAAATAAAAAAGCTGGAGGTGAATTTCTGGGAGAGGAGCAGATAGCAAGTGACATCCTGAACTGAGAGTTTTGCTGACTGCGCTGGGGTAGGGAAACTGCCTGTGAAGGGGCTGAGCGCAGAGCCAAGCAGGTAAGGAGTGTTTTGCAGGACATGGGGCACCTGTAAGGGGACGGGCACCCCTTGGTGACCCCTCGGCCACCACTTGACCATCCCTCAACCACCCCTCAGAGGCCCCTTGGCCCCCAGAGCGGCTGGGAGAGTGGCACATGCCAAATCCAAACCTTTCCTTTCTGCTTTGCAAATAGCAGAGAGAGCATATCCAGGACATATTCAAGCGTATTTATTTATTTATTCATTCACCAGGGAGGAGAAGAGGTTGAAAGCCAACCATGTTAATGAGAAATTATCTTACCTTATCATGCAGAATAAGGCACTGCATGACACAGCGACTTTTCAGGTCACCCTTTTCAAAAACGAGTTGCCAAATAAAGACTGCTGAAAAAGAAAAAAATGAGGACTGACTTCAGACAGGTCTCCCCTGCTAGGATTTGGGGGGTCTGAGTGGAGTTCCAGCTTTCCTCCCTCTGTGACATCCTCTTTCTCCTTGCCTGCTGTCGGCACCCCGGGCAGCAGGACCCTTGCTGCTCTCTGCTGTCCAAGCCACCTGAGGTGACTCCTGCAAACACTCACGGGGCTTTTAAAAGAGTGGGGAAAGGCATTTTAGAGAGAGACGACTTGTTTTTCAGCAAAGGCCTTACGCAGCTGCGGGGGGAAGGGGGGAACCTCTGGGATATAATCAGTGAATGCGAAACACTCATGGGGCTTTCGTGAGAGCGGAATAGGCTTTTTAGAGAATTATAACTTATTTTTCAGTGAAGACCTCTTCCAGCTCAGGGTGGGGCTTTCCCCAGTTAGCTTCTTACCAGGCTACTTTTCTCCTTTGTAGACCCTACATTCTCAGCTAGGGGAAATAACATGGAGGAAACCCAGGAGCGCTATACAGGGTGGGGGGGCTGACAAAATGATTTCTCTCTGTATGATCTGAAAAGGAAATCGTGACCCATTTTTCCAAAAACAATATTAAAAAAAGCAGAGCAACTTGACATGAGCGATACAAAATGAGCCACCTTTGCATTAAAGAGTCGCTCTTTCAAACCTCCCAGCTACTTCCCATGATTGCAAATGCCCCAGAGAGACTGACAAAATCTATGAAGGAGGTGCGTGGTTTGGCATGACAAACCTTTCTCTGTATGCAGGGTCCGGGAGGAATGTCGTTCTTGCAAGGTTTACAAAAAAAAAAAAAAAGAAAAAGGATGTCTAAAACAAGTTATGAAATAAAACTGGAGCAAAACCATCCCAAAACACACACAAAAAATAATCCCCCTGCCAGAGAGCACGGCTCCTTGTTACCCTGAAGGACAGCCTTCCCGCCGGCATGTGAATTACAGCCCATTCCCAGCTCAGGGGTTTGCGTTTTCAGACCAGCTTAGCCCCTCTCTGGGGAATGGGCGCAGCATCCCCGGTCGGCAGGCCATCCACTAAACTCGCCGCTCCCTCGGGCTCCTGTTCACAGCCCGCTTGCCTTTAATATTGACATGCTCGCACTTGGCGGTATTATTCGGCGCTTTGGGTCTGATGATCATATTTATATGGCTGACACCCAGACCTACTTGCCTATTCCTGCGGATTCCCGTGAAGTGCTGTCATGGCTTATTACCTGTCTATCTGCGCTTCAAGCCTGGGTGACTTTTAATTTTTTGAAGCTTAATGCTGAGAAAACAGAATTGCTTCAGATTGGTTCAGTTCACCTCCTGGATGTACGGATTTATGATATATAACGTTGTACTACACACAGCTTGGGAGCTGGTTTCACTGCTAGGCTCTTAAAAACGGCCTGATTTTATCTGAAATAAACCTTTTCAGGAGCATAGCAGCAAAAGGAGAGAAGGGAAAATATCTTCATCGGATTTCGGAAGCTTCGGTGGCTTTTGTTGCATGTCGCTTGTCAGGCTGAGGAGCCCTTGTTCATGCCTCGGTCTAATCCAAAGTTGTGTATCGTAGCTCAGTGATAATTGGAAACTCTTCTCACTCCAGCATTTTCAGCTGTTGTAAAAGTCTGCAGCTAATGTCATAACAAGAATTAAACTGTCTCATCATATTACACCCATCTTAGCTGACTTCGCTGGCTATTAAGGTGACAGCGCATTGATTTAAAATTTGTGTTAATTGTTTACCCCTTCTTGCAGAGGCTTTCTTGGGGTTTTTGTAGCAACCTGCAGGCTTTCCTGGAGCTGTGGATTATCTTTGCGTTCAGCTTTATATGGACTTACAAAAAAATATCCTCTTTGTCTGGATCACACCACCTAATACCCTCAGCACGTGGGCTTCTGTGGCACGTATATTCCCTGCATGGATCACTTTTAAAAATAAGCTAGTGGCGAAGGCATGGCTGGGTTTGGTAGTACAAGACTTTATGAGTTTTTTTTTCACACTCAGATTTTTATTTGATTTTGTTGCCTTCAGTTTTCCTGCCTACTAATAGCAGGGGCGTTGTTTTAGAGAAACAAATGTACTCTCTCTGCCTACAAAACCTTTTGCTTTATAGGGTTAACAGAGACCCTATCCTGCCCCTGCAAAACAGACCTTACAGCCCATCATCCTCAGACTTCCACTTTTGCGGTGAATAAATCAATCCCTGTGTAAGTCTGTGGTAAAAAACTTTTTACCTAGAGTTGAGAATGAAAATTGCTTTGCACCATATGCTGTCTCTCTGGCACAAAATGAGCATCACCTCACCGGGAGTTTGGCATGCTCGGTGATTGCAGGGCTGGTAAATAGGGGGCATTTTCTTTTTCTTTTCTTTTTTTTTTTTTTCCCCAGGATCTAGCTCTCCAAATCCATAAACAATGTATTTCTCCACAGATATTTGAAAAAAATGCTTTATTGTCCCTGAGACTATGACTTTTATTCACTCCGTTCACTGAGGGCTGAAATATTTCTCGCCTTCTGCTCTACTTTGTTGTGCTTTCTCTCACTGGAGCAATTATTGAATGGGAAATGGGAAGATGACAACTTGTCTTAACAAAAAAATCTTCTAAGTTAAGGGAAAAAAGGAAGCGATAAAGTAAGTAATAAATATTTATTTGTGAGTTTAAAATCCCATTAATTTTTGTTCCAGGTTCCAGGGACTTTGGATCAGACCTCAGGCTCACTCTTGGAACACGACCTTAGCTAATGGACTTCTTCCTAAGGAGACCCACTCTGCCTTCCCTGGGCAAGAAGTGCTAATCGCATAGCCAGCCCTTTCCTCGCCCCATCTCCTGCTAGTTGGGGGGTTTTTCTGCTTTTTAGTAAAAAAAAAAATGAGCTTGTGCATAAGCTGCAACTGGATTTTAAAATTCTCTAGCGGCCAGGACATTTTACACAGTTTATAGCTTATAAACACAATCGTAAATTGCAAAACTATTACTAGTTATTTGAGTTCCCAGCGTTTATACCTGGGGAAAAGCACAGTCTCCCAACTGTCATTAGAGAGCACTTCATTAGAAAAAAAAAAGCATTCACTATTTATATTTTGAGCAGAAAAGTGCCACTCACTTGTATGAATAAAGCATGCGCTTTCCCAGGCTGTTGCTGGCTGGTCCCTGCGTACCAGCGGCCTCGGCCGGCTCCGGCACCCACGCATGACGGAGCCTCGAAAACGGAGAGGGATTTGCTGTAATAGCTCCAGCAACACGTACGGATGGCGCTGGGGGCCGCCTGGGTGCTCTCGCCATTAAAGCAGTGCCAGGAAGGTAGTCTATATTTAACCTGAACTTCTCTGCCTTTGAGAAGCGTTGCTTTGCTGCGCGATAACCGCGCTTTAAAGGCCTTTTGTTTCGTTCCTGTTTGGATGAACTTCTTTCCCTTTGATGTTCATCTGGAGTTTAATCGCGATAAAACGCGCACAATGGTTGGACTGTGGGAGAGAAAAAGGTGCTGGGATAGCACAATACGGCGCATTATCCACTGTCTCCCCTATGCCACTGGCTTGGCAGGCGGCAGCGAGCGCTGCAGGGAGAGAGAACTGGGGTGACAGCCCGCGTGTCCTGGACTCACGCCTGCTCCCGCCGCGGCCACGGCCGAGACTGGGCTCACGGCAGAGGATCGGGCACAGCCAGGCCCCGGGAAAGGCTCGCTGCTGCCAGCACCCGGCCCACGGCGACCACCTACAGCCTCCCCGCTGCTGCCGGTGGCCATGACAGTGCAGGGTCAGCCCCAGCTTGGGGCGTCCTCCCCGAAGGTCTCCTCTGGCTTCAGGGCATGATGGCCAGCCTCAGCGTGTGGCACTACATGGGCAGGACGCATCCCAGCTCCCTCGCTACACATCAACATCCCATGTCAGCATCCCACGTCAGCATCCCATGTCAGCATCCCCGCGTCTACCTCTAGCGTGGGAAGGTGAAAGTTTGAGGAACCCACACACACACACACAAAGCATCGGGATGCTGCCAGTACAGGGTAGTGCTCCAGCACAAATGCCAGCCTCTTCCCAACCTGCCGATGCCACTGGCTCTGGCAGGTTTTCAGGACTTGCGTGGTAATTTCTGCTGTTGGGTGTCTGTCTCTCAGGGTCAAGATCTTCTGGGAGCAGCTCAGTTTTCATTCAGAGATACACTTCCAGTCCATCCCACTGGGGAGGAAACCCCAAAAAGTAGGAGACAGAGGGAGCCGCTAAATATGCTGGTTTTATAGCCTTTCCACGACTTTCAGAAAGGGCACTGCCTATCCGTTTCAGAAGGTAAGGTGGGAACAGCAGCCGCTGCAGCCGGTCTAAGCAGCACCGTGTCCACCGTGTCTCGCCCGGGCTCTCCCCGCGCAGACCCGCTGCGGGTTTAATCAGCTCCCTCACGGTCTAAGTAGTCTTACAAATTATTTGTGCTAATTAATTCCTGGCACCACCCGCTTGTCCTCCAGCTGGGGACATCCCCAGGCAGCTGGGGATGATACCACCTTGCAGCTGTGGACCGCGGTGCCTGGAAACTCCCGTGGAAAAGGCGGTGCCTGGGCTACACCCCCTGTGCCCACTGGGACCAGCAGACCGAGGTGACACAGTGACACCCCCGTGACTCAGGTATCACCTCGGCCCCTCCTGGCCCCAGCCCTGCCCCCGGGCAGTTGCTGCTCTCAACCACGTCATGGCACATGCCATCCTTGGTCACATCTCAGGACATGCCATCCTTGGTCACATCTCAGGACGCACCCACCCTGGTCACACTCTGTCCCCACAGTGGGCAAAGCTGGGGTGCAAAATCCACACCCTCCCAGGCTGGGCACATCCCCAGTGCCACCTTGCAGCCCAGTCCCCATTTTGGCTACCATGATCCCATCATCCCAGACTCCTGAGGGTGGGCACAGAATATAATCGGCATATTTTTGTGTGGCACCAATGCAATAAGTCATTTTCTGTGAAGCTCCTCATAGCATTTGGTAGCCTAAATCAGCAACCTCGTGCCTTTTCCCGGGGGTGACTGAGGTGGGTCCTGCTGCTCAAGTGCAGTTCTGCGGCTCAGGATGGGGACTCGCAAGGACGCGTGTCTGTCCTGCCTGACCCATCCCACTGTCTGCAGACAACCCCCTGCACAAAACAAGGACAGACTCCTATTGAACATGTATATAATCTTGTTTCTCCTTAGATGGCCTCTGCCACCAACAACTGTCTCAGAATTTTTTTCTTTAGAAGAAAATTGTACTTAGATCTTCTGCAGACATCCCTTCTTACCCAAGAACGGATTTGAGGAGGGGGGTTAAGTATTTATGGAGTTGCAGAGGTTGGGGATCACACATTTTCCATATTTTTGCCTGTATTTTTAACCTTATCTTGTGACATCTGTACTCGCTGATGGTCTGACCTACTTAGTGAAGTCAAAGACACTGGAGATTAAACTGAGCAATCCAGTTCAGTACATACTTATAATTTCAAGGTCCTGACAGAATTCATTAGTTTCTAATAATCATTTCTTGCCATTCAAAAGCTAATTGTAACTTTGCATTCAAAAAAAAAATTATTTACAATTTTTTTTTTTTTTTTTTTTTGCCTAAGATGGTAAAATCTGTAAGTCCAAATAACTGAACTGCAGCTGAAATGTATATAAGGATTTTTAACAGCACTGCTTATTAACCAAAGCTATCTCCTGGTGTACAGCTTGGTGTGCTACAGTCCCTGTAAAATTAGCTGAAATGTGGTGAAAATATATATATATTTTTTAATGAATGCTTTCCACTGCGTCCCCATTTCAAATCCAGAAAGAAAACAGGACATAGCAGACTTTCTCTTGCAAAATGGATTTGTCAAGCTCTGCTGCATTTTGCTGAAGTGCAAGAAACTTAAATAAAGGTGATCCTAAAGCTAAGAAGCTGTCTTCAGGGCAGAGACTAGTGGGGACTTCTGTGAGTATAGTCGCTTTTTCCTAAATTTGGAGGTATGGGTAGGTTTTCTTGTTGCCGGAGGAAATCATTAACAAGTCTAAGACCTTCCAAGGCTCATCTTTTCCCTTTCCTATTGCACTGTGCATCTAATATTTGGATAATATTTTGCAGATATGAGTGAAAATAACATGGGAAATCACTCTACAATTTCGAGGCAGTAAGTGGGCTCTTCCCTTTATTCGGTTACATTTTGTACATATATATATGTCAAGCTTTTACTGTGAATGAAAATTGCCAGTGCCTAACAGTTTTTGGGAACGTTCATGCAGGGCTCGATTCAGAGCCTCTCCCCATCCCAGGGACAGGGGTACAAAGCTGCCGAAAATCAGGCACAAGGGTTTCAGACGGGTCCTGGGCACTGGCCGTCTATGAACACTTTCTTGCCTTGATGAAAAAAAGCTTGGAGTTTAGCAGTGTGTTTTCCTGGTATTTGGTGCCCTGGTTTGTGCTTGGGAGAACGCAGCCACACTATTTAACACTACATTTTTCTGGCTTTTAATCCATATTATGAACCTATCACCAAAGAGCCTTTCAAAATGATTACATGACTGTGACTACGATGTTAATGTTTTAAAAGCAGTTGCTGTCTGCGTAATATTTTTCTGTATTTTTACCGCTTGTGTGCAAGCTGAAAGACTTTTTTTACTACATCTGAGCTGCCTATATAAACTGCTGTTAATATTCCGCGGGCTTATGCTGCCGTGCGGGGACTTGCACATCTACTTTCCTGTGACCCCTTCAGACACAGGCACAGACCCGCTCTGCCACCACACCAGCTCTCCCCGTACGTGGGGGGATTTGTGGATATGCTTTGCTGGGCAATAAAATATAATTAAAAACGTGCAAAATTAATGCGCGCAAGGTTTTATACCTGGAGGTGGAAATCCACTTTGTAAAACTTCAGCATTCTCCCGAGTGAGAGATTCGTGCGCAAAAATGCATTTCTGCAGTTTTCTCAATGAATTTCCTCAGGTGACTGATTTATAAGTGGCTGGGCAGTGGTTAAAAGAAGAATGCACACAATCAACACAAATTACTAGCATTAAGCAAACACCGGGTACTGGGAGAGAGTCTTTATTACTTTGAAGTATATCATATCAATAAAATAAAATTGTTTCATGTAACATGAGACAAAAGTCATTTGCAAAACAGCGTACCGAAGCTAACTGAATCCGATTCCCTTGTAAGCCTTGTAATGCAGGGGCTGCTTTTGCTCTGTTGTTACCGTAACCACGAATTCATTAGATGTGATACACGAAGACTTTTCTCAACCAAAAATCAGTTGCACCCACAGACGTCGCTTTGTAATGAAGATACAGATCCCCGAGCCTGCAAAGGTTCAGGCAGAGCTTTAACTCTGCATACAGTGGGGAAGCCCAGAACCCCAGTGAAATCCCTTGCAAAAGCCCGTGAAGAATATTTTTAGCAGCAGGGTCTGTAGAAGCACCCCTCCGGGACCACTGCCACGCTCTAGAAACCACTGTCTGTCCCAGGGACAATTAGAAGGAAAGTGTCTCAAAGCCTGGCTGGGCCACCCTTGCGTTGTCAGAGCTCGCTGCAGGTTTCGTCCCACATGCTCAGGCTGGGGTGTGCCTCCTGTCCAAACCAAACCGAACTGAATCTGTGGGACCCGCAAAGAAGTGCCAGCCCGGGGTGCAGCCAGGTGGGCTGTCCGCAGCTCGGAGCTCGGCTTTTGTCTCCTTGGCATCCTTTCCCTCCAAGGATTCAGGTGTCCAGAAAGTTTTCTGCATTAAGGAGAGCTTGCCTTACTTTTTAGGGGAAGGGCAAATAGCACAAATTGGGGCTGGCTGATACAGCTGCCCCCTCCTGCTAAACAGCATATTTCTGTCTGTGTTTGACTGCTTTTTTTTCTACCCGTCTCCTTCTGCTCTACATAATCCGTCAATATTGGGTTTCCTTTCATTAGACTTTCCTCTCTTTTAACATCTATTCTTCCTCATCGATGTTTCCTGCCTTTACCGCAGCTTTTTTCAGTGGTTTGGTTTGATTCAAACTCAAATTGTTAGGGTGGTATCTAAAAGTAATGAATTTCCTTATACCTGTTTATGATAAAGCATACGATTTGTATCCGCTTCATTCTTTGGATAATACTTTCAGGGGAAATGTAACACTCCCTTAATTTTAAATCCTTTTTTATCTTGCTTCAGGCATAGCCTCCAAGAGACGTGCATGCAACATGTATGCTTAATTTACTCCTCCAAATATGCAAAGAATATGGCTATGTGCAATAAATATCATTAAGGGCACGGCTGAAGACAAGGCAAAAAAATCAATGATAAAGCTGCTGTAAATTCCTTATTATCTAAGAATTTCAACACCTACTGATGTGCCCAAGCCTTCATTGCACCCTCGTGAATTTAAGAGCCTGGGACATACACTTACTCATGAATGCGAGCTGCGAGTTTGTGCACAAACTGTAGAGCGGTTTTTGAAACAACCCTCCGAGGATGTTATGGCTGTTGGTCAAAATCTGACAGCAAAGGGGAGATTTTTGTTTAAACAGGGGGATTTGGAACGTGACTCAGAGAGACATCACACAGGACGCTGGGACCTCGTGAAAAACCCTTAGAAAAACACGTTATTGTCTGGAAAACCTGAACCTCCAAGTGCAAAATCTGCAAAATTTGCAACATCTGACTCATGTCTCTGTCCTTTTACCTGCAGACTGTGGATCAAGTCAGTGGTGTCTGCAGTAAAACACCGAGCAGAAGACAGGGAAAGAAGAGGGCAATGCCTAACTTCCATCGGCCTCCGAGAGACTAAGCTTTCCTCCGCGCACCTTAACTCCCTGGTTTTCACATCTAGGTGTAAATCTGGCTTTGGACTACGATGCACACTTCTGCCAGATGAGGTTAGTGCTAATCACATATTATTTAGATCAATATGGATAGCTGGCTTATGCACGTAGCAATTGCTCTCTGCTCTGTATTCTCTAACTCTTTGTATTTAGCCATATCAGTTACAAAAACCAATTTATACCCAGGCGACAACGTCCTCACTCCCCAAAATCCCCCTATTACTGGTAACGTAAAGTCCTACTTTTCACAAAATGTAACATAAAATATTACAGTCCTGATTATTTTTTTTAATGTCCTACTAGTCCTACTGATTTCACTATCCATGGGATTTTTCACATCACACTATTTAGTATTAACTCGGTATGTCTAGCTGCAGAAATCTGGGGTGAAGCAGCAGCATCAAATATGTGAAATGTACATTTCCAGGAAAGGCTCTGTCTCCCTGCCCACGCACACATGCATATGTATATATGTATACATGTATACGTCCCTCCATCCCAGTGCATGAATCAGAAGTGTATGGTTATTATTGCAAAAAACATAGGTAGCACAGCGATATCGGAACCAAATGTATGCTCAGACATGTTGCAGGAGGGAGCAGCAATTTACAGCCACATCAAATGCCGTGGCCTCACCTTCCTTAAGAAGCATTTCTCACACCAGAAAATGTAATTACCCTTCCACCATGCCTTCCCACATGGTGATCTGAAACGCCTCACTAAAATGGAGCAGCCTATCAATACTGTATCTATCGCAGATGAGACGGCTACGACTACGGATCAGTGTAATCCAGCCATTGATCTTAGGATTCTCAGTCCTCCAAGGATGGTGCCAAATCTATACATTGCTCCTGAGTGATGGGGTTTGCTTTTGGATTTCTGATTTCATTGGGGAAACCATGTAAAAGTCAATGTAAGCAGAGAGTGCTCTGCTGCTGCCCAGCTGAGGAGGATGAGGACCATGTGTGGTTCCTTCAAAACCCAACTCCAGTGCACACCACTAATTAACAACCAGGGATTTTCAGACAGAGCAACATTGTTTTCTTTTTTAAGACAAGAAAAAGAGAACAGTTTCAAATTTTTGCAAACATTCCTGCTTTGCCCCTGATTTGCCGTGTTTTGGAATCTGCTTTTATTGCACAAGCATAGGTACCATTCCTGATGGGGTTTGGTGAGGCGGTGATGTGAAGGAAGTGTTTAGTTCTCAGCACCAAGCCATAAATCTTGTTTGTAAAATGGGCTTAAACTGTGCAGAAAACATCCTGTCCTGCTGTATCTTTATCTGGAGTTTGCACGTGTAGTGTTATCCCTTTGAAATACTGCCCCACAACAGATCGTGTACAGATATACATGTCCTCGTAATAAAAAGATAAAGTCTCTTTCCGAGAGACCCAGAAAATTGTCTATAGGTGTGCGAATGCACACGCACACACAGAGTTCTCCAAATGTGCACACACAATGTTGTATGTGACTGAACTTCCATGCAACACAAATGTTTACAAGAAATGGTTTGCAACTCTTTGGCTAAGGACAACCAAATAATTTTCTAAAGAAAGCAGGGAAATGTTCCTAACAATGTCTCAAACGTCTGAATTTTAAATTAATCAGAAAAAAGTAAAAATGTATAAAGAAATGTTCCAATTTCAGTTAATATTTAAGATTTAATACTCGCCCAGACAATGTATTTGGGTGTTACACTGAAAAGCCATGTAATAGATATACCCTGGAATTACTAGGTATTCCCACAAATATCCTGGATATTGTGCCCAGGGACTATTTCTGTCATTCTAAACACCACAGCAGCTTTGGGATTTCCCCGCTTACTCTAAGATGAATCTATCAATATATATTCTTCCTTCACCCAAATTGCAATTTATTCCCAAACCTAACTGGGAAAAACATGCTGGCAGAGGTGCAGAATGGGCAGTTTTCCAGTCTCCATGTAAAGCCCGCAACGTCTGACCTGCTACAGATGAAGTTGCTACCACTGAGCAAGGTGTACCCCAAATACAATGCCGAACACAAACGTCTAACAGGGACTGAACTCCAAAATCCAACACCTAAAAACGTGACGTCGCTATGCCCAGGAAAGTGATTGTCAGTGCTTTTTGGAAGTGTTAAATTTGCTTCCGTTCAGCTTGGAGAGAGTATTTTCTCACCCTTTGTTTGCTACAGTGATTGAGATAATCTCTTTTTAAAACTGGAGAAAAATTAAAATATTCCAGCTATGCACATGTTTAAAAACATGGCTTCACAAAGTGTACGACAGCCTGGCAGAAGGATTTTTCTGGCCACTTAGACGGACCTGCAGAGCCAGGTTTTGCCGCTGTGAATCGTGCAGACGCTCCCAAGTCATGGCCCTCCCTAGACAGCATCAGCTCGGAGAAACTCGGAAGAACGTGCTCTTCCACGCCGAAAAAAGGCTGACATTATTGCATCTACTCTACACCTCTGAAACTGCTAGTTTATGCAACATCATTACTGCATGAAATACGATTCACACGTGAATAGCGATGGTGGCTGTGAGATCCACTGTTAAAGACGCAGACGACTCCGCATTCTCCGTTTGCTGCCTGCTTTCAATCCCTACCCAACACACTGGGCAGACCCCCAGACCCAGGTAATCCATATATAAGGCTGTAGGTACTCCACACTACACAGCTATAAGGACTCTCCGTTTTCAAGAAAAAGCTCAATTTTAGATGATAACAAGGGGGAAAAAAAAAAAGTCCTTAGCATTGATGATGAAAGAGGAACAGAAATAAAACCTGCAGTATTCAGTTATTGATATAAACACCACCACACCGTGTGCGAGCTGTGATTTCAGCCTAGTGACCGTATCACGTGGACCCGGGAATCTGTCCACCGCGTCAGCAAGCTTTGGATCAGACCTTTGAAAGCCGGAGCTGTATATAGGGCTTTAACCTCACATCCACTGAGTCTTGCGGCTCAAAGAAAAGCACGCCTCACTTGCTTACTTGCTGTGTAAACAAGTCCAGACCGCGTCACCAAAAAGGGTCTGAGATTTACCCAGCAGAGCAGTGAAACATCTGTAGTCTTTCACATATTTCACAAAGAAACGGTTGTCCGGTAGCATGCTGCATCATTTCTGAATGGCGACTCGTGGGACCGTAGGCAGAGCAATCGAATCACAAAGAAATGAAGTATTGTAGAAATCTAGATTCTATTTCTATATATTCCATACATAATATAAATACATTCAATATATGGGTTTATTTAAGTATATTTATATTCTAAATCGAATATTCTATTTATATTCTAAATAGAATATAAACATACAGTATACATATAATATATAAATATAGAATATTAATATACTTAAGCAAATCTATAGTCTATATCGAATCTGATTTAAAAGCACTTTTGCAATTTGGGGGCAAAAGTTTTTGTTTGCTGATACGCAAAGACATACAAAATCTTTCTATAAATAAGCGGTATGAGCTTTTTGGGAGGATCTATAATCTTATACTGACTATCTGGATTGTATACATAGGTTTTCCTGGGTAACGTATGTAATTTTCACAGTAGCGTAATTTTTAAACCTGAAATTATTCTGCATTTCTGCTATGGAGTTTTGTCGTCAGGGTCGCTTGCAGAGAGCGGGAAACAATAGCAAAATACAGGGCTAAAATTTGAACCAACAGAGGAATGTTAGGTTTGCTCATTTGAAAATGAAACGAGGGTCCAGGAGCTGTAATGGTTGTATCTGTGTACCCATACCGACTGGCACTTGGCAGTCATAAATTATGCTATTACTGGAAACCCAGAGTTGGCTGATGAAGAGGCGTTTGAAGAGGTCTGACCGAGTAACTACCTTCCTGACACGAGAGCCCCGAGAAGCCACCAGGAGCTGCTCGCCTTTCTCCACCACCCGCCAGATGACATCCAGGAATTGGTAGGAACACGGGTTAGACGCCTCACAGGGGTTCGCGCCCCTCGGAAGGAAAAAAAAACCGCGATGCTATTAACAGAGGGTGTGCGAAAAGTGTGGGTGTAGAGCCGGGGTCGGGTGCAAGGGGCGTGCGTGTGCCTTAATCTGTCTTTGGTTTGTGCTGCGGTGTCTTCTGGGGCCAAAAGCCGCTGGGCCAGGTCCTGTGGTGCTCAGCTCAGCAGAGGCAGGCTGGAAATCATGCCGGGAGGAGCATCACCATGTCTACACGTGTGAGAGGGAAACCAGAAGGGCGATACGACCCCACGAGCATTTAGCCGGAGCAGTCGGGGCGCCCGTGCCTTGCCCCCACAGCTAGTAAGGTCTTGGGGGGTGCAAGGGCAAGCGGTGGCAGGCAAAAAAGGGGGAACTCCCAGCAACCTTGCACCCAAAGTCTCCTGTGTCCAATTTCACCTTCAAGAGATGCCAAAGGCATGGCAGACTGAGTTGCGGCTTGATGGGGAGCCAGCCTCACCCCCCACGTTAAGGCTCTGGCTGGATTTTTGTCGTGCGTTTCCCACAGAGGTGGAGTTGGGAAAGGGGAAAGACAAAAAAATCGTCCCAACTTAATTTCTTTTTAATGGTCTGATGGAGCGTCTGACATGTGAATTCTCACTGTCCCTGTGCTCCAGCTTGACTTCAATGACTGCTTTTAACAAACGGCCTCCTCCAGACAGGGAAATTCTGTTACCTTGCCCAAACCTGCTCAAATACTTTGGACTCCCAGTTACACATTCAGCACAGGATTTTGGCAAAACGCTGGAGAGGCGCATACTTTGAACTGGAGGTAGACTTGAAAACAGCCCCTTGATCGTCAGTCATGTCTTTATCCACTGAACCAGAACAGGGTTTTGTAAACCCTTACGCCCGTAATTCCTTGATCTCCTCCCAATGTGCCAGCCAGCTTCTGCAAACCAGGTCATTTTAAAAGCGTTCGTATGCCTGTATTCCTGCAGCCCTGCAATATGCATTATAAGTAGTTTATTCGGAGCCATCGGTGACCATAGATTAGTGGGGCGATATTCCCTCTGGAAATCTTTGAGCCTGCGCTGCCTTCCCTCATTACAGAGGCTATCGGGTCTGCATCGCTTTGCATCCGCTCACCGAGGGGGCTTTACATTAACTCCACTCGGGGTTTCGGAGTTTTGCCTGTGAGAGGATCGTGGGCAAAACGAGATGCTCATTCCCAGCGCCTGACGGGGAAGGGGAGCCCTGACGCGGCGGCCGGGTGCCCTGGCATCCCCGGGCCAGAGCTGGCTCCCGGGGCAGGGCCGGCTCCAGCCGAGCACGCCCTTTGCGGGGGATTTGCTCCTTGTGACTTCTGCCCAACGCACAAGTCCTAACTGGAAATTAAAAGCCTGTCCCCCTCCGAGTCTTCAGGGGCAAATTTCTGAGGCTCCAACGCTCGATAATTAACAAGTTATGTCGTTCCCCTCGCTGTTGCACTGGCTGTGGTATTTTTAAAGCTTTTTATTAAAAATTAATTTCTTTATTTTGTTGGAGACCCATCACTCGGTCACGTGGCTCCCTGTCATGTTTCTATCCTTCCTACTCATATTCGAGTTATGCCATCAAGCTAATATATTGTGACTGCTCTTCTCTCTTGTGACAAAGCCTTGCAGCTGCCTCCAAATCAATAGATGTCAAAGAAATATGAAAACAATCATGACAGAGAACTTAAATCCTGGCTAGAGTCTGCATAATAAAAAATGTGCTTCTGTTCTCAAGGCAGCGGATTAATTTATCCTAAAGTTTAGTCAAATTTTATTCCGGTACCTTTTTCCCAGCAGATAGAGCTACATCTGTTGGGTTTGTAATGTAATTTGTAATTACTGCCCTTCATGTGGTCCAATGCCTTGAACCATCTTTAATTAAAAGCATAATTAAGGGAAGATCTAAAGGAAGACAATTACCAGATGGTCTTTTTTTTAGAAACAGTTAGTTGCATTGAGGATGTATCCTGGTCCATTTCTGACTTGGATTAAAAGGCAGGCTGCCTCCCACGCAATCTGCAAGGCGAGAGGCCGAAAAGGGGCTCGGGCACGCCGGGCAGCAGCACGGCCGGTAACCGCAAGGGAGGCTGAGAGGGGACCGTGGGGACCGTGGGGCAGAAGGTCACCCTGGCTCCATCGTATTTCCTGGGGCAGGTGAGCCCTCCTGCCCTCCTCCAGCCCAAAGCTCTGGCAAAAACTAGCCCCTGTCACTGGGAATATCCTATTGGCTTCTAGAAAACATTTTCCTGCAGAAAATAGTAAGTAATAGTAATAGTAATAGTAATAGTAATAGTAATAGTAATAGCAATAGCAATAGCAATAGCAATAGCAATAGCAATAGCAATAGCAATAGTAAATAATAAATAGCAATACTAATAAATAGCAATAATAATAGTAAAGGAGGGACCAAGCCCAAGAACAGCTTCCAAAAATGAAATATAGTGGCTGCCCCAGGTGGGACAGACCCTGATGGGGTCTGCCTGCCCAGCCCTTGCTCATTGCAGCCTGAGTGGAGGTTTTGGCTG
>VZSF01007814.1:0-17246 GCA_013398295.1 Chionis minor | reverse complement strand
TGGTGGTGGTGGTGTCGGTGTGTGACACGACGACACTGACCTCTTTCGCTGGCCCCAGCACACTGTGACACCGCCACCGCCACCACCGCCCCCCCACCGCGGGGTAGCCCCCGCGTTCCGTGGCCTCCCGCCGAGTCAGGTGCCCTGCCGGAAAGGCCGGCGGGAGGGAGGGGACAGCGGGAGGGGACAGCTGGGGTGACTCAGCGCTTTGCCCAGGCCGTCCCGCTGCCGGGGGGGGGTGTGCGGGATGAAGGGTGCCCCGGTGCCCGGAGCACCGGGTCTCGGGGGACCGCCAGGCACCGGGAGCTCGGACGTGGACTCCTCCTCTGCATGGCCCCTGCCTTGGGCGACCCCCGCGGAGGGGGTGGCTGTCACCCGTCCTCAGGGTCATGGGCAAACTGGGGGCCACTCACCTGCATCCCTGAGCCTGTCCCGGCCGTAGGGATCACACAGTTCCCTCCTGGATGGGAGAAAGGGGGAGCCTGGTGTCTCGGCAGGGCTGGAGCCTTCCGGACCCTCCGCCACCCCTGGGATATCTTCCTCACCTCCTGTAAATCCCTAGCCTGGCAAACTTTCCCAGTGCTGCTGTACCTGGCAGGCTGGGGAAACCTGGGCGTCGAGACAGGCCACTCCCAGCACTCCTCAGGGACCGGTTTCGGGACAGCCATTCCCATGAAGAGCCCTCCTCAGCGACGGGCGGTGGGCCTGGGATGGGAGAAAGGGCATCTCCTGTGCCAAGGAGCTGCTCCTCTCCAAAGGATGGGCGACCCATTCCGTGCTGTCAGACAGTTCTTGACAGTTTCCTTGAGTGTCTCCATGGAGTATTCCCTTTTTTTGCCTTTTTTTTTTTTTCTTTTTTTTTTTTCCCCCCTGGATGCCATCGCTGCGCTGCCGTCTCCTGCCTGCCAGCCCAGGAGCAGGCAGCAGGCTGCCCCTGGCCAGGTTGCCCTCGCTGGCTGCCAGGGGCTCTGATTTGGCCCATCTGCCCAGCAATGGGTGCAAGGCTGGCACGGGCACTAGATGGAGCCACAGGCTGCCTCACCGGGATCCCATCCTGCTGGCTGGGAAGCTGGGGAGATGCCACCAGGACCTAGCTGTGTCTCGGCACCTTGCTCTCCTTTCCTTGGCTTTTGCAGAGGACGTGGGGCAGAACTGCTGGGTCTCAAGGCCATTCTGTGCCCACCAGCCAGGGGGGCCTCCAGGATCAGGAAAGGAGAGGAACCCATGTGCTGGCTGGGAGTCTGGAGCCAGGGGAACACATCACTACTGCCTTCATGGCACGTGTCCCCCTCACCCATGAGACCAGGATATGCAGTGAGAAGGACTTACCACCTCCCTAATGTCCTTAGGGGAGGCCATGGGGAGTCGGGTGGTAGCCCACCGCTGCGCTGGTAGGAGAGAGGGCGCCGTGTCAACCACACCTCGTCCCAGAGCTGCCACAATCCCTCCCTTACTCAAAAGAGCAAAGCCAGCCACCCCACAGCATCCGAAGAGAGGCAGCCCATCGCCGCCTGGTGCCTCACACGGCACACACCTTCGGACACAGCCACCCTGTCCTCTTTTCCCTGCCCTTTCCTCCCTGGTCTCCCCAAAGTCCTGGTGCATCTACCTGCCAGCTGGGCTCACACCAGCTTTGAAGCCAGCACAGGCATCTTGAGTGTGTCTCAAGAAGACCCTTATTTCTTTACAAACTCTGGGGACTGCTGTGTTGCAACCCTGTTTTTAACTTTCCAGCATCACAAAAATGCTCATGAAATACTCTTCCAGGCTTTCTGACAAAAGAGCTTCTGGGTGAGCAAAGCAGGACCCCAAAAGACCAATTTTTTTACCCCGGTTACCCCATCTCTTAGGAAGCCAACTGAATTGCATCATAAACCCATGCTATATTATTATGCAAACCACATATTAAGAGAGATATTTTTTCCAGTGCTGCGCAACATTTCAGCTTTTGATTTCCTCAGGAGAACACAAGCCCTTTCACAGCCTCCTCAAAACTGGCAATTACGTACTGCAAAATCATATTCTTGGCACTTTTTGAGCTGTGGAGTGATGCGCTCAGGGAGTTGCATGCCCACTGCTCCCCTCGTCGCACCCAGCCGTCTCCCCTCCCCTTCTCCCTGCTCCCCGAGGGAAGGTCCCCACTCCGGGGCAGCCACGTGGAGATGCAGCACGGAGGGAGCAGGACCCGGAGCCAGTGGAATGGGGTGAGAAGCGGTTGACAGAGCGAGGCAGGCTCCTGGGTGCCATTTCCATGCCACCTTCCTGCCTGCTTGCTCCCAGGAGAGACAACAGCAGCGGCCACGTCCATGCTCCCCGGCTCTGGGCAGGGCCACCGGGTCGGTGCAGCCCCCTGAAGACGGTCAGTGGGAGCAGCAGGTTTGCTCATGCCTGGAAAGGCTGTGCTGGGGTAGGCATCCCCAATCGCAGAGGGCTGGTGACAGCCAGGGATGTCACTTGAAGGGGGCATCCATTTTAAAAATCCACATTCTTTCTTTTACCCCCAGTCCTGCTGTCTCATCTGAACAGCCCTGCCCGCCTCCCCTGGCTTCCCTGCACAGCCAGGTTCTCCACATCTTCGTGTTTTTGGTGCTCCTCGTGTTTGTCTTGATGGCCATGCTCTCAGCCACCTGCCCATCTCTTTCCTGATCCGCTCTGTTCTTGTCCCGGCTGACTTTTTTGGAGTTGCACCTTCTGGGAGCCGGGGAGTATCCAGGGAGGCAAAGTCATCTGGCTGCTTTTAGCGGAAGTCAGCGTAGCAGGACAGAGAAGTGAAAAACAGCAAAGACAGGGTGACTTTCGTTCAAACAGGGCAACATCTTCGGGCCAGATTTAGCAACTTGATAGACACAGGCTGTGCATCCCAGGCACTGCCCCCCGGGAGTGCTCGCCTGCGCTGACGCCGGGGCTGCTGCCCCAGCCAAAAAACAGCCAAAACCGAGGCGCTTGCAGATTTTAAATCAACAGAGTCAGAGGCTGGCGGAGGGGGCAGAAGCCCATGATTAAATAGGTTATCCATGACGAGCACGTGCATGGGCCCAGGCAGCAGCCGAGCTTCACGGTGGCGAGGGGCATCACCCCATCTCCAGCAGGTGGTAGGGAACGGGGTGGGCTGCAGAGCCTGGACAATCCCGTGATGCGCAGGAGCAGGGATCCACGGGTGAGGCTGGGGGCTGCATGGTCTGGACCTGACCCCAGGGGAAGGGAGATGGGGGGCAATGAAAAGATTGATACCACACACACCCTCCCCTCCAAATGCTGGGGAGCCCTTCAGCCATGGAGGGGAGCCGAAACTGCAGCTGACACAGGCCAGGAAGGGGTTTTATTGCTAAGCAAAACTGATTTCACTCACACACACCAACACGCTCATGCCCACACACTCCCAAACACCAAGTCGCTCGTGTCCAGCCACCTTGGCCAGGATTTTCTGCAGTGCCTGGTAGGACTGGGGTCACCAGCTGCCTGGTCCTCACCATGCCTTCCAGCTACATGCCCAACCTTGGCCTTTTGCCTTCCTTCAAGGCATGGCTCAAAGGCAAAAAACAAGCCAAGCAGGGTGGAATAAAAAAGGAGAAGGAGCAAATGCATTTGCATTAGAAGAAAACAAGACAAAGCACAAAAGGATGTGGGTAAGCCAGCTGTTTTCCATAGCTGTTGGTGCCTAAATACCAGTGGAACCCTGCGGATGCAATGGAGAAGGCTGTAATTTGGATGCCATCTGTAACAAACCAGCATGTACAGCATCACTTGCTAAAATCGACATTTCGAGTTCATCGGGCCCACTCTGAGAGTATTAATGGACCTAACCGAGGGTCTTATTGATCTGCTGGTGGTAATTTTTAATGGAGCCAGGAAAACTGGGGTAATTCCAGAGGACTGAAGGACAGAAATCACTCTGGTTGTTAAGAAAATAAACCGGCTGACCCAGAAAACTCTAGATTACTGATAATACCAGGAAAAAAAGAAAAACAAACCAACCAAACAAACAAACAAAAACCCAAAAAAAACCCCAGAAGAATTCATTTTGATTCTGTCAGATGAAAATTAAAGACTGAAAAATGCATTTAGTACTGATCAGCCTTGTCTCAGGGAAGGCAGGTATTGCTATGCAAACTTGTCATCACCTTGTGGCACGATTACATGTCTATAGAATCATAGTGATTCTATGATTCTATGATTACATGTCTGGCTGACTCAGATCAACACCACTGGCATGACATCCTTACTTGGAAGCTGACAGGAGACAATGATAACAACATTCACATAAATCACAATATTGCCGCAAAGAAGGGTGGAATAATCTGTTTTCTCTGTCCACGGAGGAATGAGGCTCATAGCTGCTACTGAAGGTCTTTCCAGGTCTACTTTCTGTGTTGTCCCAGAATATTTATCTCAGCATGCCAAGACAGCCTGTTTGTATTCCTGGATTGCTAAGGACACACCAGAGGCAGCAATAGCAAAGGTGTACTTGTTGGCCAGGAGCTATGCTGCTGAGGGCCCTTATAGTTGGGACCCCTGGGGGTGGCTGCGAGTCCCACAGTGGTAAGAAGTGTTCACTAGGAAAAATTTGGGATAATGCTCAGCTTGGTGGGGTAGTAGCTAGTGAAGGGGACAATTAACTATTAGGGACGGCTTAGAATTGCCTGACTAAAAGGCCACGTTGCGGCAAAATTTGCTTTAATGCAGCAAAAGTTGCTTTAATACAGTGAAACGCAAAGTAATTAATTTGGAGATTTGGAGGAAGGGGCAGTCTTGTCACTTATTACTCCACTTGCCACCCTCAAACTTTGTCAGGGGTAATCCGGAGTTCATTTCAAGACCATTGATTAAAGCCCTGACAGGGATCCCCGCAGAAGCCCGGCAGCCCTTTTCCCCTGATTCACCACCGCCAGCCGGCACTGGGGTACCCCAGGCTGCCTCACCCGGCGCCACACCAACGCTGCCACTCACTCCTCGGGGCACCCTACACACTACAAGCCACTTTACATCTCTGCCTTTGCCCTGAGCAGAACTGAAACCAGGCTTGTTAGGCAAGGTGGGTTTTCCACGGTTAATTGAAGCCTGGTAAGGATGCTGAGGGTTCCCCAACACATGCAGGAGCCCTTGGTACCGGGCTGTTGCCAGACTCTGCATCCTCCTGCCTGGGAGGTGGTGAAGCCCTCCTGGCTGTGTCCAATGCAGGGCTATTAAACAGCAGTGTGACAGCCACACTGTCCCAGGGAAGGGCACAGCAGCTGCGGTGTGCACCGGGCACCCGGGGGTGGCTCATCCGAATGACGAGGACCTCATTGGGCATGGGAGCCGAGCAACCTGGGTCTCCTGAGTCCTTATAACAGGGAAATCCTGCAGAATAGCTGTTGTTTTACATGTCCAGCCCCCCGTCACCTGAGCTAACTCTGCTAGGAGGCTCTCAGGGATGTGTTCTAGCCAGGCATCCTCAGGATGGCCACCCAACACAAGCTCTCGGCTCAGTGACCTAAGGCCCCCGGTTGGCGGCACCCAGGGCTCTGGGAGGAGCGGGGAGGACAGCCCTGCACGCACCCGCAACAGGGACCCCAGCCCTGCTTTCACCTACTGCGCTCTCTCCGCACACAAACAGCTCCGGGCAGGAGCAGCCCTGGGAGCCGTTGCCCGGCTGGGTTATTAAATGCATCTTTTATCACATTAACCGTTTTCCTCTGACATCCACTTGCACTTGGCCAGCTGCCCGCACCTCCTTTCCACTTTTAATGACTCTACGGCAATCCCAGAGAAGACTCCGGGCAAGTTTCTCCAGGCCCAGCTCTGCTCTCACCGTGCCCTACAGCTGGTAAACTGTTTGCATGATATAAGACCCACTTCCACGTGCCAAAAAAAACCCAAAACCCTTTGCACACATTTCTCTGTCTATCAGAGGCTCAACTGCTCCCCAAGGAGCAGGCCAGAGAAGAGCTGTTGGTGAGATGCTCCGGCACCGGGAATTGTTTGCTTTCCCAGGGGATGTTGGACTTGCCCACACGGCAGCGATTTATCTACCTCGAAGGGGTGGGGGTATCCACAGAGCTGCCCAGCGGGAACCTGCCGTGTCCCCTCTGCTGCCCGGAGGCCCAGTCCCGCAGAAGAGGCGTGCGCTCCGGGGAGCGAGGGAAGCCATCCCTGCCTCTTGCCCCATCCCTGCCAGCTCACGCAAGCACCCTCCGCGGCGTTGCAACAGAGCTCACCACAGCTTTGTTGCAGTTCCTGAGAGCTTGCGAGACAGGAAGGCCCAAAGGGCCGCGGATGGACACTGACTCATCAGCGTGCCAACGGTCCTGCCTGCGGCATGCCGAGCCCCCCCAGCCTGCCAGGGTAACCCGCGCCCCTCCAGGAGCTCCTACTGTCACCCAGCCACGCAGAATCCATTGCACTTCTGCTTCCAGCTATTCCTACCCTGTGTGTGCCGCCACCAGCTCCGAGAGCTGCTGGAGAAGCGGAAAAGCAGCGCTGGCCCCCTCCATGCAGCCCACCAGCGCTGCACACCGGCGTCCCCTGCGAGCATGGGGACACCTCGGCAGGCTCAGCCCCTCCGTCACCTGCCTGGAGGCAGCTTGTTCACACCAGGCATGCTCAGAGCCCTGACATGAAGTCACCGCAATTAGCCAGCTGCGGTTTTGTTTTGCTCCCGTGGGTGTGTAGCTGCCTTTCCCAGGCCGTGGAGAAAGGCGGGTGACACCGGCAGCCGGGGAGGCTGACTCGGAGCCAGGGAGGCTGCTCACGCAGGGCTGCGGCGCCTGGGAAAGAGCTAGTCCCAACTCGTCCGCCGGTCCCTTTTAGCCTTGCAGGTTGGGGCTCGGCATGCATGCGGGGCTGCCTGCGTCCCTGGGAGTGCCTCCCCGCTCCTGCCACTGCCCCGGTGATTCAGGGCTTAGGACTGTAGCGAGGTCTGGAATTAACTTTATTGTTCCTGTAATGCGGCACACGCTCCGGGCAACGCAGCGGGCATTGCACAATTGACTTCATTTTATCTGAACCAGCAATTAGGCTGCTGTTGCTCAGCTCCAGCAGCGAGAACTTCTGTCAGATCACTACTGTGCTCTGCATCCCATCACTAAATGCCACGCTTGAGTTGTTAGAGAATTCCACTGAAGAAGATCCCTCAACCCCTACACAATCATGCTTCACTACCCTTACTGCTAGCAAGCCTTAAACTTGCATCTTCTTGACCTGAGCTTGCAGAAGAGTTAATCCCCTTCCTATCTGCATCTGCTTTAAACATATTTTAAGACCTTTATTGAATCTCTGCTTGGTCTTCTGGATAGTCCCCACTCTTTCAACTTTTCATTGCAGGCCATGGCATCCATCCTTCGAGTCACCCTTGTTTCTCATCTCTGGATCATCTCCATCTACTCCAGATGAAGGATGCGGTGTTCAGAGAGCCCTTTCTGATCTTAACAAGGTATGCATATCTTAAGGAATGGCAAAGGGAGCATTTCCTGCCTGTGTCCATGCCGTGCTAGAATATTTTGGGGTGGCAAAGTATGTCCCAAATGCTGTCCTGCTGGAATTGCAGCAGCAATGAGATGTAGGATGCTGGGCCCGTCAGGAGCACTCCAGATGAAGTGCTCAGAGAGCCCTTTCTGATCTTAACAAGGTATGCACATCTTAAAGAATGGCAAAGGGAGCATTTCCTGCCTGTGTCCACGCCATGCCAGCACATTTCAGGGTGGCAAAGTATGTCCCAAATGCTGTCCTGCTGGAATTGCAGCAGCAATGAGATGTAGGATGCTGGGCCCATCAGGAGCACGCTGTGCTTTCAGGACCCTGCACAATGGCTCGCTGGGATACTGCTGGAGCAGCAGGCAACACACGGGACTTGCCTGACCTCACAACACCTGCAAGATGCAGTCGAGGCCCAGGCTTTCAACAGACTCAAGAGTTTCACTAGTCAATGTGTCCACCTTGTGTTAGCACCGAGCTGTGTTTGGGAAGGTTGTCATCCCCACTCGCCCTGCAGCACAGCATCGCTGGACCCCTGGGCTTACCAGCCCAGCAACTGGGTTTGCTGCCCGAGCCCTTGGCCGAGCAGGAGGCAGTGCTTGGCCATACGGGGCGCTGGGAGCCCTGCGAGCTGAAGGAGCTCCCTCCTGCCTGGTTGCTCCTGGGCTCAGGGTGCTGCCGCGTCACCCGGTGCAGCCACTGCCGGAGACCAAACCGCACGGCGCACTGATGGGCTGAAGGCATATCCCGGCTCCTCCACCTCCCCACCGAACCGTGCTGCTGGGAGGGTTATGGGCAGAGCAACTGTGCAAGGATGGAACGAGGGGTAAGCAGGGCAGGAAGGGATGAAATGTCTTTGGGAAGCTCCTGGCGGAGGTTAAAGACACAGGCAGGAGCCCTGTTCATGAAGCAAACCTCATCATCTGGTGCTTGCCTTGTCCCCCCCCCTCAAGGCTAGGCTTAAAGTGGAGGGCACTGGCCTTCCTCCCTGAATCCGCAGCACAGCTGTAGTCTATTTTACCTTCCCAAGGCAGCTGTGTCCCCAAAGTGACACTGTTTTCTCTGCCTGGAACAGCCTGGGTGGAGCTGAGCACTGAAAAGTGGGAACAATAGTTTGGGCTTTCCACAGTGAAGAGAGAGGGGGACAGGGGTGTGGATGGGATGTACCGGGCTGAACTCTGAACGGGTCATCTCCTCCTCAGTTTCAGCTCAGGTTGCTTTAGGTGTGTCAGACTTTGACACTTCTGGAAGACAAATATTTCGGAGGCTTTGTTTGGGTAACCGCAAGCTCTGCTGGCAGTGGTTCCTGTACCAGCAGCAACACCTCTACTCTGGAGAGAAGTGTATTGGACACTAAAAAAAAAAAATCCCCAAACTTTCATAATAACTTGTAATAATGAGCTTTTTAGCGCAAGTGTCTGCCCTCGATGGAGGCGTTGCACACCTGCAATACACTGTGCTTCCTCCCCCCTCCTCACACAAGGGTGTCTGAGAGCTGGTGGATCTCCTAGGCTCCGTGGGCAGTGGCAATCTGGAATCTCCCCTGCTGCGTGCAGAGTTCTGCCCCTGGCGTATCTTCAATCTGTTTTTCCTATTCTTCCATCAAGAGATGGTTGAATGCTGACTTACTAGCCTAAAATTTGCCTGGCTTGCTTCTTGTACCTCTTTGGGTGCTGGTGCAGGGTCCAACTTCATTCTGAGCGATGGTGAAAACGTCTCCCGAGCAATTCTTGCAACCGGGTGGTTTCTGATGTGGCCTGCAAGCATTTGAAGGGTCTTCTTAGACGTGTGGGTAACACCTTGGAGAGGGAGGTCGCCTCAGGACGAATCTTTTTCCAGCCAGGGCAAGCTCAGCCTCTGCCGTGAGCTTGCAGGCTGCTGCAGGCTGCTCAGCATCTGGCAGGCTGCGGAGCAGCGGGGCACTGACAAGAGGCAGCCCATTGGTGTTCCCTGGATTT
Source organism: Chionis minor (assembly GCA_013398295.1). Taxonomy (NCBI): domain Eukaryota; kingdom Metazoa; phylum Chordata; class Aves; order Charadriiformes; family Chionidae; genus Chionis; species Chionis minor. Next base: position 7,836 of record VZSF01007814.1, on the reverse strand, counting down.
AGCCAGCTGTTCTTAAGCATCTCAAAAAAGCTTAGACATCTGTTGGGGCTTTTCAGATCAGAGGTACATGGAGATGCGCAGCTCTGACTCACAGCTCTCTTGTCAGTCATCGCTGCCCTGCTCGTTCAACATAACAGCGTTTGAAAGGTTACTTTCACTGTGAGCATGTGTTCGCAGCAATGACGAATCAGGGACATTTCACCCTCAGCTCTCTACCAGAACGGTATAGAAACAGATCCAGGCATCTCTTGGAGAAGTATCACATCATTTTACACCCCGAGGTGCCACCAGATTGTCATACAAATCTTCTGAAGCTGGGGGGACCATGCAAGCCTTGCGCGGCCGCCTGAAATGCTGCTCACTGCCTAGCTCTGATGCTTGTGCTTCCAACAATTGCTGCGAAGCATTCATGTTACAAACTGCCCGGAATTAATTCGCACCGTGGAATTAAGGAGGGTGCTAGTCACCCAGTCTGAAGTGATGCCTTGGCATCCAGTATGCGTTTCAGTGAGCACCTTGGCAAAGTTTTTCACGGGGAAAGATGATTCCATCGCTCCTTTTCACACCAATTAACTTCTGGGGCTCAAATTTTGATGCCTCAGTGCTACCAATTACTCTCTCACTCTCATGGACTGTCTGCATCAGCATGGTCTGTGTTATCTAATGATCTCTGAGGTCACTCAAAGGACATTTCTACCCCAGGGAGGAGTTTAGGCATTTCCAGAGTTATCTAGTCGCCACAGCATCCTGTCCAGGTTCAGCAGCAATCACAACCTGGGGCACCTCTGTGGCAAAAACACCTTTTCCCGTGAGCTTGATTAAACCCACTCTGATCATTTGGCTCAGCCGTTTCTGCAGGTCTCAAAACGTGTTGCTTAGACACCAGCACAGGCTTCACAGCAGTGCTGTTGCTTTCAGTCACTTTACACATCTTCATCAGTGAAGGTGACACTTCCCAGGTGACTCAGGCACAAAGGCAGGCCATTGTGTTTGGATAATTCAGGCCCAGCTTTCAACTTGCAGAGTGAGCTGGGAGATGACAGCACCTTTCAGCGAAAACTCATTAAGTTGGAGGGCTCGGGCAGAGACAGGGCTGGTTCTGCACGGCGGTGGGTGCTGCGAACATTTTGGACAGGGGAGGAAAGGATGGACATGTCGTTCGTTGCAGTAAATCCAGACGTCAGTGAAGTCACCACAAAGAGACCCTCTTCGAGGTGCTCCAGGCTCTCCCCATCCCCTCATCGGTCATTTCATAAAGCTTTGTGAACACAGATCAAAGCCAGGGAGGTAAGGCAGAGCCAGGCTGGGGAAGGAGGGGCCCGTCGGCAGGCAGGGCTTTCAGACGCAGCCCCGGAGCGTACCTGTCCTTGAGGGGCTTGCGGCAAAGGACAGTTTTCCTGCTTTTTCCTCACTGATCTCCAAAGAGGCCGGGAAAGCTTGTGCTTGTCTCCGAAGTGTTTCCTCTGCCCGTGTTTTTTCCAGAAACTCTCCCAGGTGTTCCCTGGGGGGGCCTTGGGTGGCTGGCAGAGAGCCAGCGCCGTGCTCAGCACCTCCACCCACCAGGAGGGAAGAGCTGAGCCAAGTTCTCTGCCGGCTTTCCTTCCTCGGCTCCTGAAGTCTGTCCTGGTTAATGCCTGGATGGTGCCTCACATCAGCAGGACACCCAGCAAGAAGGTGCCACCTCTGCCCCTCCGACGAGACGGACGACCGTAGCAAGACCAACCCTGATGCCCCCCTGCCCGCCCCTCGAGCGGACCCCCCGGTCTCCCGCGGCCCCTGCGAGGAGGGAGGGGGCTCGGGGGGGCTCGGGGGATGCTGCTCCTCGGTGGCCCCACCGATGCACCCAGCCGGCTGCCGGGCAGCACGGCCGCATCTATGCAAACGCATGCAAATTTGCGCAATGTAGGCAAATCTATGCCAGCGCACGGAACCGTCTCGGGCGGGGCGGCCCGCCCCGGAGCGCCGGTGCCGCCCCCGCTATAAGGCAGCGGCGGCGCGGCCGTCCCCGAGGTGCGGAGCTGCGGCAGCCCGGGCAGAGGCAGGTCGTGCGGCGGCGGCGGCGGCATCATGGTGAGTGCCGGACCCGGGCTGTCCCTCCCTCGCTCCCTCCTTCCCATCCCGCCGGCGCTCCCAGGAGAGGGGGGAACCCCGGCGGGGTCCTCCCCGGAGCGGGCTGTGACCCCCATAGCTGCCCGGGGTTGGAGGTCGGGGGGATCCTCTGGGAGCCCAGATGTGCAGGCAGCTGCTTGCCCTGCCTCTGCCTGGCTTCAGCCGCCTTCTGAGCTGCTCCCTCCCTGGCACCCAGCAGCTTCCCTCCTTTGAGCGTCCCCTCGCACCCACCTGAGGTGCCCAAGGCCAGGAGGCCACCGGCCAAACCCTGCCACGCGTGGGGACTGGCATTTGGGCTGACCCCTTCACCCGTCCTCCCTTTTAGTAGCTACGGTTCCTGCCCATCTCCCGTGGTAACATCTCCAGTTGTGGGGAGCCTCCCAGGCTCCAGACCACAGCCCAGCCCCGGTGCCTTCACCCACCGCCCCGCTCCTTCGGATGGCCGGGCAACCAGCCCACGGGTGGGCATCGCTGCGGGTGAGCCTCCGGGCTGCCCTGCCGCCATGGTCCCACTCAGAGCTCCTGAGCTCTCCAGCTGCTCCGGAGAGCATCCCGGCCCCACGATGCCCAGGCACCCTGCCTGCTGCCCCACGGGGCCATGCTCCCTGCCCTTCCCAAGCCAGACCTTGCCATGAAGAAGGCAGAGTCTGCTGGCTGGTGACCAGCGCTGCTTCATTCCCTGGCACTGCCGGGCGCTGCCCAGCCTGCTGTCAGCGCTGGGTCCCAAAAAGCCAGTCCCGGCTGCTGCATGTTGGCAGGATCAAGTACGGTGATCAGCATAACCCTCCGCCCCCACCCTGATTTGCAAAGTCCTTGGCCAGGGAGGAGTTCTTTCTCATCTCTTCTTCCTGGTGGCCATCCAGAGGTGCTTGCAGCTTCATCAGTGTTTGCTGTGCACTTCTGCTGAGCATCCTGGAGCTTCCTCAGGACTTACTGTTGGCTCCTTGTGTTACGAAACATTTATGGACGTGCTGGGAGGGATGAGGGAGGTGCCGCTTTGCTGCTCCTTGCACCTCAGCTTTGGGAAAGGTGGGGAGATGGACTTCTGGCTCTCACCAGGAGAATCAAGGGCTTAATCTTCTGTCACCCCTCACTGTCACTGCTGCCTCTGAAATGCAGTACTGAAAACACCCTAGCTGCACGGAGCCAGGACTTGCTGCAACCCGTGCAACTTCTTCGGACGGGAATCACTGCCGTGCTCCTGAGTGCAAAATGGCTCCACCAGCTTCCTGCCAGCTGACTCACAGTGGGGCACCCATGGCTCTGGAAATCCGGTTTGGTTTGGATGCTCCTCTGCCTCGGTTGTGCCTGATGACGCATCCAAGTCCTTGGCAACAGCAGGGCTGAGGCAGTGAATATTTTGGTTCTTGTCGAGAAGACTGCAGCCTCTGGGATGCCTTACCTGGAAGGAGTGAGGCTGCAGAGCCGACCTCAGCCTCGCCTTCCCTTGGGGGACCTGAGGCTGCTCGTGAAGCCCTGAGCTAGGGGACCCTCCCACCTCAGCCCTTCAGTTCAGTTAAGAAGTGCAGCTAACGCTTCCTCCTCCTCCTCCTCCAAAGCTAATTTAGGGAAGCCAAGCCTTGGAGCATGGCAACCGTTCACTGCTGCAAATCCCTCCCCTTGCTGGGCACCCATCCTCAGTGTCCTCACCTCCTCGGCTCCCAGTGCCTGGGTGATGCTCTGTCATCTCAGCTTGCATCCCTGTTGTTGGAATAGCAAGAGGGGCTGTGGCAGCTGCAGCAGGACTCCAGCCCTTAAGCCAAGTGGGTGTTCCAGCAACGGAGAAGATGCTCACTGAGTGCTTCCAGGGCTGTGGGGGGGTGGCAGTCCAGGGAGTGTGCTGGCCTGGTGTCCCTGGCTCCAGCAGATGGGTCTCCATCTCGCTGAGCCCCTGAGGTGGGCAGTGCAACGATGGGAGGCAGAGCACCAGATCTGGGAGAGGGCAGCAGGCTGGGATGGACACAAGGCACCCAGGTTACAAGGCAGAGTGGACTGCCCAAGCTGAGGAGGGCCTGGGGTGCACCGCCTGGGCTGTGCACCTCACCACCTGCAGCCGTTGCATTTGCGGTCCCAGCTGGGATCTAACTCCACCTCCCCCTCCCCAGCGCGAGTGCATCTCCGTTCACGTCGGCCAAGCTGGCGTCCAGATGGGCAACACCTGCTGGGAGCTGTACTGCCTGGAGCACGGCATCCAGCCCGACGGGCAGATGCCCAGCGACAAAACCATCGGTGGAGGGGACGACTCCTTCACCACCTTCTTCTGCGAGACCGGGGCTGGGAAGCACGTCCCGCGGGCCATCTTTGTGGACCTGGAGCCCACCGTGATTGGTGAGTGTGCCTCAGCTGGGCAGTGACTGTTGTCACTATCTCTGGGACCAACCAACTGCAGGACAATCCCTAGGGTGGCTCCTGCCACCTTTCCCCAGCACTAGTTAGAAAATCTGTGACATTGTGCTAAACTCTCCTAGATGAGGTTCGGGGAGGAGTCTACCGCCAGCTCTTCCACCCTGAGCAGCTGATCACCGGCAAGGAGGATGCTGCCAACAACTACGCCCGCGGGCACTACACCATCGGCAAAGAGATCATCGACCAAGTGTTGGACAGGATCCGGAAGCTGGTAGGTGACTGCAGAGGGGGAACGTGTCTCCTGAGCTGGGCTCCAGCATCTTGCCAGGGGTGGGAGTGTGGGATGAGCCCTGCAGTGCCCTGGGAGGGCTCTGTGGCTGCCCAAGCAAAATTCTCAAACTTCCCCGCAGCAAAGTCAGAGCTTGGAGGAATCTCACTTGGATCTCTCTCTGCAGGCTGACCAGTGCACAGGACTTCAGGGCTTCCTTGTGTTTCGGAGCTTCGGAGGAGGAACTGGCTCTGGATTCACCTCCCTCTTGATGGAGCGACTCTCCGTTGACTACGGCAAGAAGTCCAAGCTGGAGTTCTCCATCTACCCTGCCCCACAAGTCTCCACTGCCGTGGTGGAGCCCTACAACTCCATCCTCACCACACACAGCACCCTGGAGCATTCAGACTGTGCTTTTATGGTGGACAACGAGGCCATCTATGATATCTGCCGCAGGAACCTGGATATCGAGCGCCCGACCTACACCAACTTGAACAGACTCATCAGCCAAGTTGTCTCATCCATCACAGCATCGCTGCGGTTTGACGGGGCCCTGAATGTTGACCTAACCGAATTCCAGACCAACCTGGTGCCCTACCCTCGCATCCACTTTCCCCTGGCCACCTACGCTCCTGTGGTTTCAGCTGAGAGAGCTTATCATGAGCAGCTCTCAGTGGCAGAGATCACCAACTCCTGCTTCGAGCCAGCCAACCAGATGGTGAAGTGCGACCCTCGCCACGGCAAGTACATGGCCTGCTGCCTGCTGTACCGCGGGGACGTGGTGCCCAAGGATGTCAACGCCGCCATCGCCACCATCAAGACCAAGCGCAGCATCCAGTTTGTGGACTGGTGCCCCACGGGCTTCAAGGTGGGCATCAACTACCAGCCGCCCACGGTGGTGCCGGGGGGGGACCTGGCCAAGGTGCAGCGCGCCGTCTGCATGCTGAGCAACACCACGGCCATTGCAGAGGCCTGGGCTCGCCTGGACCACAAGTTCGACCTGATGTACGCCAAGCGAGCCTTTGTGCACTGGTACGTGGGCGAGGGCATGGAGGAAGGGGAGTTCTCTGAGGCGCGGGAAGACATGGCCGCTCTGGAGAAGGATTACGAGGAGGTGGGCCTGGACTCCTATGAGGATGAAGAGGAGGGCGAGGAGTAAAGAAGCCCCGGGGCCAAAAAGGAGCGTGCTCCTTCCCTGTGTTACCTGCAGAAACCCTTTGCAATAAACCATTTCAGAGCCTCCGTGTCTCCCACTAATGCCCCAGCTGTGTCGGTTTCTTGCCAGGTCAGGTGTGTGGTGAGTGCTTCAGCTCTGCTGCTGGTGCTGCTATGCTTCCTCCTGCCCCGTGTCGCCCATGTGGACTGTCTGGGAGCACCTCTGCCCACTCCCTGCCTGGCCCTGCTGGTGCTCTGCCATCCCTCTGGGGCACATGGCCCCACGCTGCCTGCCCCAGCTCATGTTCTCCCTTGGCTGTGTGCTGAGCCCTCTCCCTGCCCTGCTCAGAAGCCGGGAGTCCAAACATCAGCTCCTGGCTCCAGCTGCAAACGGGAGATTTGTGTTACCCATTACCCAGCACGCTGGGTCCAGAGATTAATTTTCCCTGCTTAACACTAATGCTCCAGCTATATTGACCCACAGGGGCTGTCCTCCCCTGCCCTCCTCCTCCCGGCATGCACCCGTGTCAGCTGGAGGGGAAAGTGTGAGCCAGCACCGGGCTGCACCGATTCCTGGAGTGTGACCAGGCGCTCGTCCCACTGCACAGGGCACCTGGCGCTGCACCCCGTGTCCATGCCCAGAGCCCCGGGCTCAGACTGAGCGGTGCCTGCTGCTGCGCCGGGGCAGGAGCGGCTGCCCCTCATGCTGGGCACTGCTCTGATCCCACTGCAGGGATACCTTCACGCTGCGCCTTCAGAGAGACCTGGCTCTGCTGCCGGAGGCATGTAGGAGTTGATTCCTGTTCCTTGTTTTCTTAAATATTATAGCGTGTCTCTGATCTGGACCCCGCTGCGGAGGGACACTGCAGATTCTCCTGGCATGATCCTGGGCAGCAAAGCCCCCGTCCCCGTGGGCAGGGATCGCTCTGCAAGCCCATGCCCTGGCAGCAAGGACAGAGCCCTCTCCCTGCTGCATGCAGCGTGCAAGGCTGGGGCACTGGGCTCTGTTTTGCCCCCAGCCAGTAGCCAGGCTGGTGGTCCACGCGTCCTCAGCAGCAGGACCAGCGCTGGCCCCGGCGGGGTAGGCTGCGCTAATTGGGTCTCAAATGGAGGGGCTCCTCTGAGCGCAGCCATACGCCATTGCCAGCAAACAGGCTGCAGTGACCCTTTTTTATGCAGCTGGGCCAGCTCCCCGGCCCAGATTTGTCACGCTGATCTGCAGTCTCAGGGAGGGTGACACTGCCAGGCTGTCCCCACCGCCAGGGAAGGGCAGCCCTTGGCCAGGGTTTCCTGAAGTGCTGACAGCAAAGGGAGGTTTGGAGGCACCCTGCTCTCTATTGTGTTTTTTCTGCTCTAGAGGCCCGAGTGGTCGCAGGGTGGCCCTAGATCCCAGGGTGCCTACAGTGCGGGGTGGCTGGTGGCAGAGCAGGGTAGGGGGCTGCTGTACCTGCGCTGACCCACCGTCCCGGTGGCTGAGCACCTCCTGTTCCCGCTGAGAGCTGGCTGGAGCCCGGACCTCCTGCCCGCAGCCTGGCTGGATGCCCCTCGCTTCCCTCCTGGGAGCGGGGGATGAACCAGACCCGACCCCTGCGCTTTGGGGGTCCCTCCGCAGCCGAGCAGGAGCCCAGGCAGGCTCCCGCTGCCCCCGCCAAGCGGGTACTCCCGCCCCGCATGCAAATGTACCCAAATGAAGGGGCGTGACGGCAGCAAGCCCCTCCCACCTATAAGAAGGCGCTGCGGAGGGGATTGCAGCAGCCNGGGGGGTTGCCGCCACCCGCACCCCCCCGCCGAGCCCCGCCGCACCGAGAGAGCCCGGACCCCCAGCCGCAGCATGGTGAGTGCGGGCCGGGCGGCGGGGCAGCGGGCAGGGCGGCGGGGAGGGCGCCCGGCAGCGTCCCCCCGGCAGCCACGGCCACGGCGGAGCCGCCGCGACGCGCCCCCTCTTTCGCCGCCGTGAC
>VZSF01007813.1:132996-150714 GCA_013398295.1 Chionis minor | reverse complement strand
AACCGGCCCTGCCGAATTATTTTTCTCAAAACAAGCAGGAAGAGCGCGGCTGTCCTGAAATCCTTCCCGTGATCGGTACGTGTGTTTACTTCCATCATGGGATTAGCATCTCCCGGCGCTCGATTACAGAGAAATTTGCCTCCTTTTGAGGGTATAAATGAGGGTCGGGTAAAAGGAAAAATACAGCGGTCAAATTTCTTGGAAACTAGCCTTATTTTTTTTACCAGACAAGCGGACCCTCCTGATGAACCGAGGTGTCGTCTCCCTGCTCGATAAATTTGTGTACAGGTGGATCCAACCGCCGGCGCTGTATAGATTATATTGCCTGTTATGTAAAATGCACTTGAATGACAAAACTGTAGTTTTCCATGAAACCGGTCAGGATATGGGAGGAACTGCAGGTTTGGGGTGGTGTGTGGTGCGCTTTTTTTTATTTTATTTTATTTGTTTTGACTGACCATTATATTTTGAACTGGTTTGGGCCATGCCTGTGTTCGCGGTTACATCATGTCATGTGTTGCGGGCGGTGTGATTTGTGCCTCTAAAAATAAAACGAGGTAAAAGCCCGTTTCTGGGAGGTGGGAAAAGTAGGAGAGTACTTCAGCCCTGCTCCAGTCCTGCTGGCGACGGGGGTAGGGAACACTTTGGGGGGGCAGTTGAGGTGTTACGTGTGTGTGACTGAACCTCTGCCGTAGTCAGGAATCCGGGGATCTGCGTGTACATGAGCCGTTTTCTCTTTAAAACCACATTTGTCCCTTTTATAGCCTTTGTTTTCATGGAGGAACCTCTGATGCTCTTCCCCTGCTTTAGCCCAGTCCTCTTCAATTTTTATTCTGGCACGGGAATGGGGTGGGTAGCGGCGCCGGTGGAGCTGACTTTATTATTTCTTTAATTGAGAAACCAGCAGCCTTTTAAATCGGTGGAGGGGGAGATGAAGCGGAGTCGACCCAGGGACTGTAAGGGCGAAGCCGGGGGGAGGGGGGGGAACCCCCGATGGGATCAGGATCCTTTTCCTTCCCGAGGTGTCCGCTCTCGGCCACCGTCAGAGGCGAGAGATGGGCGGCATGCTTTTTTGGCGCGGGAGGGATGGGTATGTTATTTTTTTTTTTTTTTTTTTTTTTGTAGCCACACTGCCAAGGTAGCACAGCTGTGTGGGGCTTAATGGATTGATATGCTGCAGGAGCAGTTAATTGTGGAACTGGGTTGGGATACTGTTATAGCTGATTTGTAATGATTTAGCAATGGGGATGACTTGTGTTCCCTCTTCTGAGGTGATAAACCAGCAGATGACTGGGCAGATGCGGCTGTGTGGTGCTTTTATGGTGGGGTTTTTTCCCCTCCCTCTTCCCCCCCCCCTTCTTTTTTTTCCTTTTTTTTTTTCTTTTTTTAAAATGCTGTATTCGAGTCTCATTTGCTTTCAGAGATCATCCGGTAACTGGAGAACTAGTGAAATTCTGACATCACGCAAGTCAGGGGTGAAAAACTGAGCAGTTCTTTGACCAAAGTCACTTCCTTTTGCCCTGTTTATAACTGTGTTTTTGTGAGCACAACTGCCATTATCTAATGAACGCTCCGAACAAAGACTGTCTCTGGAGTTTCGGCACTCCACCCTTTTTCTGCTCAGGCAGCGAGTGGTGCATGTCCTTAGGAACCTCAAAAGACTTTTCCAGGGAGGATAGGACTTAATGGATAGCCAAGTGGAGATAAGGCCCAAGGACTTGCTAGGTCCTACCAAGGCAGGGAAAGGGTAAAGCTTGGAGGGGGGGAGAAGGGGCGGGCAGCACACGTTTTGATTNCCCCCCCCCCCCCCCCCCCTTCCGTATAAATTTCCTTTTCTGGAAAATTACGGTTTTTTTTATGAAACTATTTTTTGAGAGTAGGTCAGTGATATCTCTACCCATCCCCAAACAACAGCACCCGATTTTACAGTTTTGTTTTGTTTTTTACTGGACCGTGTGGGGAAACAGGTGGGCCAACTTCTGCCTAAATGGGAATTTAATTCAGCAGAAGTGTCTCGGGTGGATCCCATACCAATTAGACGGAATAATAAGTAAGTTCTGCATGCATGACTCTGTTTAAACTGTTTATCGTTTCATTAAAAAGAGCCTCTTAGCAGTCGGGCGGTCAGAATGGCAGGTGATCTGAGAAGCACCGTTTCCGCTGCTGCATTTTATAAATACTGTGTCCCCGCTCATAACTTCCAGGAATACAATGTCTATTTGGAATGAAAAGCAGCAAAGACTTTGGGGAGAATCCTTCCCAGCCTTGTAAAGAGCAGTTTAGCCGCTTCTTCAAGGACGCGGTTTTCTGTAACAAATCGTTTAAATTGGAATAAAGGCTTTCTGTTTTTTCTCAGCTGGGCGAGGAGTTGTCATTCTCAAATCAGCGAGAGTCCTGGTGATGCAGGACTTGAGTAAACATAATTCCATTAAACCCCGCGCCTGTCCTCTTCAGCCTGAGTTCAGACCCATGTTTTTGGCAGAGGATAGTTTGGATAAGGTCCTGTTCAGGTTTCAAAGGAAGTTAGAAAATAAGCGTGTATCTCCCCCTGCCATGAGCTGCCCTCAGCAGAGGACTGCCAAAACGTGACTCCGTTTAGAGAAGGAGGCAACGGTGAAACGGGATATGCTAATAGCTGGGAAAGGCTTGATTCTGGAGGGCAGAGTTTTGACAGCGCGCTGCCTGAATCTAGTGGTGAAACCCTGCCATTTATCTAACAAAATGAGGAAAAAGGGTAACAAAATTGTATCTGAAGAGAGGAAATGGGAGTAGCTGTCAGCCTGTGCAGGCCGCATCTTCATCTGTTCCTTAGTTAATCTCTTGCTGCAGGCTTATTTTTTGCAGATTTGGTGGAAAGACGAGTGTTTAAAAAAAAATATATACAACCTAACTATTTTTAAAAAAAAGTGTAATTGAAATGCGTACTTCTGTATCAAGGGGTGCTTCAGGCCTCAGAGACTTGAGCAGAAGACGGACCTTAAAGATTTCTCATTTTCAGCTCTATCAAACCTTGGGAGTCCTCGCTCAGAAATCTTTATAACTTCCTGTTGAGGTCTGCAGTGACGGAGGATATGATGGGAAAGGTTACTGTGAAGTTGCCTTATATTAAATGCCAAACAGCAAACCGAGTTCAGGCTGTAATTATGGCCCGTAAAAAGGAACCTGTGATGTGTGAGTGAACATCTCCTTCTGTTAAACAAGTATCTCTGTCCTGGAGTTCGCATCCTCTTGTTTTCGGTTGCTGCCGCAGCAGTCTTTGTGGATTGTCCTCTCTCCTCTGAGATCTGAGGAGCAATAAAAGCTGGGATCTGCAGTTAGGTGAGCATACGCGTCCTGGACAACTGAGTTGTCAACTCCATTCAAAATAAGGTATTTAAACGCAGCGGGAGGCTGGTCTGTGGGATTGGGCAGGATCTAGTGATTGGAGATACTTAATTCTGCTCCTCTCTACTGTGGTATTTCCTCTCGGGGACACAAGGCATTCTGAAAGTCTTTTACAGTGACAGTCTGTGCCCTGTTTTAAAATATTGAAGTCTTCGGGTGGTGCCATTTACAGGGCGAAGGGGTTTAAAAGTCTTGGTAACAATCGTATGCCTTTGAGCGAAGGTTGGTGTGACCGCACCTAGTGAATGAAAACGCGTCTTTAAAATTAAAAGGCAATTCTGGTTTTTTGTTTAACTTGCTCCCTGAGTCCTGAGTTCAGGTTTTCATATTTCCTGGGCAACTTGCCCAGATTATGCGAAAGAAAAACAAGATTTCTCTGATACTGGATAGGGGGAGACCCGGATTTCACAATTAAAGCTGGGTGTTTTTTTTTTTCTTTTCGGTCTGTCAGACTGCTGCTTTGTGCAAATGTCCCATTATTCTTTTTTAAAATCACATTTCCTTTTATTTGACTGTAAGTGGTAACTTCATTCTGAAGAGTAACTTAACAGCGATGGTTTTTTTTTTTTTATCTCCAGACACTTCGTTTTCCAGGTGAAGGCGTTCGTGCTCACAATTCAACTTTCCACACTTTTGGTTGGGGAGATGACAGTTAATCTCATTTTGTGGCTTTTGTTTTTTCTTTCTGAACATCTTATTGATAAAACCTCCTCTACCTCAAGATGATGCGATTGATTTGGTTTATTTCTAGCCTATGAGAATTCACAGGCGTTAGAGAAAAACCTTGTTGAAGAAGGGAGGCCCCATGGTGCTGGTTCTAGAGTTGACCAGACGACGCTACTGCTCGTGCAGACCAGCAAGTGGGAACAGCGGCTTTTATTTTAATCTTTAGGTCCTTCTGGTTGAAAACAAAGGCTGTAAAAGCAGAGCTCAGTAATATCTTTCTTATTTGCTCCGGTACATAACTACTGTTCCCTGAGATGTTCTTAATATTGAAATTCTTATTTTTTTCCCAGAGAGATTAGGTGTGTCTGTAGTGTTAATATACATGGAAGGTGCTCGTGTATTTATTTAAAAAAAAAAAAAAAAGGGTGGTTTTTATGTATGTTCTCGACCTTTTTTTAAATAATATTTAAAAAAAAAGCCTGTTTCCCAAATGTAGGTCACTCTAAGCATACAGCCAGCCAAACTGCACGTGGTAGCTGGCTTATCAATAAGTTTATTGTCCTGTACTTGCCTGTCACGTTTCCTTAATTAAAGCTTTGAGAGTTGCTTCTCGTGTAAATCTCTCTCTAAATTGGTAAACATCTGTCTTTCAACTATAAAATGTTGAAAGGTGATAAGAAAAGATGTGTAGAGGATCTGTTATGCATAATAGGTATAACTTTTGGTAGATGTGTGTTTTTGATGCGGAAAACATTTCTAGGGCTCAGGCTGTTGGCTTTTGTGTTGGCTACCTACATTTTAAGTTACTCCGCTGAGGTTAGAAGCTTAGGTGATGTCTTTCAGTTGCAAAATGAAGCATGTAGGGGTTTTATTCTAGCAGTTTTGTTGTGTTTTGGGTGTTGGGTTTTTTTTTCTTCCTTTCTAAAAGACATTGGTAACCGCACGAATTGAAGAGTTGGCTGCGCTCTTGATTCGTAGTGGGGGAGGAGAGGGGAAGTGGGAATTGGTATAATATTCACTTCCTTCAGGGGAGCTCTGCCTTTGCTGCTTCTGATGCAGCAGCACCTTGGTGGCCGTATTCCCTGTGGAACCTGCATGCCGGGCAGGATGGAGCTTTGGAGGCGACGGGTTTCATACAGGGGGGAGATCTGCATCTAAACAGAGGTTATTCGTCCTTTACATGTGTGGAAGTGAAGTCTCTGTATGGCCACCCGTAACCTCTTCTATCTTTATTTCTTGTGCAATTATAGGAAAAGGGGAACGCGCCCAGGTGGGTTTGGTTGAGTGCCTCGTAGGAGGAGATGTGGGGAAGTAAGGAGACCTCACAGCAGCTGTAAAGAGCCGTCCCGGTGCGGTTTGGCACGTGATGAAACTAGACTGTAGGTGCAGGAATTTGGATATAATGGCAGGTGTTTCAACTGTAATTCAGGGAATATAAATACATAAGGTAGATGTGTGCGTGTGTGTGTCACCCAGCAGTGCTGGGAGGGATTGGTGGCTGAGGGGATGGTCCAGGTGGGTGCAGGGTGAAGGGTGGCCATGGGTGAGGGGGAAAGACTCGTGTCTGTGAGGGGAGCTGCTGGTGGGAGGGCATGGAGAGCCTTTTTGGAGAGAAACTGGAATAAGCATTTAGGTGGGTGGGCAAAGAAGAGGCTCTTGACACCTCCTATGTCCAGGACTCGGAGCTCCCCGATCTTCTCACGAACCTCACTGGAAGCAGAAGTGCTCTGTTTCTCCCCAAAAAACCTCTTTGTCACCAAGATTTCGGAGAGCAAAAACTTCCTGTGTTCTTTTGGGGCTTATTTTCTGAGGTGTTGCACAAAGTCATGTCCTTGGAAACCCAGTTCTGCTTTCACGGTCTGGTCGTAAAATTGGGTTTTAAAAGCAGACGGTCTTGAATAAGTCAGTACGCTGAAGGATTGTTTTCAGGGGTGTTGTGACCCGATAGCTGCTCCGGGGTGTAGTGTGACTGGGCACGTTCCTCGTGCCTCCTCTGACATCCCATTGTTGCCTCGACCTTATTCCCACTTTTCCCTTTGGTCTGTGTTTAAAAAACGGTAAGAGTTTGAATGTTGATGTAGTTGACGTGGACTTGTGGGTGAAGCCACCTGAGTAGGCCCGGTGGCTTTCCTCCCTCGGTGGCCCTGTGTGCCCTCCTTGGGAAACGAGGGAAGATGGGCGAGTTACGATTACCCTGTTCTTACCTGCTTACTGGAGCCTTTCATCTTCCCTCTGTTAATTAATGCTAACTGCTCTGGCAGTGCTCTAGTTTTAAAATGAAAACGAAGAACGTGCTTGTGGATTTTGAGTATCGTCTTCAGACACGTTGTAAATGCCGTGTTGGCCTTCCAGAAGAAGCTCCGTTTGGATCTTCCCGAGTGAGGAGGTCCAGCACAGGGTGCTGTGCCACGGCTGCTGGAGGCAGGGCTGGAGGTGGTGGAAGTGGAACTGTCTACCAGCTTCTGTGGGAGGAGAAGCCTCTTGGGCACGCACATGTCGGCTCAGGTGATGGGAATTGTAGACCTTCAACGGAGAAACCTTGAAAAAAGGGATCCATGGGTGCTCACATCAATCTAATATCGATGGGGATAGCAGTTTGGGTAGAGCTTTCCAGCATGGTTTGAGTCGCAGAGGCAGACAAAAGATTGAGGATAATTCTTGGAATTACTGTCAAAATTCTGAGAACAGCCTGGAAGTTCTTCAGGCTGGGTATGTGGGAATGATGTATGAAGATGAATTGGGTGCTGGAACATCTTTCTTATGAGGAAAGGCTGAGGGAGTTGGGTCTTTTTAGTCTGGAGAAGAGCAGACTGAGGGGGGATCTCATCAATGCTTACAAATCCTTCAAGGGAGGGGGCCAGGAGGAGGGGGCCAGGCTTTTTTCAGTGGTGCCCAGCGATAGGACAGGAGGGAACGGGCGCAAACTTGACTGCAGGAAGTTCCAACGAACATGAGGAGGAACTTCTTTCCTTGGAGGGTGGCAGAGCACTGGCACAGGCTGCCCAGAGGGGTGGTGGAGTCTCCCACTCTGGAGACATTCCCAACCCACCTGGACGCCATCCTGTGCCCCCTGCTCTGGGTGACCCTGCTCTGGCAGGGGGTTGGACCGGATGATCTCCAGAGGTCCCTTCCAACCCTGGGGATTCTGTGAATGACCTTTCCTTTTCCTTATTCTCGCTTCCCATGGTCACCTCGGGGATGCCTTATCACCCTCTTCCCTCCAGTTCCCTGCTAGGAAGAAATTACTGATTAGTGCAATATGGTTTTAATAACAACCGAAACTTAAAAGCGGGTTGGGGGGGTGGAACATGTTTACAGTGGCTCCTTAATATTTTTTCCAAGGGTTGTTTGTAAGTAGTAGAGATCTAATTCAGTATCAGGAAAACCAGTGCTGTCTAGCATGCAGATAGTTTATGAGGACTTAAATAAATTTAAAAAAAAAAAATACACCCAATAACTTTTGGAGGTCATCTTTAAGCTACTAGAACAAAGCCTTATTCTTAAGGGAGGCTTTCCAGGCTTCCAAAGTATTTTAAATGCTGTCCACCCAACTAAAAGCGAAGCCAAGGAGAGCTGCAGCAGCTTAGTGGGAGGATTTTCTTTTTACAGAGTTTGCTAACCCGGAGGAAAAGGCAGTGTGAAAGTTTTGCTTCCGTTTTCTGCTTCTGTTATTTTATAACTGCAACTGATGACCTATGAATTTGCTCTAAAACACTCTTCAGCCTAAGTAAACTCCTAAATGGCTGCAATGTGGTGTGAATAGGTTTATAAAGAATCGTTGCTGTCGGCACCAAGTGCAGGTTTTTCTGCTTTTTCGCTGGCTGGGTGTTTCCCGAGCTGCACTCGGTATCTCGCAGCGCCGTGGTGGTGACTGCGGTGAAGAGCGCTGATCCAGGGTCTGCCTTTGGAAAACAGACTGGCCTGTTTCTGCAGAACTGAGAGCGCCCGTTGGGAACAGTCATTCTGAGTGTACGTGTCGCTAGTGAAGGTCTTGGTAGGAGGCTGGAGTGGGGGAAGTCCTTTATTCTGACAGTCTTCCTCCCTCCTCTCCCAAGGGCATCTTAGCTACAAGTGGAAAGTTCCCTGCAAGTTCCTTTTTTTTTTTTTTTTTCTCTCCTCCCTGAATAGTTCAGCCTTTATTTATGGACCCAAATGGTGACTAAAAGCCACTTTCAGTGAGTGTGTAAATTTTTTAGGCACGCAGTATCTTTTTTTTTTTTTTTTAGTAAGGACAAGGTACAGTTGATTACAAAATACGTGAAGTTCTATCATCTGGGGACTTGTGAAGTCTGAACCCACCTCTAGTGTCTCTGCACTTCAGGGGGTCTTTTATCAGTTCCTCTGTGAGCGTATCTTTTCTTTCCTGTCTTTTTCCTCTGTGTCACCTACCTGGGTTTGGAGAGAGTTAGAAAGACTGTAGATGGGCTGAATTGTAGACCCGTTGAGGGGCCCACCAGTTGGCCAACATACGTGCCAACAGAGCGCATAACTTTGAACTTGTCCTTGTGGGCCTTCCCTCCACGGAGGTGTGGGTTTGTTTCTCTAACTCACCTCTGATTTCTCACAAAAATGCAGTTTTTATTACTTAGTGGTTTTCATCCTTAATACCTGCCTGTGGCCCTTGTTACGGGGAAGCTCCTGGTCTGACGCTGGGGAGCGACTGTGGTGCAGCCGAATGGGGCTGCAAACAAAACTGGCTGTTAAATCTTGCTCATTCAACATATTCAAACTTTAAATAGTCCTCACTCTTCCTGTAAAGTGGTATATTAATTTGGTCATTGGGGTGTGTTAATGAACAGCTACAACAAGCTTATGCAAATTTATGTGAAATTAGAGGATTGGCATATCAGGCAAGAGATCAGGGCAGCTTCTTATTCGTAAATTGACATTGAAGTAGCTCGTGAAGGTGCTAGATAAATTTTGCAGCAAAAGGAAAATAAAGAGACTGTTGCACTGTTGGCACAGCCTGTGCTGTGGGTTAGGTGAACAGAGTTTAAGAAAAGGCATTAAAAAGCACCGATACTCTCAGGATGTAGGTAAGGGCCTAGAAATCTTCAGAAGAAGCGGGGAAGGTTGCAATATCCATGAATGAAAGGTCTTTGGTTATTTCTCTTAATTTGTTTGATCTGGCGGAGTTAAGCCAGTGGCGGGCTAGCACAGTCGGAGCGTAGAACCGCTCCGTTGTGGTGTGCGGGTGGGTTAATTTTTATCCATGCTCTTGAAAGAGAAATGGGAATTGCTAACACTGGAAATCACCTGGCTTATTTGGAAACGTACTTCTGGGAAAGTAGGTTTCATATACACCCGGGAAAAGAGTTCCTTCAAATCCAAGGTTTTCAGGGAAGCAGTGAGGTTGCCGGTGGGTGTGGGGTGGTGGGGTTTCTTCAGCCACTGGGAGTTCAAGCATATGGAGACCTGTTTCCCTCATGCCCTGTCTCTGTTACACGTTGTAGTTGTAATTTGTCATTTCTAACGCACCTGAGCTGGCAGTAGAAGCAGTGAAAACTGTTTTATAGATGTAGCTTAAGGATTTTAAAGATGAAGTTGGTGAGTTGCTGGCATGGAGGAATGGGTGTGACCAGGGCCAGACCTTTGATTAGGGCCTGGAAGGGTGCTGGAGTGGTGGGGGGGATGGACTGAAAGATGAGGATAGTTGTTCCAGGCAGGCACTAGCTGTGGGAGATCCCGAGCGCTGCCTTGTGTGTTGCTACTGGTGTGTTCACCTGTCTGGTGTCGGGATGGCCACGCCGAGCATGGGGCTGGTGGTTGCAGAGGGGATGATGCTGCGCGGAAAGTGGTGCTTGTGTGGCGCTACCAAGAGTTGATAAGTCTCGCTGCTGTTGTCGGCCTGGTTTGTTTTATTTCTCTACGTGCGATGCCTAACTCTCTCTTTTTCCTTCCCTTCTGTAGGCTGCCCTCGGGAGAGGCAGTGGGAGGCAGTGGAGCTGGCCTCGGCACCGGGAGAGGCTGGACTTCCCGTCTCTCTGTGCTGAATGGCTGCGATGGCGCCCGCTCTCACTGACGCAGCAGCTGAAGCTCACCACATCCGATTCAAGCTGGCTCCCCCGTCCTCCACCTTGTCGCCTGGCAGTGCCGAGAGCAACGGCAACGCCAACAACATCCTCCTGGCTGCCAACGGTACCAAAAGGAAAGCCATTGCTCCAGAGGATCCCAGTTTAGATTTCCGAAACAACCCTACGAAGGAAGAGCTGGGCAAGCTGCAGCCGCTAGTGGCCTCTTATCTCTGCTCGGATGTAACATCTGTTTCTTCAAAAGAGTCTCTGAAGCTGCAAGGAGTCTTCAACAAGCAGACAGTCCTTAAATCTCACTCTCTCTTATCTCAGTCCTTCTTGAAAACAAGTGATCTGTTGGGGAGGCCACCAGTGTTGGAGTTCACTTTGGAGAATCTAAAAACAATGAGTACTAATAGCCAGCCACCTCTCCCGCAAGCGCCTGTAAACGGCTTGGCCAAGAAATTGGCCAAAAGTACCAATTCAGACCATGAAAACTCTAGTTCTCTGAATGGTGGGAAGTGTGCTCCTCCTTCTGCTGCCCTCCAGGGTGTTGACTATAATGCAGGAGGTTCTGAATTGGGGGACTTGAAGACCGGGTTGACCAATTGCACTCTTCCACATAGAAGCCTTGATGCAGAGCGCACGACTCCATTTAGCAATAATAGCACTGCAAACAAATCTTCCCTCAGTTCCATGGAGCAGCAGCGGGTGCTCGAGGGTGGCGGTGGAGGGACTAGGTTGCCTGGTGTTGCCAGTCACTCTGACTTTGGGAGCAGTAAGTTGGAGGAGCAGAAACCTTCTCTGCTGGCTGGTCACCAGAGTGCTCTCGACTCCGAGATGAGGACGAGGGCATTGCTGCGACGGCAGGCAGACATCGAGAACCGTGCCCGCAGGCTGCAGAAACGCTTGCAGGTGGTGCAGGCAAAGCAGGTGGAGAGACACATCCAACAGCAGTTGGGTGGCTTCTTGGAGAAAACTCTGAGCAAGCTTCCAACTTTGGACCCCCTGAGGCATCGGAGCCAGCTGATGTTGACCAGGAAAGCAGAAGCAGCCTTGAGGAAAGCTGCGAGTGAGACAGTTACTTCAGAAGGCATAAGCAGCTTTTTGAAGAGCGATTCAATATCGGAAGAACTGGAGAGATTCACGGCCAGTGGCATGGCCAACTTGCGATCCAGCGAGCAGGCGTTTGACTCGGATGTCACCGACAGCAGCTCCGGAGGAGAGTCTGATGTTGAAGAGGAGGAACTGACCAAAGCAGACCCAGAACAACCCCACGTACCGCTGTAAGTACCAGTTGTGCTTTGCGTCCTGCTGCTGGAGGGGGAGCGAGGTGAAAGGTGGCAGATGGAAAACCTGGATTTTGTAGGCACGCTTTTCTCTTTTGATGGGCTTGGATCAAAGAACTCATTGTTAAAAACGAGCGTGGTGTGATTTCCAGCGCGCTTTCTGGTTCAGGCAGCACATGCAGCACCCAAAATAAAGTTTTTTATGCATGCGGTAGTTGTTGGTGTTCTTGTGGAGCAGCAAGTCCTGGAAATGCGGGCTGGCTGGAGCGGTGCAAGCGTGCTGCTGGTACAAACCTGGAATACTAGAAAGGGTTCTCTCCCTGATGTGTTGGACCTGTCCCCTAAAATGAAATGTTGGTCTTTTTACAGTGGAAATCTTTGTTGTGAACCAGTTATGTAAAGTAAGGCCAGTCTGAGTCTTTGTAGCTGACAGCATACTTCTGACTGGGGAATTATTTTTAATTTTTTTGTTAAACGAACTGCCTCAAAAAAAAAAAATTTAAAAACTAAACAACACAGCTCTGAAGGGGTTTGATCCAAGTGCCAGTGGAAGTATGAAGCGAGTGTGTTCTCTCACATCTCCGGGAAATTATTGTTGGGAATTTTCTTCTTGTCTGTGAGTTGCATTAGATGATGACAACAGCTTCGTAATTATGTTGTTAACTAGATGCTGTTTGCATAAGTGTTAGCTGTCAATTTGTGTGTGGAGGAGGAAGAGCCTCAACAAGGGAAGAGGTCTTGAGGCAGGTCGAGGAAGAAGGGGAATTTCTCTTGCGGAGACAAAAATTTTCCGTAGGAGTGGATATTGCAATATTTCGCACAGAGCTCTTAAAAGGCCGTATTCTGCGTTCAGTCTGTGCAAAATCTTGCTTGCATCAGTAGATGATCTCTTCCACCCTGGTGGACCTATTGAACTTAAACCTCAGTCTGTGAAGTACAGCCACGGTCGACAAAAACCCTCCCCGCAGCAGGCGCAGGGGTCCTGTTTGGAATGCGGGCAGCTTTCCGATCATGGCGGAAAAGAATTGCTGGGACTTTTGCATACCTGTGCTGTTCCGGGTTTGTTCAGATCCTCGTGGAGAAATAACTGTTTCCAAATGGCTGGTCCAGTACTGCGGGACGCAAATTTTACTGAACTAGGTGGGTGGACGTGAACGGTGCGTGTACTCAGTAACGTCAGCATCCTCCAAAAACGTGCTCATATGGGTGAGTGCTGATAAACAGATGTTGCAGCTCCTGAATATTAAATTCCAGCTGAATGTCACATCGTGTTTTGGGATGTTGGCGTAGGATGAATTTGTGTATGTGAAGTCTTAAACGTGGCGTGAGTTTGGCTTTCTCTCAGTGCAAAGCTAGTAGCTGAGCATGTGATCCCTGCTGGCTGGACATAAAGGCTTTCTTGTGCTGTTAGAAAGGAGTTTAATAGCTTTATTCCTGTTTTAGAGTGTCCCCAAACTTACCGTTGGGATTAGTAGTGAAATTGCATTTATAAGTATTCTAATTGTTATTAGAGGAGACATTTGATTAAAATTCTGTCCACAGTAATATTAAATTTCCCGTATCGTGGGTTTTCTAGATTCACGTGTTGTCTAGCAAAGTGAAATTTCTTTGCCACTCACGTTAATCCCAAGAGGAAATGCGGTATTCAGAGACGTGATGCGTGAAATTCTTTGCTGACTTTTCTGCCCTGTGTGTTAGTCATGCCTTTACGTTCCCCAACCTCCCGAGCACTCTTAAAAAAAAAACCCCCAAAGATTTTAAAGGTAATAAAAAAGAACCATCCTTCTATTGTCTCTAGGGTCAGAAGCTGGTGTGTATGCATACTGGCATCTAGGCCAGGCCCACCAAACTTCGTTTAAAGTATTTTTTTTTTTTTTGCCTGTGGGTATTTAGTAATTAGCCTTCCCAGCACTGACTGTCCTGTTGGCACGAGTGCTTTGCCGTTGGATCTCGCCAGCTCTGGCGTTACTGGAGTTGAGGCTGAAATGCACATTTGTGCTCGTTAGCGAAACTCCCAAAGTCAACCTTAAAAGCTGGTACTTCGAAATATTGTTCTTTTCAAAGCAGTGCTGAGGGACAGGAAGGGGAAGAGCTGACTTTTCCACTGGGAAGCCGCCTTGGGCCAGCTTATTGTGCAGGACCATTGTTTTACAGTGGTTTTGTGTGTGAGCGCAGAAAAGCGAAGGCTTTTTGCAGGGTTGCTCAAGCACGGCTGGATCCTGCAGCTTGCTGAATTGCCTCGTCAGAGGGAAGATTTTTACCCTCATTATTTTAATTTTGATAGTGAGACAGGATATCTTAATGAGATAAAAACTTCTTTCTCATTCCTTGGCTGGGTATTGCTCCTGGGTGCCTCTGCCTTTCCCCCAGAAGCTGCTGGCTTTCTTCTGGACCTTCAGTGAGAGTTGTGCTCCAAACGCGGTGTCTTGGAGCTCGTTTGCAGTAAGTGGCCGTGCCGCTGGCTGCCGCTGGAATTCAAGTAGAAGCATGCAAAAGAAACAAAGACGTGTTTACATCATGCTTAGATAAGAGTTGACCTTTGAGTTTTTCTGGCATGGTGACATTCCAGAATCCGTATCTGGTCAAGGACAGACTTCGAAGCATTTGTACTGTTCTGCCCCGCCTGATCTTGGCTGTAGAGTGGCATCTCCCTGAGGAATCGCGTCTTTTCCAGTAGCGTTAGGGTTCTGTTGGAACTCGGAAGGGTCTTTCAAAGCAGCCGTGGACCTGCTGCCCAGGAAGGTGCTGTCATTCAGGTGCATAACCAGGCCATCGTGTAATGCATAAACAAAGCAGGGAGGTGTTCGTTACACCTTTGTTGGGAAGCCCTGCCAGCTAGGGCTTGGTTTAACGAGCACTCTTGATTCTCCTGCAGCTCATGGGGAAAGAAAGTGCGGGCAGGGTTGGTTCATGCTGTGTTCGAATCCTGTGTTCAGTTTGGGGCCCCTCACGACGAGAAAGACATTGAGGTGCTGGAGCGTGTCCAGAGAAGAGCAGCAGGGCTGGAGAGGGGTCTGGAGCACAAGTCTGAGGAGCAGCTGAGGGAACTGGGGTTGTTCAGCCTGGAGAAGAGGAGGCTGAGGGGAGACCTTGCTGCCTACAACTGCCTGAAAGGAGGGTGTAGCCACAGGGGGTCAGTCTCTTCTCCCAAGTAACAAGTGGCAGGACAAGAGGAAACAGCCTCAAGTTGCACCAGGGGAGGTTTAGATTGGATATTAGGAAAAATTTCTTCAATGAAAGGGTCATCAGGCATCGGAACAGGCTGCCCAGGGCAGTGGTGGAGTCGCCATCCCTGGAGGTGTTTCCCAGCCGGGCAGACGTGGTGCTGGGGGACATGGGTTAGTGGTGGGTTTGGCAGTGCTGGGGTGATGGTTGAACTCGATGATCTTAAAGGTCCCTTCCAACCTGGGTGATTCCTAGGTGATTTGGTGATTCTTGGGTTTATGTGGACCAGGGACCACCGTGTTGCATTTCATTTGCTCTCAGATTAATAATACGCAACTGGTCGTTTCACCGCTAAGATCCTCTTACGTGTCACGTCAGCAGCGTGCGGTGGCAGAGGTAGGGTCAAGAGAAGCTTTGCCTCCGCTTGGTGGGGGCGAAGGCAGGTTGGAGCCTCCCTGGTGGAGAATGGGACTGATCATCTCCGGCTGGGTGTGACCGTGGGCAGCAGCCATCTGCGCCGCCCGTGCTGCTTCGAAAGGTCCCACGTGCTGCTGTCGCTGTGGTCGGATCAGGCACTGTTGGTGGCGAGAGGTCACTCGGAGCAGGACACGCGAATCCCTGCCGGTGCTGGGGGATGCTGGCTGGGCTCTGGCTTGTGCAGCCAAGTGGTGGTTTAGCAGGTGACCAAAGTCCTGGTGTTTCCCTGGCCCTGTACTGATACCTGCGAGTAGGAAATGCTTCCTGTGGCTTCTGTGTCTTTGTAGTAGTTGTTTTTCTCAGGCTGGTCGGTTTCTTTGTTGTCTTGCATTTCGCTGTAGGTTAGTTTCATGAGAATTTGTCAATTATTTTTGGCCGATTAGTTACCTATGTGTTGAGCAGCAACGTAGGTGTTAGGTGGTGAGTGCTGTGTGACTTAGTCTGTGCAAGCCCCAATCTCAGTCTTTGTCCCACGGAAAAAGTTTCTGAAAAGGTAGTGAAAACAAATATTTATTTGGAACTTATCTTTTAGTTCAGGTCTCTTATCTGGAAAGTCACTGTTTTCATGGCAGTTCCATCAAGCTGCTGGGAGTGAACTGAAGTTCTTGGTGACTAATTTCTCACAGCAGCTTTTACGAGGGTCAGACAGTACCTACGGTGTGGTCAGTTGTGGTTGTTCTGGTGCCGATGGCCACCAAGCCTAAGCACACTTTAATTATCCCCATTTACTGGTGGGAAATCCAAGCACCTCCT
This sequence comes from Chionis minor, assembly GCA_013398295.1. Lineage (NCBI taxonomy): Eukaryota > Metazoa > Chordata > Aves > Charadriiformes > Chionidae > Chionis > Chionis minor. The sequence goes on along the minus strand of VZSF01007813.1, from coordinate 134,969 downwards.
GCGTTTGGATGTTGCCGTGAATCATTCCAGGGCCCTGGAGCTCGAGCGGTGGCTCCTCCCTGTGCTGCGTCACATGCTGCTGCCTGGATTTCAGAATTGCTGGACTTGGGAGTAGTCATGGAGGTTCCTCACCAATACGTGCTTTTGTCAGTGCTCGGTTCCAAGTCCTGTGTTGGAGAGGGACGTGTGTGGCACTTGTGTCAGTGGTTGGTTGAGGGGTGGTTGCAGTTGGCGCATCAGTTGGCTGAGAAATAGGATTTAGAAATTCTGATTTTTTTTTTTTTTCCCCTCCCTTGATGATATTTTTCAAGGGAGAGCATGACAACAAAGCCTGTAGCTCAGGGGCTATAAAATAGCATTTCTCAAGCCTGTGACTTCATGGAGCTGTAATTCAGCGGGCAAATCCCACATTGTGGGGTCTAAGGAAGCTTTTCCAACGGGTCACGAACTGATTTATACAGAGCAATCTTAAAAGTTTGTCTCTATTACTTTTTCAGTTGCCTGCTTGGCTTTTTGTGGTGTTTTTAGCTGCGATCGGAGGTGCCAGCTACAGCACGGTGTCTGATGTTTTAGTTTTCAGCTATTTACGAAAACTCATCTACGTCGTACCTGAATCGCGTGTGATCCGCGTCCTGCTCGGCAGCAATGTGTTGGGTGAGAGATTTCTCTCAAGCCTCTTTCATTTGGGAAGAGAGAAAGGGAGCAAAGCCTGAACGTGTTCTCGCTTTGCATTTGAAAGCGGCGCAGCGGAGAGCAGTTCATTGTTCAGAAATGCTTAATCAGGTATCCAGAGTAAGTAGGACACTCGGCAAGTCCCTCTTGCTTTTCAGCAAAGAGGGCAAACGAGAACACGGCTTGAGAAGGATCTTAAGAAAAACGAGTCAGTTATTTCTCCAAGAAATGTTGGTCGTAGTACGCCTTTTATAGACACAGGCGATGTCTAATAAGTTGTTTCTGATTTTTATTTGAGTCTTGAGCCTCATGCAGACCTCGCTGGGTGAGGAGGTGAGGTGTTTTCGGTGTCGATACTCGCGTTGCCATCCCCAGAATTCGGTTACGGCAGTGCTTTCGGCTTTCATCCTAGAGGGAGTTTGATAGGTTGGGTTTAATTTATCTTTCAAGGCTGAATTTACAGTTGTTTCGGGGGGAGCAGAAGGGAACCAGCACTCAGTGTTGGGTCTTTGGTGTGAAGAATAACGGTGGAGTGGGGTGTTGCGGTGCAGGACAGTGTTTGAATTTGGTGGTGGTGGGGTTTGAACACAAACAAAGCATCTTTCTGCACCTTTCTCAGCGATGCCATTGGTGCCCTTGCAGGTTTGGGGTTGTTCTGTTTGGAGTGGAGTCTTCTCTGCTTGTTTCTTGGGCTGCGCTGGGCTGGTGTGTGGAAGATAATGCCAAGGACTGGGAAGGGTTTGGTGTTCGGCACTACCAATAAATGACGCTTTGTGGGGCAGCCAGGGGGAAAGGGCTCTAGTTCAGAGTTTTTGGGACGTGAGGGTGACACTTTGGATAGGATTGTGTAAATAATTCCTTCACTTTTCATTGGAAAAAGACCATCGTAGCATCTGGAAAAAAAAATAAATATTTGCAAAGTTTGTGAATGTGACCTGGTGTGGTAACTCGTCTGCTTCACTATGGTCTCATGTGAAATGGAAGTTAGTGTTTTGAGCAAGGGAAAGGGGCCCCGTTTAGAGCTGATCTCTAATATTGAAGTCTAATATACTGATGTGGGGGATGGGGAAAAAGACTTTTGTATTACGTTACACCAGCATCTGTAAGCAGCTACAGTTCAGAGCGGCGTTTTTATTCTTGCTAATACTGACACGCGATGAAAAGTGACTATATGGCTAAGATTAAAACTGGAGCAATGGCAAACATGGGCTCCCTTAAGGAGATTATAAAGGTGTGCTTCATGGATGCGCTTTTCCTCCTGAAAGATTTTGGTTTTCATTGTTCAGTAACATAGGCTTCCC
>VZSF01007813.1:78127-132972 GCA_013398295.1 Chionis minor | reverse complement strand
CCCCCCCCCCTTCTTTGTTCTCTCCTCCAGCAGATACGTTCTGGTTGCACTAGATCGGTGGCGGCAGCGCTGCGCTAGACTTCCAGCTGGGGGAAAATGTTTTCCTTGCTAAACTGGCACTACCCCAGCAGATTTTTCCATGGAGTGTGTTTTGGGCACACCCTGGATATGGTGCGTTTTGCAAGTGTCTCGTTTCAAAGGCTTGGGGAGCTGGGTGGCTTTGCTGGGCCATCCTTGGATGAAACGCTTTAGGTGGAAGAAAACTTAAAAAAAATTGACTTAGGTTTTACTTGCTGGATTTCTCAATGAAAGGAAGGACTTAAAAATACAAATCGGTGAAGGCCTGTGTATTGACTGGTGATTCAGCTGGGAAGTAGAAAGAGAAAACGGGAATCACAGTTAAGTCTGTTGCAGTTGCCTTTCGTGTCTGTGGAGCCAGGTGGGAGCTGGGGATGGTTGGATTCTCCGCTGCACTGGAGTTGTCTCCAACGTCCTCTGGTTGTTGCTCTCTGCTTTTGAAAGATTTGATTATAGGATCATAGAATGGTTTAGGTTGGAAGGTACCTTAAAGATCATCTCGTTCCACCCCCCTGCCCTGGGCAGGGACACCTCCCACCACACCAGGTTGCTCCAAGCCCCGTCCAACCTGGCCTTGAACCTCCAGGGATGGGGCAGCCACAGCTGCTCTGGGCAATTCTGGACAGGGGCTCCCCACCCTCACAGGCAGGAATTTCTTCCCAATATCTCATATAAATCTCCCCTCTTCCAGTTTGAAGCTGTTACCCCTTGTCCTATCACTCCATGCCCTTGGAAAAAGTCCCTCTCCGGCTTTCTTGTAGGCCTTCTTCAGATACTGGAAGGCTGTAGGAGCCTTCTCTTCTCCAGGGTGAACAACCCCGAGTCTCTCAGTCCGTAGCAGAGATGCTCTAGCCCTTTGATCATCTTTGTGGCCTCCTCTGGACCTACTTCATCAGGTCCATGTCCTTCCTGTGCTGAGGACTCCGAAGCTGGATGCAGATGGGTGATGTGATGTGCTGGTCATTGATGTTGGTTTGCTTAAGTAACATCCAGCTGCTTTTTTTTTTTTCCCTTCCTCTTCTTTCCCCCTCCCTGACCTTTTCCGTGATAGGGTTACTCTCTGGAATGCCTGCTCCAGCTCTGACCTCAGCACTGAGCGAGCTATTTATGGGAAGGGTACCTGGCACCAGCACCCCGAGTTAAGGATTTGATTCATGCTGCCTGGGACTTCCATTTAGAGCGTGCTTTTTTGTTAAACTGTACCACATCAGCAGCAAGGGCAACGACACTTTGTTGAAATAGAATATTTAAAAGTGGACGGTGAGGGACTGGTGCTGTTGAGAGCTTAAATTCACTGACTTTGTTACGGAGCGTCTCCAAAATTTTGCTGCAAGTTGGTAGCTCTCTTGTTGCGTGTCTCTCCCTAAAATGAGCCTCAGCTTTCTGTGCCAAAACACGCTTGTTCCAGCAGTTGTCCGTGGCTGGTTCTTGTACCTGAGCAGGGAGGTCATCACAGTGATGTGTTTAAAGCTCTTCTGTTAGTTGTAAGCCGTCAGGTTAGGGAAGGTGAACAACTTGGCAGATGGCTGTTTTCTCCCTGGTGCTTGTGTGCAACCGTGATGTCTTAACTGCAAAACGAGATGTTCCCGGTGATAGTGGTGGCGGAGTTTGGCTGGCACAGCTCGTGACGCTTCTGCTCCTCAACCGGATTAATTTGTGCTGCCTTATGAATGAGCATAAGCGTGCTCCTTCCAGAAGTGTTTAATTCTCAAAGATGTGGAGCCTGTTTTAAAGAGTTGTAGCGCCCTTTATCTGTTAAATGTGCGCGTCTTTGCTGTGTAAAATCCATGATTTGGGTTGCCTCTCACTGTCATAGCTGAGGGAGAGCCACAAGGGTAGTTCTTGACACAGATCTTGCTGCATTTTCAGGTGTCTCGTTGCAGCACTGAGTTTGTCAGGTAGTTTTGAGTGTCGTTTCACTTTTAAGAAGGGGTGGATTTGTGAAATGTGACTTCATTTGGCTGCTTGCTTAACAAAATACTCAGTAACTTAAAGCAAGGGGGGGATGGAAGAAAAATACACCCTACAACACCCACCCCCACCCTCCCTCCCCAGTGAATTTTTTTTTATTAGGCTCAAAACATTTGGTTGTCAAATTACCAGAAGAGGGAAATAAGGAGGATCAGGGTACTCCTTATGCAGCAGAGCTTTAGGCTTTTATATTTGTGACATTTTAGCAGTTTCCATAGTAACACATAACGATGTTGTAAGAAATGTTGCAGGGGTTTTATTTGTATAAGGGCGGACTTTAAAATATTAATGGAAGGCAATGTGAATCGGAGGGAAGTCTAGTTGTATTTTTCTGTGGGGAGCAGAAAAATTGATGCCAGGAAGAGGAAAGTGATTTAGCATATTGTCCGGAGTGAACAGCCGGCTGCAGATGGAACCTCTCTTGGCCAGCAGGCAGAAAATAAGAGAACTTCTGTCACCTTGGGAATGTTTGCCCACAAAGTCTCTCCTGTCTGATATACAGGTGACGCTTTGGAAATACTCTGCTGCCACTTCTCCAAGTCTAGGTAAACAAAATATTTTATCTCGGAAGTGCTTTTCATCCCAGCTCATTTCCTTCTCTTATAATACTGGTTAAATGTTTGGAGCTGTTACCCCATTTGCATTCATGGGGGTCTCTGTAACCTTAGTTGGGTTAAAAATTGGCTGTCTCCATTTAGAAGTCTTTGTAGCGGAGTAGCTCATACAGCTGCACAGGCAATCTGCGTTTAGCGAATTCTCTGGCGGCTCCTACTTAATGACCAATATTGAGCTTTTGTGGTTTCAGGGCTGGTGATGTTACGGCACATTATCAAATCCAATCCACTCTTGAGTAAGAAGCAAAGGGGTTTTAGGTAGATGCAGTAGGCAGAAATCACAAAAAAATGGTTTCTTGGAGGAAAAGGGTTTAGAGAGGGATGTTTGTGTGTATGTATTTAAGTGGGTGTAAGTGTGAGTTGTGGGTCAGCTGCCATCCGCCCAGCTCCATATTTCCAGCCGGTCAATTGAACAGAGGCAGTGGAGGGCAGAAAAAGGCACTGCATTTTAGATGGCTTTGCAATTAAATCACTTGTAGGAACCCGGCAAGAAATTCCTACTTCCCAGATTAGCTTAAACATCAGTGCACAAATGTCTCGCTTCCATGTATCTTACCTGTGGTTTTATCTTACCAAGTTAGATATTTCATCTTTCCGTTATTAAGTTAAGTATTAAGTCTTCTGAGCTCGTGGCCATGCCCTGATAGCCCAGGGAGATGCCATGAGCTGATCCTGGTGATGGCTGGCGCCCTCTGGATGTGACTGCCTGCTGCCCAGAGGTTACTGGGCTCTGCACTGCTGCTTTCTCATTTTTCTCTGTCCTGATTGCAAAATTTGAGTGTATTGACGGCCGGTTCTGCCCTGTCCTTGTCTTCTCTTTGCGTATGACTGGTACCTACCGTGTTTCTTCTGCCCACTTAGCTTTGGAGAGGTCCCCTCCTTTTGATGCAGCAGCACTTGGTCCTGGCACGTTCCTGGGCCTCTGGGTGCTGCTGGTGTTGCTGCTCCTTCTCCATGTGCTTGTGATCTGGTGGGATGAGCGGTTTCACTCTCAGGAGCTCTCTGTGCCTGTGGATGTCAGTTCTCACTGTGTTACGCCACGTAAAGATACGCTGCACTGCAGGAACAAATACCAAATCATAAATGCTCAGTGGTTTGTACCTTGGCTTTTTTCTTTTATTTGCATCTGCATTCTTGGTGGCAAAGGCACTATGTGCTGCTGTCACCCACAGAGACTGGCCCTGGACGTGCTTGGGAAGGAGGTCGACGTGTTGAGAGGTGGGGGCGCAGTTGCTGGTGGCCTGTGTGTGCCCTCTGTGCTTCTCCTGCACCCTCCTGCCCTCTGTGCTTCTCCTGCACCCTCCGAAGAAGGTATGGCCCAACAGCCCCACAGCTGGGGCACCGCGCTGGGTCCCCTCCAGCCTCTGCCTGTTGCCATCACAGAATCGCAGGGTGGCAGGCGAGGGAAGGGACCTCTGGAGCCCAGCTGGTCCAACCCCGTCACCCAGAGCAGGTTGGACAGGAACACATCCAGGGGGTTTGGAATATCTCCGGAGAAGGAGACTCCACAGCCACTCAAAGCAGCCTGTTCCCGTGCTCCAGCACCCTCAAAGGAAAGTTTTCCTCGTGTTTGTACAGAATTTCCCATGTTCCAGTTTGTGCCCGTTGCCCCGTATCCTGTGTCTGGGCACCACTGGGAAGAGTCTGGCCCCATCCTCTTGCCCCCTGGCCCTGTAGCTCTTGCTGAGCACGGATGGGATCCCGTCTCAGCCTGCTCTTCTCCAGGCGGAACAGCCCCAGCTCTCCCAGCCTTTCCTCACCGGAGAGATGCTCCAGTCCCTCAGCATCTTGGCAGCCTCCCCTGGACTCTCCCAGCAGCTCCCTGTCCTTGGACTGGGGAGCCCAAAGGGTCCTGTCCTGCCCTGGGTGCTGTGGGTGTCAGCACAGAGGAAAATGGAATGTCCCTGTGTCCCACGGAACAGAGCAGGGGTCTGATCCCGAGGGGGGAGCTGAGCTAGAGACAGGTAGCTTTGAAGGTGCTTTGGTGATCTTGGCTTGGTGCAGCTTTGGTGGTTTTCAGCCAAATTTAACTCCTGTGGTCCCAATTCCTGAGCCGGGTGGTTTGATGTGAAGGGGTAATGGTTCTCCATCTTCCCAGTGTGTTTTTTTTTTCTCTGCTGGAGGCTGGCATCCCAGTGGCCCAGGGGAGAATATTTGTTTCCCAGCCGTTACTATTCCTAGTCTGGGACAGTAGCATGAATAAAAGTTGCGCTAGCTAAATCTGCCTATTTTTGTGTGAATTGGAGCCCTTCTCCATGTGACTTCTGCTATTCCAGTGCTGGCTATTTCAGAAAAATGAGACAATTAGCCTTCTGTGGGTCTGCATTTCGAATGCAGAACACTTGCAGGGCTCTTGCTCCATGTATGCAACATTTTGTGGTATTGGCTTTTTACTGTCTCAGACTAAACCAAAAAAATTATTCTCTGTCTGCTCCTTCTATGCTGCAGGTAGCTCTCCTGCCATTTGCAGGAATACCTGAAAGTGAGAGGGAAGGTGCTGTTTATACTGAGACAGCAGAAAATGATGTGAAGAAACAACCACATTAGGAAATCTTTCAAGGCATTAACTGCTTCTCCTGTGTCAAGGCAGATTAAATTGATACAGACTAATTTTCAGCAATTTTTCATCGTAGTATACACACCTGAGTGTCATCAAATGACTTCTGAAGGGTTCATTTTTCACATATTGGTCAAAGCCTTACCTTTTTATATCAAAAAAATCTGTTTGAGTAGTAGCCAGCTACTTACAGAAAATTCTTCAGTGTGATGATTCATATTGTGCCTAAAGACAGCTTTCCATATTCAGCCCTCGCTTGCTCCCCCTACCATCCCCTCTCCCTGCCTCTGGAAATGGGCAAGAAGCCCAAAACAACTTAACTCTTGGTTATTTAAACCTATTTTTAATAAGTGATACTTGTAGAAAATCTTACCTGAAGGCTTTGATCGACATTGTCTTGTGTATTGGATCTTAAACTGGCTTATGAAGTGTGTGACTTTGCCGGTGTGGGTTGTTTTGTTGGGTTTTTTTTTTCCCTAGCTCCTTTTTTATGAACATGAGCTGTTCTTTGAATTCTTACGAACAGGCTGAAATTACCCCCGTCTCCAGTTACGGCGGTTCTGTACTCCTTCCCTCCTTTGTGTGAATCTCTGACTTGTCAAATGTGCCCCGGTGCGCCTCCTCTCGCTCCTGCCTTACCCCTCCTCTCGTATTTAGTGTCTGCGCCTTTTTAATGTAAGGAGTTTTGCTTACTTTTGCAGCTAATAATTCTCCCGCGTGCTGGCTGTTGAGGTTGCCTTTATTTTCAAAATAGCATCGTCTGTGGAGAGACAGCTTTCGTAACCCATCCTAGTTGTCATGGCACAGATCTGTCTGTTTTCCCCCCTTCGCTCGCTGTTCCTGGCTGTGCTTTGGTTATGTTAAACTCCTGAAACCAAACGCCTCTGTAGGCTGGGTACAGGTAAGCCCTAATCAGATTAACCGCTCTGCAAATTGAGTTGCTTATTTTACCTGTGTTTTCTTATGCTTGAGCCAGTGAATTTGTGTACTGGGACAAGGTGCTCTTCTGTGATAAATTAAAGGACAAGTGACTTCATGAAGCCTTTCGGTGGCTGTATGAAGACCTACTGAACATTACCAATTGTGTTTTCTTCAATTCTCCACGTGTGTATGAATTTCTTCCCCCGTGTGTATATTAATTTCTTTCCCCTCTCCCCCGTGGGCAGTAGCTGCGCTTTTGCCATCTCCTCCGCTTTATGTCCTCAGGTCATTTCTGCCGCAGGGTTTCTCCTGGACCAAGGTTTTTCCACTTCTGGGGTTGGTCAGTGGGGTGCACAGAAGCTCCAGTTGTCTTCCACCCACTTCCCTCTTTGTTCCTTCATCTTTTCCCATCCTTCCCACAATTTAAGATGACGGTATCTGAAAACTTCATGGTGCTCAGTGATGCAACCCCTAGAGGGGATAAGATGCGTAGAAAATTCCGTGGGGTTTTTTGTCTCCGGTGTTTCCATGTCTGCAAAGGCTTTGGTCCGGAATTCCCAGAAGCTTTTAGCTGTGATGCTTGGAGCAAGCGGTGCCCGCGAGACTTTGGCGCTAGGAGGGTGACCTCTGCAGTCTCTCATAGCGGTAACGAAGTGGTCCCCACTAATGAGAGGCTGTTGCCGTAGCCAAGTGTTACCCGGTGAATCTGCCCTAGGAATCCTCTCTTCATTGTTTCGCTCTGATGTTGCGGCATTCCTTAAAATTGCTTTCATCTAGTTCTTGTCTGCTTGTTAGCAACCATCTGCATCCAGAGCGCTTGGCTACTTTAAATTTGCCTTATATAATTGAAACTCCCCCCTACTTTTGGAGATTTCTAGTAGGATTTTTTTTTAAATTTTTTTCCCCCTCCCTCTCTCTGATGCAGGTGTTTGAATTTCTCAACTAATCAAACTAGTACATAAAGAGATCTTCCTGTTCTGGGTCTTGCTGTAGTAGTCTTACTGGAAAAATATTTGTTTTCACTTAAATTTGTTACAGCTGGGAGAAAACTCTCTTAATCTTCCTTCCAGTTTGAGAGACTGAAACCAAAATTTTGAAGAATCCATATCCAGTGAAGCCTTTTCTCCCATAAATTAATGACTTTATTTCCCCCCTGCCTCTGGTCCTGCAGCAAGAGACTGGAGTTTTAAAGCGAGTTGGATGCTTATTGCCCAGCGATGGGAGATTTGTCGGATGAGAAATACTGGGATGTGCGTGTGCCTGTCCTTGCTGCCCTTGAGAACTGCTGACCTGGTACAAATGGGAGTATTAATTGAAGTAATGGAGCTCTCCTGGGTTTCACTTCATTTCTGGGAGTAACTTGTCCAAAAGCATCTTGCTTTATTTGTTTAGCCGATGCTTGGCAAGATAAAGGAGGTTCTGAGAAATCATGATTATCTGCTTAACTGTGGCTTATGCTGTTGTCTCCTACGATGCGGCGGAGCAAATAGGTAGCAGCCCTCCTCCTCCTCCTCTCCGCCGTGAAGAACAGCAGCTGCCCGCCTTCCTCGAGGATTAATCGGCTCCGTCGTACCTCTGATCAGGTTTTGACACACATTAGGGCAGAGAGCCGGACGGGCAAGTGTCGTCCCTCACTTCACAGAAATGTCTTGGTGAATGTAAAAATAAAAATAAAATAAAAATGCCAAAATCTCACTTGGATACACCCCTTTTTTTAATCATTGTAATTGCCTGTTAGCTTAGTGCTGGCTAATATCACTCCTGAAGTCCTGGCATTTATTGTAAGAGCTTGTACAGTGATTTCAGAGGGACGTTTTCCCTTTGTACTGAAGTCTGTCGTGTTTTTTTCTTTTTTTTTCTGTTTTAGGTTAAAACATCCCGTCATCTCTAGTACTCGTGGTGAACTTCCTCGCCCTTTGAGCGAGCTGAGCGTACTGGAGTACAATAGTTGCATTATGGTTCTGGTTCTTGCCACAGCTCCTTCCAGCTAAGCTAAGGAAAAAAGAAATTGTGGTATCTCTTCCAGAGCTGGGAATCCTCTAGTTCTGGGGAAGTGAAAATGCGTTAACAGTTTGGCTGCTCAGCCCTGCTTGGCCCTTTGGACCCTTTGAGGCTGTGTAGTAACCGACTTGCAGCCATGGCTCTTTGTTTCTGACACAATTACTTTTGTCTTGGCTTTTGTTGTGAAATGCTCAGCTTCAAAGTTGTTTGGTTTTTGTTTTTTTTTTTTTTGAAAACCTACCGTGTGTTTTACGCTTCCTTCTGACACTTGCAAGTACCGTTGACACGAGTCAGAAGAAAAATCAGTGTCCTAAAGCAGCAAAGTCTCAGGTTCATCCTGGTATAATTCACTGGCTAATGATGCTGCTCATGGCGGGGCCGTGCATCGCACCTTGGGCTGTTGAATCAGCCCAACGATGGCTAAAATCGTGGATGTTAGAAATCTCGGTAGGTTGAGAATCTGGGTTCCATTCTTCATGTGAACCTTTTTAGATTTTATTAAGCGTTAAGGTCTGGAAGGTGACATAGGGCTACAGACTGGTTTCGGTTTGCTCAGGGGTTGCTTGACTGAAAGTTGCCACAGCTCGATTGTTCTGGCTCTTTTCCTGGCTTCTAGGGGTGCTTTTGCTTGTAAACAAATAAATAAAAAATAAAGTATTTAATTGTATAGGAAAGCATAACTCTTGGAAAGTAGTGAGTATAAGGTAAGTAATGCTCCACTCACTCCACTCCTCTCCCCCAAAAGAATAAGAAAACACATAAGTACATAAGTAAACACATCTCTCTCAAAAACCTCTGAGGAGATTGATCTCATGATTTTCTGAGAAACTGAGGAGGGTTGGGGTGACGATGGAAGCCCTGCCTCTTGTACGAGATGTTTCGATGCTGCCAATCAAAACATCTTCTAAAAATATCTCATCTTCTAGAAGGATCTATTCTTGCAAATCGGAGCCCGGTATTAAATAACATACTGTTGATTGCAAAGGACCCAAATTATAGAAACAGCCCCATATTCAGCTCTTTTTCTCCCTTCCCAACTATTTTATTAAATTGCTGCGTATTTGTTGCGGGCTTCACACAGGATGCAAATAAAATTAGTGTGAGCATGAGCTTCTTCCAGAAGTGTGGTACTTGGACCGCAGGAGAGTTTGCTCAGAAGGTGGAAACTGGCTTGCTTTTCTCTACGGAGACTCTTTTTTTTTTTTTTCTGTCGCACGCCTGGTGTCTTGGCACGAAGGAAACATTATCTAGTCCTTTTTCAAAAGTCCTGAAGTAGAGCGTGTGTCTTGGCTGAACCTGGTTGAAAGGGCAGGGGGGAAAAAAAACTATCCAAGAAAAATAAATTTCTGGTAGAACAGCCAATGGCGTGTGTGACATGAACCACTTTCGGAGGGATAGGGGTGGTACGAATGGAGCAGTTTGGTTTGGCTCTGGGAAATATGGGTGAAAGGTCAACCAAGGCCAGGTTGGATGGGGCTTTGGGCAGCCTGGTCCAGTGGGAGGTGTCCCTGCCCATGGCAGGAGCTTGGAACTGGATGGTCTTTAGGGTGCCTTCCAACCTAAACCATTCTATAAAAAGGGAGGGTACAGTTAAGATAGAACCATCCCTTTTAGCCTAAAATAATTCAGTTCTTGGTGTTTTCTCACTGGTTCTCGTTCCTGTGGTATCTCTTGGCACCTTGTAGACTGTATTGTCTAATCTTTTGCGGAAGAAGAGCGTCTCCCTTCTCTCCCGCTCCATAGACTGTACAGTCAGTGTCTGCCCAAGTCCGGTGGTGGGGACCATCGCTCACATTGTGACTCGGGCTCCTGCCCACCAGGGACTGCGTCACCCGGAGGTCTGGCAGGGAAACAGATCTCGTGGAGCTGCTGGTGTTGAGTTCCTCAGGCTGTAGAAGTTCCTTGGGTTTATTAGTTCACAGAGGTACGGTTCGTGGAGCTGGGTTTGGTTAGCGAGGGAGAAGAGCTGCGGAAAACACGCCTGAGGGGATGTTTCCCTGGGCTGGTGTCTGTCCCCTCCCTGGGCGTTATGGCCTTGGGGTCATCTTTTTCCGGCTTGTCTGTGGTTCCCTCTTCCCCCGTCCAGCCCCTTGCTCCCTGCCGTGTGGTGCAGGGACTCCCCTGTCCCTGTTTGCGTTAACAACAGGGAGGAGCAGCGTAGGGGTGGCAAACCTGCCACGTCTGCTCCACACAAACCCGCATTGTCCTTGACAAGGAAAGAGCATTCCAGTAATTCACCTTGCCAGCAAGAAGGAGGAATTTTATTTTTTTTTTTCCCCTTAAGAGGAGCTGAGTCGTTTGAAATCAGTGCAGTGTTTATTGACACCAAAGGAGAATATACTTTTGTGGATAGGAAATGCCGCTCAATTGCTCAAGACAGCAGTTTATTCCTTCAGTCTATGGAATTTCAGCCTATGTGAAAAGCAGAAGTGTGGCTGTGAACTCGTTATTTTGATTTCTTGCTCGCTGCCTCGACATAGTAGAAAGCCTCTCGCGCTTGCAGAATGAAACCATGAATCTTTTTGTATCTAAATGAGATTAAATTAATACTGCGTTCTGCGTAGCTTTTTAATGAAGAGTCAGAAGCGTTCTGCTCTTTCGCAGGGTTGTGTTAATCATTAGCAACTTAACGACTTGAAGTGCTGTGGTCGCATTGGAGATGTGTAAACAGGCCAGCAAAAAGCTGAGAGGATAGTTCAGGTAGCACTGAATTTGTGCTGGAAACGTGCTGCAGAAACCCTGAGTCACAGAAATAAACGCTATTGCCAGTGAGTTTACCAGACAGTAGCTGAATCCCGCTGTTTTAAAGTAAAAATGGTCTTGTTTTCTCTTGAACATGTTGATGTACAATCCTTTTTTAATTGTGTTTCTTAAACTGTACGGAATTGTGAATAACTTGTATGGATTTATAGTGAGTTGTGAAAGCCTTGAAAGATGTCTAAGCATTTTGCAGTGTGTGTGGTATACAAGAAACTGGTTTTTAAAGAAATCTCTCTGTTTACTTATATCCCAGCCATTTGCTTTTGAGGCCCTTGCTCTGATCGCCTTAGTTGCAGATACAGTTAAGTTCACTGACTCTGAGGAGGAAATCCAAAGTCTCTTTTTTGATGTAACCAGAATATAATTTTATTAAAGCAGGGTTCAGAAAGAGCAGGAAGCGAGGTTCACATTAATAGGCAAAAGCAAGTGCGTTTTGAGGATTTGAATAGGAAATCTTCATGTGTGTGACAAGCTGTTCGTAGTACAGCCAAGTCACCGAAAAATGCCACCTGCTTTATTTCTTCAAATCTAAAACTTGGTCCTGCTCTTCCTCTCTGCGTTGGTAATATCACTGCATAGGCTGGACCATGTAACTCTTCCTGTAGCCATTTCTGTGTGCTTTAAAAGAAAGTAGAAAAACCATGTAGGAGGATATGCTCTTCGTGGTAGGTTTCACTCATGTTGGTTGGAGGTTGTTTTAAAACATGAGGTTTGACATCTCTTCCAAAAACTTGTCGTAACTTCATGTGGGTAATGGTATGCAAAATACTTAAACATGACTAAATTCTTGGTTTGTTTGGTAGCCTGCTGGAGGGAGAGTTCAATAGTCTTCCAAGACATTTTGGGTGTGTGTTATTTGTAACTTGCAGTTTTCAGAAATGCGTTGAGGTTTCTCTTAATTGTCACTTCACCCCGGCTTTCCTGGTAAGTGCTGCTGTTAGAAATCGCAGGCTGCAGCGCACGCGCCCCGCTGCAGCTCCTCCTGCCCTGCCGGCTCCGGCAGCCGGAGGCAGAGCTGGTAACCCCCACCATCCACGAAAAATAAACCCCAACCTCCAAACTCGAGTTTACCCCAAACTCGCTGAGAAGCAGAGCGTCTGGTGTGGCGTGAATTCGTTTTCCAGCAGCGTTTTGCAGACATCGGCCTGAGGATGCTTTGCCGTGGTCCATGAGATCCTGAGGAACTTGCAGTCTCTACGGAAAGCTGCCGCTGGAATGGCAGTTTGTGCTGGCCAAGAAACCCCTTAACAGTTGCTTATGTTTCTTAATATGGATGTGTCTTAGCATGAAGCAGCTCCGTGTACGTCGGGATAGGGGCTGTTTGACTGTTGGTTTTATTGGTGAGAAAACTGAAGGTGGAATTAAGACCTTTTTTATTTGGAATTGTCCTTTCTGTTCCTATAGCACTTGAATATTGGACCTCATCGCTCTAAACGTCGGAGTCTGCTGCCTTGCTTTTGGGAGCGAGCTTGTGCAGCAGCTAATAGAGCGGTCGGTCTAGCTTCTGCACTGCTGGTATTTTATTTTTCATAACTTGCTATGGTAAAAGCATAGAGCTGTTATATAAGCAGCTTTTAAAGGTGGGACTTGGCATTAAGAAGAAAACAGCCCGTAAGCTTCGCTTAATAAGCCTTCAACTGGAATTAAGGGGTTGCAAATAAATTTGTTTTTAATAAACTAAACTGAGTGCAGTTACCAGTTGGTCTAGGACAATTTATAAGGTAGAATAGACTTGTCATGGCTTTTTTTTTTGTTTTGGAAGTTCTGGTTGTGTATGGAAGGATATAAATCACGAGTTCTTCGCCACCTTATGAAGGTCAAAGTCTGGACTGGTGGGTTGGAGGAGGAAAGCTTTGCTCAAAATCAGTAACTGCTGCTTCTTAGCTTTCGTGGGCCTTACTCTTCCTCCCCACCCCATCCTCCCCCCTTCAGAGACCGGAGTCTCTGGAGTACGTGGTATTGCACTTCTAAATAGAAGAATATTGCCGGTACCTCTTCTGTGTCTCAAGATGCCGCTGTAAGAAGCACATCTATTGCCGGAGCTCCTCACGGATGAGGCTTTTGTAGGCTGTTAGCAGGAATAGTTAGCGTAGTTCACTTACAGAGATTTCTTTTTGAAGTAAAATAAGTATAGATAATTCTTGACCAAAGCCCGAGTGGGTGTTGTGGCATTTTATTTTTTTCCTTTGAGAAATAAGGGGAAAGTGCCGCTCTGGGAGGTAGAGTAGCTGACAAAATGTAGCCGAACATCCTCTTGTAACTTCCCTGGTGAGCACGAAGCATCTGTGCTGTCTATATAACAATTTACACGGGGTTGAGAAAGAGCAGGCAGCTCTTTGGCTCAAAAAGAACCAAGCATGGTGGCATCTGGAGCCTCGCTCGCGGTGTCGTCATTGTCCCTTGGTCATGGGGCCACTGTGGCCACCTCTGCTGTGCTCAGTGGGAGCTTTTCTGGTCTTAACAGGTGTCTCCCTCCAAATCCGGGGCAGTATTTTCTGTCTGCTGGTAAAGAACAGTATTCCTTTGTTGCTCTTGGGAGGGAGAAGGGAAACCAGCCAAGTTCAATGCTGCTTCATGGCAGAACATATCTCATTGCTTTGAAGTTGTACACTTACTTTAAAATAAGATCACCTAGACTGTAGCTCTGAAATTCCTTATTGCAGGCACTGAAATATGTTCTAGTTAGTAACACATTGTGCTACTACTTGTGCTAAAAATTCTGTCCATTCTTTTTAATTCTTTTTTGTTGTTGTTACTGCTCTGTTTGAGAGAGAACCAGTTATTTTGCATCCTTTTGGGTGATGTATAACAAGCCCCAAAATTCATCTAGCCCAGTCCTTTTTCTTGGTCTCGGATGCCATCTCTGCCAAATGCTTGTTCTCTAACTCTGGATAAAAAGACACTTAAAGACCGGACGTCTCTTTGATTCCTAGGAGACAAAATGATCTTGATGTGAAGAAATATTGCCTGTCAAAGTCAGAGTTAATAAAGCTATTGCATAGGTGGTATTTTCTGGAGAGTGTTCAGATGAAGTTGGTGATTTACCCATTCCTTTGCCTGGGAGTCCCCTGGGTGCAGTAGAGAAAGACCAGGGTGTTCTCGCGTGGGAGTTTGGGGGAGGGAGGGTGGTGGTGGCAGTCGAGGGGTTTTGTGCAGTTTTTTTATTACAGGTCCTGGGAGACAATGTTCTTGGAAGACTTCACAAAACATCATCTCCCTTTATAGCAGCTGAGTTTCCATGTGGGCGTTTGTGCATGTGTGTCCTCTCTGTCTCCCTCTTTCAAAAAGCAGCTTTCTGAGGAGCTGTGGAGCACGTGGTGCCTTGGGCTGCTGGAGTTCAACAGCGGTGAATTTGGTTTAACGAACCCCTCCTTGAGACCCAGACCTCCTAAGAATCCCCAGAACAGCTTAAGCTCCTTTCACCCAACGGTTCTCCTCTACATTTGCCTCAGGTCTAACTTTCCTCTTCCCAAAGGATGAGGAACGGCACCTTGGGGAGAGGTGTCGAAGGCTCCCGGTGCTTGATCTGAACCCCCTTCTGGTGGCAGGCCCTGTATTGCAGAGAACACGGGATTTCTACTTTATTTCTACTTTCCCTTTACTTCTGCTCCCAGATTTGCGCTCTTGTCGTCCGTGTTCTCAGGCTGCTTGGTCATTGAAACAACTTTGGTACATTTATGAAATTCTTGTCAGGTTTTAGCTTGATTTTGTTGAGTGTCTTTCCTTGGCAGTAGCGATAGCTTTCTCGTGTGCTGCAGAACAGCTGCATGTACCAAAAGCCACTTCTCCGAGCCTGTGTTGGAAATAAAAGCCTTTTTTGGGGGGGGGGGGCGCGGAGCGTTAATACACTGTTTGATCAGATGTTGGCTTCCTTCCCGATCTCGGGGCCGGGACCCTTTGGAGCCCTATTCCGTAAGAACAACAGAGCTGGGAAGATGTAAACCAGCGGCCAGCCTGTCCCCGTGCTGCTCTGATCCTCTGGTGGTCGTGCCGCACGGCGAACTTCAAATAGCTGCTGCTCGTTTCTGAGAACGTCATGAACTCTGTGGTTTGTGTTCTTTTAGAAAAACCCCTTGAGTGAGTCTTAAATCATGTGTATATGGCTAATTTAAAACACCCCTTAAACTTGTAGCATATCCTTTCTGCGTGGAAGAGCGTGCTCATGCATACAGCCGGAGTTTGTCTTCTGCAGGAGGCACCGAGCATGTGATTTGGACGCTGCCGTTGGGAGGATGATTTCTTATGGCTGAAAGTGCTTGTGATCATTCTTGAAATAAATTGCTTTTATTTCCTGCTCCTGTCTTGCCAGATATCCTAAAGCTATACGTTCACCTTCTTTCCCCAGCAGTACTGGGAGCTGTTGGGTAGAGCCAGTCCCCTGTTTCTGTTCCAGTTACTCTGAAAGCAGAGGAGAAAAGCTTTAATGGGTACTTCTTAATTTCCTTATTAGACGGTTGAGATTCCGTATGGAAGGGAGACTTCGTGATAGCTGCATTCTCGCTGCGTGGGGATGATTTTACTTCACAGCTCTTCCCCTCTTAAACACCAAAGAGCCTGTAGTGAAGCTGTTTTGTGGAGTTGTGCTTAAATGGTATCATGAGCACTTGGATGCTCAGACCACTAAGTCTGTCTTGCGTACTAAGGTGTATGTGAAAATGTATAAAGGCTGTTATGTTCTTCACTAGTACACACCCTTTCCTTGTTTTCAGGACAATTAGTGTTAATATCTCGGTAACTCTTGCATCTGTGGTTTATGGTCTCAGCAGCTGCTTATTTTTGTTGTGATCGCACATAGTTGAGCATCGTCTTGTTCTCACTAGGTTAAGGATGGCTCTCTCAGTAGTAGAGGCTTGAGTCGTGAACTCAGGATTCAGACACCTGAAAACACTTGCGGTGAGATAAATGGGAATATACGTTGCAGCCTGCCAGCTGCTCGCTAGCGGCCGTGCGTGTTCTTGCCCTGCTGTGTTTTCCATGGAAGGGTAAAGCCTTTACGTTGCTTTAGGATGGGAGAGTGGAAGAGGCAGGAGCGGCACGTCACCTGACGCGAGTCGTCCTCTGCCTTGCTTCATCTCCGCTGGGTTGCTGAAGGGTATGAGCTCCCCTGCTCCTCCAAGCAGTGGAATTTCAGAGACTGGAAGTTGTTGTGGGGATGTGCGGATACTGCTATTTTCAAATGTTAACTCCTTCTCTTGAACAGATTAATAAATAAAACCACTGGGTGATTGCACACAGATGCCTCTTGTCCTTCTGGCACCGATAGAGAAATCCTCATGGTGGATTTCAACCTCTCTTATTCCCAGAAAACTGCTCAGCTTCTGCTCAAGAGACACTGCTGTTGCCTTGGTGCCTGCGGTGCCCCTTCGCGCTGCTCGTGTGGCTCCGGCAAGGACTGAAACTGCCCCAAGCTGCTTTGCAGGGCATTGTCTGGTGATTAGTTTATTTGAGAACTGGGAGTATGTTAAAAAGGTTCTGTAATCAGCAAAATACTTGTCGCGTAAAAATTGGGCTTGTATTTTCTGTGTTACGATATTTTAAGTTGAAACTTTAGGGACTATCATTATTTCAGATATATATAAGCTCCAGCAGAGCTAGCATATTACTTACTTAAAAATATGTTTTATATATCTCTATATAGATCTGAGATGATAAGAAAAGTAAAGCATGGGGGAGGGAATTGATTAGTGTCCCTCCATGTTGAAAGAGGTAGTTCAAATTAAGGCAGACTGTAATTGATGGAGTTTAGTAAGAAGTTTCCTGTTTAAGGTCAGGTTTTTCTCTCCTGGGCTTGCTTTGACTAGCCTTTGAAACACGTTCCAGGGTTTGCTTGTCTCATTTAGCCCATGGCTCCTTGCGTTCGTGCTCCGACCGTTGTACTCCCAGACCAAGGTTAGTTCTGGATTTGCTCGTACCCTGTGTTATTTGGAGAGCTGTAGGTGCCAGGCGTGTTGCAGGGTGTGTTTAGCTTGTTGTTCTGCAGAGGAGACGGACGCTCCAGCCCGACCTGCCCACTCTCTCCTGCCTTCTCTCTGCTCCCGGCACGGCTGGTCACATGCTGCCTGCCTCCAGTCCCGGGGAAATTTGGTATTCCAGCTCATCCCAGACTGTTGCCTTGCTTCTCCAGCTGGCCATAGAATCACAGAATCACTTGGGGTGGAAGAGACCTTCAAGATCAAGTCCAACCATAAACCTATGTCAAAACCACCCCTAACCCATGTCCCTCAGCACCACGTCTGCCCGGCTTTTAAACACCTCCAGGGACGGCAATTCCACCACCTCCCTGGGCAGCCTGTTCCAACGCTTGAGAACCCTTTGGGGAAAGAAGTTTTTCCTATTCTCCAACCTAAATCTCCCCTGGCACAACTTGAGGCCGTTTCCTCTTGTCCTGTCGCTTGTTCCTTGGGAGAAGAGATTGACCCCACCTGGCTAGAACCTCCTTTCAGGGAGTTGGAGAGAGTGAGAAGGTCATCATTAGTCAGCAGACGTTTTGGGGTGGTTTTTTTTTATTTTTTCCCTGTATTCCCTTCTCTGCAGCGAGTTGGTCTGGGCTCTGCTACTCGCAGGGGGAATTTTCCCTGCAAGGCTGTGGCTGCGGTTAAGGCTGGGCTCTGCCCTGCTGCGTCCGATAAGGACGGAGCGATCGGAGAGGGGCCTTCTATGGTAGGGCAAAGTGATTGCCATACTGCACCTTTTGTTAAAGCAATTCCTTCCCTACTTTATTTTAAAAGAAGGGGGGTGGGCAGGCAGAATTCCATTCCTATATAGCAGCAAAACTCCTGGTTCTTCTTTTTTCCGCTGAAACTTGCAGTCACCTTCTACCTCTTGCCTTGATGTCAGAAACAGCCAGTTTGTTCCAGCTGACCAACACATCCCTCGTGATTCTTTTTGCCTTCTCTGTGGGTACCCCAGGGTAGTGTTGATTGTTTATTCCCCTCCCCAAAAGGCCCAGGAAAACAGGAGTGGGGAAGTGTCACTGCAGGAGCGGGCTCAGCCCCGCATCTCCTTTGCAGGATGCTCTCGGGCGCCGGAGGCACTCCAGCTCCCAGGCGCTAGGAGCAGAGGTCCGGTATCTTTGGGCTTAGAAATTGCTGTAACAAGGACAATATTCACAACTCCAGCCAGGCTGGTTTTCACTTAAGAGTAAGAAAAATGTGAATTCCTAGGAATTTTGTAAAGGCTTTTGATATGTGAGTGCTTAGTGATGTACTGCAAGATCTGGACGAAAATAAACTGGTGATTAAAGAATAAACTCTGTTCCAGAAGCTGCTCGCGCAGTACTTGGAGGCTTTTTCAGGTGTGAGGAGTGAGACCTGGGCTTGGGTATTCTGCAGGAGAAAGCTTCCTTACTGTGGCTTTCCTTCCAGCTGCCATGCTTTTAGTCTAAGTTTGTAAGCTTCTTTGAGTGGTCCTTGTCTGAACCTCATTTTGGAACTTACTATACATAAATATTTACATAAGTATTTAATATGTATGCGTAATATTTTGGTTAAACCTTTTAGAGGTTTTCTTTCAGTGAAGTTTCTCATGGAAGGGGCATGCTGTCTCACTGTGCAGGTCAGAAGAACTTTACGGGCCATAAAGTTGAGACTTTTCAGGCTCTGCAGGTATCCTCTGGCAAAAGTCAAGCTGCTTTTTGGCTGGTTTTAAGGATAATCTTCTGCCACGCAGGAATGGGGTTTGATATTCCTTCATTTTGGTTTAGGGTTGGAACTTGGCCGTGTGGATTTCTGTGCCGTGTCTACAAAAAGCCGACATTTGCGTAGCTGTGTACTGACAAGCAGAAATACAAATTCAGAATGATCTGCTCTGGAGAGCATCCAGACGTTTTAATTTGTGTGTATGTAATTCTAGTATCTCTACTGGAGCCAAGTCTGCTCTCCTTAGACTTGATGATAATGCTTAGCACATGTAGTGTTTTCATCTCGAAAGCACTACACAAACATTAACTAACCTCCCAGTTAAGCTTCAAACTTTCTTTTAGCTAACGTTTACTCGGGTTGGAGAGCAGGCTGCTCCCTGGGCAGGCAATACAGCGTTAATACGTCGGCTGGGAGCAGGCGGCAGGATGGGCTGGCAAAGGGTGCTAAAAATAGGTGGTCACGGTGGTGGAGGAAAACTCAAATGGCTTTTGAATATGAATCACTTGACTGATCTGACCAGGAACCCAGCGACCACATCGCAGCTGCCGCTTCCAGCAGAGCGGCCAAACTGATTCTTTTGGTGAAAGCCTTTAAATTTTCGTGTAGGTCATAATTGCGCTGATGTAACTGATGCCATTTCTAGTAAAATGATGCGGCGGCAATGAGCTCTTCCTTCCCCTCGCTCTGATCCGGGGCCGGATCCGACTGCTTTTCTGGCATAATAACCTGTTCCAGAAACCATGAGGCCGTCCTGCCTTCGTTGCCGTACCGCTGCTAATGACTTAATCAGCCGAAGGACTGAATTTGGTAAGCCAAATAGTTGAAGTAAACACAATTACTCTGTGAGGACTTGTGTCGGGACCTGCGGAGGCCACGCCACCGTCCTGTGCGTGGGGGAATCGGGGAGCTCTGGGATGCTTTTGTTCCCAGGGACCAGAGGACACCTTACAGGGTGTGAAGTCCTTGAGAACCGTTGCTGGCTCACTTGGCGTTTCGGCGAAGCTTTTAAAAACCTTTATCTTTTGTGCTTTTGCTAGTGGGTTATTGTTGCTTCCTTTAGTTCACGTAGCGGAACAGGTGGCCTTATTCTTCGGTGTCTTGGCAGATTTCCTCTTAAGCCTTATTTTAGAGAGTTGAAAGAGGAAGAGGGCAGAGGGGGCTTTTTGAAGCTGTATTCACCAAGGGCTTTATTCCCACCAGCGTTGTGAAGTCTAGAATAGTTACTCCAGGATTCTTTGCTGTTTTGAAGCAATTACAGTTTCTCGATCTTGAAGTGGGGGGACGTTGTCCTATAAAAGAAGAATACAGCCAGGAGATGCATTGAAACGTGGAAAGAAGGATCACAAGTGTGTGGGGGTTTTTTTTCGCTGCCCCAGGATTTATCCGCTTTGTCTCAAGGCACGCAGAGGTTTTTGCAGGAGCTTGTGAGGGCTTGGAAAGATGAAAAATAAACATGGTCAGCACTCTTCATCTTGGAGCAGCGGGTGGTTGAACAGAGTTGCTGCATAATGAATTTTGACACTTATTAACCCCTTCCTTCCCCCTACCTTTGTCCCACTTTCTGTACCTTTGAGTAAAGCCTGACCCCGAGTGTCTGGGGAGCAGATGCAGGGATGCTACTGCTGCCATTAGATAATGCTTTTTCTGGTTTTACACGTTTTCTGTAATAACAGTTGAAAATGGGTGCAGCCTGTTCTTTTCCTGCTATATGAAATCAATAGATGCGGCTTAATTTTTCCTCTTAAAAAAACCCTGTTCTGTTATTACTAAATACATTTTAAAAGGCTATTGGTTTTGTCAACAGTCTGAGCAGGAGAAAGGGAGACAGATGCTCGTGACAGGTCGTTCTTCTGCCTGTGCTTGAGGGGAAAAAACGAACCCTGATTTTTGTGGGAGGAGCCCAGCGGAGTCCGGCTGTGTCACTGCTGTCACACTGCACCTCTCTTCCCATTAACGGCGGGACAATATGAGTTATCACATTCTCCAGTGAATTGGAGCTGGGACACTTTCGGTTGTTTGCTCTTTTCTTGGTGCATGATTCATTCAGTTTTGACTGGGACTTTGGGAGGATGACTGTAGCTGTGGCGAAGCGCTGGGACTGCTTATTAGGAGTAGCTGCGAGAAGAGGTGCTTGTTCCAAGTCTGTTCCACCTCCCTGTTTTCTAATTACGTATTTGAATTTCTCCCTGCTCAGATCACCTGTCACAAATCAGACACCCACAGGTTACGTGACCCTGGTCTCCGACTCTTCTGTGAAGAGACTGATAAAAGTCTTTAAATGACGTTTCCAGTAAGATTTTTTTTGTTTTGTTTTAGCCAACAGCTGCTGGAGGATTGCTTTTAAGGACCTGGCTACATTCTGAGCTCAGTTGTATTTCAAATCTAACTCAGCCCAGACATTTTGGGATGCCCCGCGCACGCGGCTGTGGGACTGCAACCCCGATGCGCAGCTTGGAGACCTGCTTGAAGCAGGGTGACACACTCACCAGCCTGCTAGTTATTACTAGTGACTTCTCAAACTAATTAATTTTCTTATTGTCCTCTTAATAATGTGGGAAGCAGGTGTAAGCTCCACCCAGGTCACATCCAGCAGGGTTCCCAGTTGAGGGAGGTAGGTGCACCTTCTGCCTGTGCCTGAGCATCCTTTGCGTGGTGGGGATTTTGGTACCAAACCTTCCTCACTGCCGGGTGTGTGGATGGTGGTGGATGCAGAGCTGAGCTCTGCTCTCTTACAGGCTGATTTGCCAAACTAAGGTGTCCACTTCTGCCCTCCGCCAGCCGCTGAAAATGGGTGACGGAGCAGGGATTGAGGCAAGTGGTGAACCTACATAGGGAATGGAATCGTGCCTGCCAGTCATCTTCATTTCAGGCTTTCCTTGAGGAAGCTGGCATGCATCGGATCTGATGTTGGTGCTCTCTGCTGGATCTTTGCCATCGGGGTAACTTCTGTTTTCTATATGTGCCTTTAGGCAGCCTGTGGCAAATGAAACTTGCTGTTCTTGCTCCTTGTCCAGCCATCTTTCAAGTTCTCATTTCATCAACGCGCACAACAATGAGTTGAGGGCATCTCAACACTCTGCACCTTTTTGGGAATAATTTAATTGAAGCTAGTATGAAATCTTTGGATTAAAGCTTCCACGATGGAGCTGATTCCATGAAGTGATCCAAACACTTGGCTCTGTCTCTCAAAAATACCATTACCAAGTTAGCACGGCTGAATGTTTTAATACTTTCAGTGCTTGTTGGGTACTGGTGGTTGGGACACATTGACTGAAAATACTGTCTGCTGGAGCGCTCCCGGAATGCGCACTCGGCATGTATGGACGGTGCGTCTTCATCTTCTGGCGACTGGCCTTAAGAGCAGGACAAGATGGAGGTGGGTAGAGCAGTGCAATGCCTTGGGCAGTGGGACAGAAAAGCTGCTGAAAAGGAGACAAAATTATATTGAGAGAACTGGCAAAAAAGGAGGAAAGAAATCTTGGAGAAATGGTGTCAAGAATACTTTTTTTCTCTGTAGTCTCAGATGATAAGGCCAGAGGAGATCATTAATGTAAGAGGAGATCATCGTAGAGGCTGTGTGGTTGAGCTGAATAAATTCCTGTTTGCTTGAGCTACAGTGGACTTTCAAAACCACTTCTTCTGGCTCGAATATGCTTGGTTTCATCTTGTGGCCATCAGTTCTTGTTTCCTCCCCTGCCTTCTGGGATGGGAAGCCGTGTAGCAAATGTTAAGTACTCGTGGATGTGATCTCGTTGCCTCTTGCCATCTGAAGAGAGCAGAGATTCAAATTTGAGATGTGATGGTTTTTAAAGTCTGTTGTCACTGAGACTTTACTTGAAGTTTTCTTGCTTGAGGATGAGTCATTTCCCTAATTTTTTTTTAACAAGGCTTCATAGTGGTGGTCAAATTCCAACCAAGGGTGTTTCTTGAATGACCAGAAAATCCTTTAAAATGTCTTTTCCCTCTACCCTCTTTAGAAAAAAAAAATCATCCCAACACTGTAATTCTGGCCTGTATTCTTTCATGTCTGCTAAACGTGGTCAGAAGTGTTAAGTGTATTTTCATGCTGTCGGTACAAGTAAGCCATCTTGCTGTCAGTGATGCACCTTACTACTTTTTTCTTCCTTCAGTTAAGGTCTATTTAGATTTTTGTTTCTGCACAAACTGCTCAAAATGCCTCCTGTTCATGGTCTTCCCTTTCAGCTGCTCATCGTCTCGGATGTGGTTTGTCTCTGGGTCAAGAACCATGCTGATGGCTTGGGCAAGCAGCTGTGGAGTACCAAAGATCTTTTCAAAAACTTTAAACAAGTAAACGCTAAAAAGAACGATTTTTTTTTTACGTATGGAGCTTTAGACTTGGGAAAAACCCAAACATTTGCAGAAGATACTGAACTGGTGTTGCAGTTCTGGTGTGCTTGGTTCCGCAATGAGTGGGATGTGTTGGGATCATGATCATTGGGATCGTCTCAGAAGATGAGATTAAGCACCGGGGCCTCCCTTTTTCTGACAGATAGCGAAATGTGCCGGCATAATACTGTCCTTTAGTGCGCACAGGTGATAGTTGTCTTGTAAAGTTTGCACAAAGGTTATATTGACGCCAGCGGGAGTTTTGCTGAAGATGGAAGGTGGTGTGCCCTAAATTCACGCTGTCCTTGTAGACCATAATTATAAGTGCACTTTGGCTCCGTTCCCAGGGAGACATTGACACCTCTGAATTTGAGTTGCTGGGAGGTGAACGGCGTTTTGTGCTTGGAGATGGGATTTCCACGTACAGGGCCACCACCCGAAGTGAAATGGACTTTCCACTTCACATTTACTACTTGTCAGCTTTGGAGCGTGGGGTGGTGAAACCCAACTGGGAGTTCATTGAAGAATTCCTCGGATGCTTCTTTCTTGGCTGAGATGTTCTTGCCCCCTTCTTCCTCCTTGCCTCCTTTCGCCGTGCCATCTGTCTGTCGCTTGCTTTTCGCATTTCTCTGACCTATTTATGAAATATGTTTGCACAACCCCTTTATGCAATGGTTGCAGAGGAGGGTTGGAATTGTGACCAGACTTATTTCCTCTTCCTCTTTGTCGAATTTGTCGGGTCCAGTGACTCCCTGTTGGAGTCAGCAGGATATCTCTGGTCTCATTTTAAATTGACGTGGTGCTGGTTTCAAACCTGGGGCTGTGCAGAGAATTTTCTGGAAACGGCGAGGCAGGACACGGCAGCCCTCAGAGGTTGGGGCTCGTCTGCCGGAGCCCTGGCAGGAGGTGGGTCGGGTTTGGGTTGCAGCGCTTGCTTGCCCGAGTTCAACTTTCACAAAGAGGAACTTTATTTACGAGGCTTTGGACAGTGATTTCATTGTCCCAGAAATGCCTGGCATGAAGGGGAGCATTGAGGCTCTGTCACGAGTCCAGGTTCCCGAGTCCACACCTGTCGGTGGGCGGCCGCAGCCGGTCGCCCGCTGCAGTCGGGGTTCTCGCCTTTCTCATGTCTAAGGATTAAGGCTCGGATTCGCCGCAGCTGGTCTCAAACTCTGCAGAAACCCAACAGCAACCGGTGTTGACATGTCTCCTTCCTTGCTTTTTGTCACGTGTTCCAGAAAATACGGAGTATTTTGCCCCTCTGCTCCGCTCGGGGGAGACCCCACCTGGAATCCTGGGTCCAGCTCCGGGGGTCCCAACAGCAGAAGGACACGGAGCTGTTGGAGCGGGGCCGGAGGAGGCCCCGGAGATGCTGGGAGGGCTGGAGCCCCTGTGCTGGGAGGACAGGCTGGGAGAGCTGGGGGGGTTCAGCCTGGAGAAGGGAAGGCTCCGGGGAGACCTTAGAGCCCCTTCCAGTCCCTAAAGGGGCTCCAGGAAAGCTGGGGAAGGACTCTGGCTCAGGGAGTGGAGCCATAGGACGAGGGGGAATGGTTTCAAACTGGCAGAGGGGAGATTTAGGTTAGATCTCTGGAATAAATTGTTGCCTGTGAGGGTGGTGAGACCCTGGCCCAGGTTGCCCAGAGAAGTGGGAGATGCCCCATCCCTGGAGGTTCAAGGCCAGGTTGGACGGGGCTTGGAGCACCCTGGTGTGGTGGGAGGTGTCCCTGCCCAGGGCAGGGGGTGGGATTGGGTGGTCTTCAAGGTCCCTTCCAACCTAAACCATTTGAGGATTCTATGAAAACAGTAAATTGCCAACAAACCCCCAAATCTCTCTGTTTAAGTGTTCATGGTTAAGTAGGAGCTTAATACCCTTAGAGCTCTGGTGCAGGACCTCGCATCCCACCTAGCAACTCCTGTCGCAGGGAGGGCGTGCTTTTGAGGTTGAGATTTATTTCATGCCTTGTATAAATAGTTGAAAAAAAGACTTAACATAATCGGGCTTGGATGGTGCCACACACGTAGGGAACAATGCAGTATGTTTGGATTTGTTCTGGAAGGGGTATTATATTGTCCAGGCTTTTCTGCTCGAGATAGCAAAGGGAAAAACAGAGGGAGAGGGAGGAGGACACGGAGCAGCGCCGATAAGGCGGCTCCCTTTCAATTTCCTGCCTGCGTGGTGGGGAAAAGATCTGTCCTGCCTGTGATGGATCTGAGGTTAAGGATCTCCGCTCGCACATTTACGTGCATTTCCTTCCAAATAATGTGGTGTTTCATTTATTTTTCCCATAATTGAATGTTACGGAGGCAATGGTGGCGGTGAAGGGATGGCAGGATTTTGAAAACTTAGTGGGTTTCCATGCCCAGGCTTTCTCAGCAAATAGTTCTAGGAATTTTTGCCATTTCCTTTGAAAGTAATTATTGGCCCGTCTCTGATGACAAGCTGGCCAGGTCACCTGGGGGGAAGGGTTGAATTTTTATTTTAAATTTTTTTTAAAAGAGACAACCCTCTTGATGTGGGTTGCTGTAGATCAGATCAGGTTTTGTTGGGTTTTTTTGTAGATTGGGCATGCTAATAAACATATTAAAGATTACTAAATGGGAGGAATAGCTATAGCTTTTGGGTTTGGGGGTGTTTTGTGGTTTGGGTGTGGGGGGTTGTTTTTTTTTTTTTGGAGACATTGAGGAAAGCAAATGGAGTGCAAGGGGACAAAAAGAACTGCTGAACAAAGCGTGTCCTTTCCTTTTGCTTTATGAAATAGCGAAAGCGTCTCTGGGCAGAACCTGAGCTGCGGGGAGGGAAGGAGAAGGCGGCTGGGAGCGTGTAACCAGTCGTGACACACGAACGGCTGCACATTCCTGCTCCCAGATTTGCATGGAAGAAGCCTCGTGTAGCTGAACTAATAAAAAGCCCAAACAATAGCTCTCGCCTACGCCTCACTACAAGGAGTGGATTGTTTACCTGCTACTGACCTCCTCCCTTTTCTTTTAATTTCAAAAACCAAAATAAAGTCCGTATAGTCGCTTCTAAACTTCTGTGTGTATATACCAGGTACACATTTTGCTCCGGAAGAGGCAGACTTGCCCACAAGCTCCAGCCCGTGCGGTGGGAGAGTGTGGCTGGATGATTAGAGATGAAATAAGGTGAAAAAACATCTCCCTTTGTTCTGCTTTTTCTTGCTGACCTCCACTCCACTTGGGAGGGTGCGCTGTCTTGATCAGAGGGAACTTTTGTGGCGTGTGTTTAATTAATTAAAAGAAAGAAGGTAGTAAATTGATGGTTACAGTGGAATTTTGTCTGTGATAGTAAATTCATTCCAGTCGAAAGCAATCTTCTGCCGGTGACAATAAATACACCATAGATAACAGCTACTCTTGAAGGTGAGCCAGAACTCCTCTGGCCATGTTAGAGATGAGAAAAAGATGTCAAGTAACGCGTCCGGGATCAAAGGGGAAATCTGTGCTGGAGCAGAGAATTACAGAGTCGGGACTGGAGTCCCAGCTTTGAGCCTCGTAAACCCTAAGACCTTCTTCCTCCCCACCAGCGCTCTGCCACGTTGCAGACGATGGATGTCAGCCGTCAGTCAGGCTTCGGTGGTGTCCTGTTCCCTAAAGGAAGGTTTTCCCTGTGTGATACAGTAAATAAGTTCAAGTAGAGAGTCTCACATAGTTCACCATGGATATACAACCACATATGCTGCTGACAACTACTTGTGCTTTGTGGTTTGTTTTTTTTTTTTTTTGGTCTGTTCTTCACTTTTTGTCCTGGTCAGAGGTGAATTTCCTCCTTGGTGCCTACCCTGGGCTTAATTCCCTATCTCTGCTCTTGGTGATAGTTCCTGTATTCTGTAAATCTCATGGGCTGATGCCTTTTGGCTCTGTAGAAGAAATGTGGCTGCACACCTGTGACTTCTTGTATTTGGACTCTCTGCATTATGCAGAGTTTATCATCTGAAGCCTGTCTCCTCTGCCCAGAGCATGACTGGAGACCTAATAACGTTTTGGTAACGGAGAAAAAGTACGTTTTAGAGATGGAAACAGGTTGTGAACTGAGGGACTGATATTGAAGGAGTTTGGATCAAAATTGCCAATCGCCGAGAGGTTTGTACCTCAAGCTGTGTGCCGTAAACGCAATAATTGCACATGGTCTGGGCATCTGGGGTACCGCAGAGTCCTGCCCAGCACAGCAAGAGGCACGAGGGAGACGGTAACAAAAATACATATGGCATTTAGTGGGACACCCTGGGGTGCTGATGTCTTAGCAGAAGAACTGGAGAGAAAATCCAGGACTTGATTCTCCAGCCTGTTAACTTTTAATACAGTGTTCGAGGCACTCAGGAATCACATCATTCATTTCTGAGCCCTTCTGAGCACTCCGGAGTGGAAGCGAGTTGAAGGTTTCTCTGTGCGTGTACGTACTTGAAATAAAAACTGTGTTTCATATGAAACTCCCATTATATACTAAGCTAAAACCTCTGTGGATGTGGGGGTTTTTTTTAATATTTATTTTTGTAGTGTTGTCTCATGAAAAGCTGCAGCAAGGCTAGGAGAACCATAGGAGTGTTGAGTTTTGGTCGGAGTTTGGGAGGTGCTGGTGGTCGGCTTTGCATCTGTGCAACCTGGCTGTGACGTGAACAGAAGGACAGGCGCAGTTTGGATTTCAGTTGTTGAACTGAAGCTCGTGGCCTGGAATTCCTTTGTCTGAAGTACTGGACTGAGACTAAGTGGATTTTCTCGGCGTTGCAAGAGGCAGGTTTGGGGAGAGAACAGGCGGTGCTTAAGTGTCACATCTGCTCACGCCTGCGCTGATGGCCACCTCGCCCCTTGGTGACACTTGAGTAAGGAAACTCCTGTGGCTAGGGTTTTTTCTTCTCACCTTTGCATAATGTTTTTTTCAACGTTGAAGATGTAAACGTGCCGTAAATGATGACTGCAGAAAAGCTGCAGTCAAGAATTCATTGGTTTTGTGTGAGTCTCCAGCTTTGAGAACTTCCTTCATTGCCCTTCACAACTGATGGGAGCAAGGGGGTGCCCACAAGCTTTTCCCTGTATCTAAAGGAAAACTTACCTCTGAAATCTGGTGCAACTCCAGGATGATAAAGCGAAAGAGCCACCTTGTGTAAACTCTTCTTTCTCCATGGCCGCGTGGCTTTTAGCTGGATGTTACTTTGGAAGCTGGTGTCGTGACCATCTGAAGAGCGACCTTGGTTAAAGAGCAACCCGCTTTGTTGCTGCTCTGCCCTGCCACATCCGTCCAAACTGACCCGCTATGGCTGCCTGGGTTTGGCACGTCTGAACTTCTCCTTTCACCGGGGTGGATGCAGGGCTTGTAGCCGCTGCTGGAACCACGCTCCGGCACGGCAGGCGCTCGGCCGCTGCTGGGACCTGTGATGCTGAGGAGCCCTTGAGCAGGGCACCAGGGGGGGTGGAAGTGAGTTTCTCCTCTGCGGGATCTCATGGCAATTCCGAGGGTTCATCCAGCCAACGACGATTTGCAGTTTGGATGGTTCCCATAGGAATTCCGGCGTTGGTTAGCAGTCTTAGGTCTGAGCCCTGCAGAAAAGAGCTCTGCGGACTTATTCAGGTCCCGCTTCCTTCCCCCTCTAAGGCATGCGTGCTCTCTTAGGGTTTGAATTACCCCATACTCTTTTCAGGAAAATAAATAGGGTATCTGTAAGTTTAAACATTAAGGCCTTTGTTAGCCCACAGCAAGTAGCGGAGGCCTCCTGTGGATAAAACTATGTTTGGGGGGAGGTCCCTGTTTTACAGTGCATTGAGTTCTGCTGAAGGATGGAGGCTTGACAGCCTTGAGACTGAAGTCCTCTGTCCAGGGGACAGGTGGAGCTCCGGCAATGAGCCTTTTCCCCCTTTTCTTTTCCCCTTTTTCACTCCCCACCGCTTGTGCTGAGCCCGTTTTGTCCTTGTACCAAAGGGCAGCACATGCAGCCGGGGTAGAGGAGAGGACGTCGACCGACGTGACTCCGTTGGCAGCCCTCAGATGGTTTGCCAAGTGGAGCCTCCGCTCCTTTTTGTCTCCATCGTTTCCTAGCAGATCATTCAGATTTTGTTTTCCAGCTGAAGCTTGTGCCACCTCTTACCCCTGCTGTGCCGCTCGCTGGCCGTGCACAGGACAGCTCTGGCCGCCTCCGCAGCCTCATGGAGGCAGGTCTGACCCTGCAGTTGGGTCTGTGTTCCATCAAATACCCCCTCCTTGCTGCTCTCCCTGCTGTCCCAAACAGTTTTGCAAGCCAAAATCCAAGTTGCTCCAGCACAGAGTGCATCTGTTACTGGTTAGGTGCACGTACCGCCGGTATGACCCGCTCTCCTGAACTCGCCAGCTCCCGCTGAAGCTGGGGATGAATCTGGTTTATAGTGACTTAAATGGAAAAGATGGATCACAGCTCAGCGGTGACACTTCTTCCTGTGGTACGGTGCTGTGTCGCCATGTCCTGCAATGCACAGACCAGCTCCAGGGCGCTGCCTGGCTCAGTCGGGCTTGGGGCGGACGTGTGTATGAGTTAAATTGGCATTTTGTTCTCCCAGAAATTGCTGGGGTTTTTAATTGCTGCTGGCAAACGTGCTTGGGAGATAGTACGTGCTGAAATAGTGTCTCTTAAACAGTGCTCCGTGGGGCCGTGCAGAGGGACTTGCAGATTCATTAAATAAGTTTTTTGATGGAAAACTTGATAAAGGAGCTAGGAATGCCCGAGAAATTCATGGGTGTTGACAGACGTCTGCTGGTGTGAAAGCGGTGGCAAGCGCTGGCAGAGGGAAGTGACACGTTGTGTCGGTTTGCTGCATGCAGATGAGATGAGAAGTTCCCTGAAAACCTTTCATTAGTGACATTCATTAATGGCCAGAGTTGCTCTTCTGGAAGGTTCTTCGACCTGGTCAGAGCTGGGTCCTTTCTTGGAAAGCAGAGATGCTCTTTTGTGTCTCCCGTTTGATGTTTGAATCCTGTGTTTCTTCAGCCCTTTGTATGCCAGAGCGTCTGTTATAAAAGGGGTTTCACGTGGCCGAACAATGCAGATTATGCCTTTCTTCTCCTAATGAAAATAAAACTCAGTTTTCACAGCCTCTGAGTGTGCTGTTTTGGCCGTGCTCAGCCACCCCTCCAGGACAGCCCTGCCCAGAGCTCCCCCCAGTTTACCTACCCCAGCCCCAGCAGTGACCCCTGTGTCCTTACTGGGATCCTGGCCTCAGGTTTGATCCGGTGCTGCGAAACCTTTCTGCATCCTTTGCAGTGGAACATAATTGCTAATTCCTTAATTTATGCCTTCTAATCTTCTGTCTTGAGTGCTGTTTGTACGCAGCCCGGTAGCCAGAAGCAGATCCCGTTC
The DNA here is from genome assembly GCA_013398295.1 of Chionis minor. Lineage (NCBI taxonomy): Eukaryota > Metazoa > Chordata > Aves > Charadriiformes > Chionidae > Chionis > Chionis minor. The sequence continues at coordinate 102,746 of VZSF01007813.1, read as the reverse complement.
TCCCTGCCAGTGCCACTCCAGTGCTCCAGGACTGCTTGGTGCTGGGTTTCTCTCTGGCTCCAGGCAAAACTGAACGTCAGTGCTTCACGTGGGTCTGCTGTCATTCTCCCTCCCTCTTTCCATTTCTCTCTGGACTTTTTCATGCTCCTGTGCTGTATGGGAGTCCTTATTTTATCCCATTTCTGGCTTGGAGGCCAGAAGTGTATTATTTCTGTGTTAACTGGAAGGGCTCTTTGGGTTGGGAGAGGAAACTTCTCTCGGATCGATGCCAGAAATAACACGTCTGCCCCTTCCCTTGACTAAATGACCTTCAGGTTTAATAGTGATGGGTAGCTTTATCCTCGCTCTCTTTTAGACTAACGAGGCGCTCGGCGTTAGGGCATGGCTCTGTGCAAGCCCGTCGGCGTGGTGAGCTGCGGCGGAGCGGGGCGCTGCGCCTGCAGAGGGGATAGCTGCAGCTCTGCTCAACAGGTGTCTTCTTTTCCCAAAAGGCCTGGTCCTTCCGTTACATTGTGGAGGGATGACCTCCCTGTGCTTCAAGGCAAAAAACCCCCCCAAACAACCAACGTATTTTCATTTTTCCTACAACTCTTGAAGGCTTGGAAATGGGGGCAAGCCCATGAGTGAGTGGGGATGAGATGCAATTGCTCCCGCTCCTCCTGCGGCACAGCTCTCCCGGACGGCCTTGGGAAGCAGATGGCTTCTTGCTTCTCCCCTGGAAGGCAGGGAGCTCGGGGAGCCCTGGGACCGCACCTGATGGGTGGATGCCTACCACTGATGCTGTTATGCATCTGTTCGCTGTTTCAATATTCCCGAAAATCCATTAGTTCGCCCTTACTCCCTGCCCTCCCCAGGCCATTTCAGATGTTTTTGGTGTTGATGATAGCTTCAGCTGGAAATCCTTCTTGGCTCCTACCTATATTGCCGTAACATGGATGTCCTGGTAGATGAGAAGCTCCCCAGGAGCCGGCACCGTGCGCTGGCAGCCCAGAACCCCCCCGGCCCCTGGGCTGCATCCCCACAGCGGGGGCAGCAGGGCCGGGGGGGGATTCTGCCCCTCTGCTCCGCTCGGGGGAGACCCCACCTGGAATCCTGGGTCCAGCTCCGGGGGTCCCAACAGCAGAAGGACATGGAGCTGTTGGAGCGGGGCCAGAGGAGGCCCCGGAGATGCCGGGAGGGCTGGAGCCCCTGTGCTGGGAGGACAGGCTGGGAGAGCTGGGGGGGTTCAGCCTGGAGAAGAGAAGGCTCCGGGGAGACCTTCCAGCCCCTGCCAGTGTCTGAAAAGGGCTCCAGGAAAGCTGAGGAGGGACTTTTTCCAAGGGCATGGAGTGATAGGACGACGGGTGGTGGCTTCAGACTGGAAGAGGGGAGATTTAGATGAGATACAAGGAAGGAATTCCTGGCTGTGAGGGTGGGGAGCCCCTGGCCGGGGTTGGCCAGAGCAGCTGTGGCTTCCCCATCCCTGGAGGTTCAAGGCCAAGTTGGACGGGGCTTGGAGCACCCTGGTGTGGTGGGAGGTGTCCCTGCCCAGGGCAGGTGAGTGGCACTGGGTCATCTTTAAGGTCCCTCCCAACCTAAACCATTCTAGGATTCTGTAATGTCACTATGTGGTCCAAACAGATGTGTTTCTCTCAATTTCTACCTCTGCGTGAGCTTATAAACATGCTTGCTGTAACGAGCAGTGAAAAGACTGGAAAAAAAACTTTGGAAGTGACTTTTGTGAAAAGCCTTTAGGGCTTTTGTGCTTCAGGTGCAGAGCAGAGCTTAACTTTATGATGCCCGGAGCTGTATTTATGAACACAGATCCCATGTTGGAATTCTGCATTTTGAGACCTGTGTTTGCAGAGCTCGCTCCTGTTCCCTCCTCCCAGGACGTTAAGGAGCCGAGAAGGAGGGTGAGGGCAGCTCGGTCGTGCAGGCATTCCCCGGGCCCGGAGCAGCAGCCTGCGTGGCTGAAATCACTCAGCCTGAAGTTTCAGTCTGATTTTGTGCTGCAAAACNTGACCTCAGGCCTTAATGGCTGCATAAATACTAAGTGAAGAGACTGAAGCTGCGTTTTCACTCCTGGAAAGATGGGAGTATCTGGTGCTGCTCGCTCCTTCTGTCTGTCCGTACTGGGTCAGGGAGAAGAGGAAGACTCTGTATCTCCTGCGAGCTACAGCGTGAAGGAAAACGAGAGCGTGTTTTATTTGTTGGACTCCTCGAGTCCAACAACTTTTATTTGTTGGGTCCTGCTTGGACTGATGGGGATGGGAAGTAGAAAACAGTTTGGGCAGGTGCCCGCGTCCCGTGTTAGTCTACAGCGAGTCCTTACCAGCTCCGCTCCTGGGAAGTTTGGTAGATACCAAAGGAGAAGTCATCTTCTCCACCTGCAAGGAGAGCTGGGCTGTGGGGGATCCGGGGAGTTCTCTGCTTTGAGATTAAACTACAGTTTTCCTTGGATTTCTCATCGGGAGATTGTTTTGCCAGTGCTGCCTGAGTGGAAAGCTTTGCAAGACTGCGTTTGCCGTAGCTGTGCTTGTTTAGATCAAGTTGAGGGCAGCACGATCAGCCTTTGCCAGCGCTGTTCTCTTCGTGGTGTGAGCTGGAAGGTTTTAACATCCCGGAGAATAACTCCATAAATTCTGCCTTCAGTAAACTCTTCTGAACAATGAAAAGCATGTCCCAAATAAGTCCTGTTCTGACACGGTGTTGTACTTAACACCGTTCACCAACTGGAGCTCTGAGCTGCTGTCCTCGCACTGGCAATAATTTAACATAGTTTCTGTATTATGGAATATTGATTTACTGTGGAGCATAAAAATGTGCAGTACTCAGCAGAAGGGCCTCACCAATTGTTATGCTCCAGGAACACTGCTGCTCAGGAATGTGAAATAAATTTTCCCTTTTAACAATAGATCCTGATTTGCATAGTCTCTATTCTCGTTTCCCCAGGGATTGTGCCACTGATGGTCTATAGTGAGCGCTCCCCCACTTTGACACCAAAATACTCTATTTGCACACACACAAAGGGCTTTGCTGTTGAACAAGTGTAATAACTTTTCAAACGGTTTACTCCGTGCTGTAATTGTCTCCTCTCTGTTGCGCGCTTAACTTTTGTTTGAAGAATTTAAGACACCGAACAACCCCCTTCCTTCTCTTCTTTGATGTTTTTAACTGCATTAATTTCGGGAAAGCTTGGTTTACAGCAGTCCAAAAAGTCGGATCGTCCTGTGCTGCCAAGTGTGAGGTGGTATCTTCTTGCTGGTGGAAGGAGACCAGGAGCTGGGAAGCGGTTTGTTTGCTCAGCCGTTCCGTCTTGGAAAAACTTGACTGCTGCTGCAAGCCTTGCCTGTCCCAGGCCGTGAGGTGTTTTTTGACTGAGGGTGTCCCAGCAGCTTTTATTTATTTTATTTTACGGTGTTTCCTTGAGAGGATGCTGGTTTTCTCCAGGGATGTGTCGAGGGATGCTTGGCTTGTGGGCTTTGCCAGAATATCCACCCGCACGTGGTTCCCGGGTGCCTTGGCGGCAAGTGGAGTTTTACGATGGAGTTGGCAATGTGTGCAATTTGTCAAGTGTTTCAGGGCCTGTTATTTTAAAGAAATTCAAGAAAATGGCTTGTTGTAGTTGCTGCTGGTTGTGCTCGTGATGCATTAGTGAAGACGGTAAAACCAGTCTCTTACGGTGTACTGTATCCTCTCCTTACTGGGCGGGAGTCACTGGTCCCTGGCTACCGAGTCTGCCAAAAGGATGTTATAAATCTCTTATTGAAATCTCACCTGTAATACAGAGAGGAGGAAAAAAATTAATAAATGAAAGTTTTCCATTGGCTTAGTGCTTCTGTTGCTTTCTGATGGAAGAAGTGTAACTTCTGCTGAAAAACATGGGTCTAAAAGAGGTAATGGTTGTGCTGTCCTGTGCAACCCAGCCCGGCTAGGAAACTGTTGTAAGCAAAATTCTAATATTGATAAAGGGCCTCGCTCACCAAAAAGGAGGATATATGCTCCTGGAAGAAGTTGGTTGTGAGTTTGAGCAATCCTGTTTTAGGCATTTTGGGGGGGAAAGGTGGGTATCTTGGTACTTAGTTCTGTTGCTGAGAATGGCTTGTTCATCAGAGCTTCAGGGGAAAAATTCCTGATGAACTGGAAGGGCATCGCAGTCGGGGCACACTTTGTTGTTCAGTTATAAACATCTTTTGCCGTGGTATAGTTTTACCTTCTTGTTTCTGGATTTCACTGCAGGGGGTAACAAGCTGCCTTGCATTTTCTGGTACTGCGATGATGAGGCAAATTCTGCGCTTTTGGCAGTAGTAGCTATTCCGCTGTCTGCTGCGCCTGCGTAGTTGCTCGTGAGGATGGGGAGAACTGTATTGAAAAAGTGGTCCAATAAATTTGCTTATAAACATGGTATTTTTCAGCTGCCTGCTCTGCTGTGCCTCTGGAGGATTGGTTTTACTGGTGTAACGGCCAGCTCTTGTCCCCAGCCTGCTCCTCTACCTTCCCCTTCTCTCCCCACACTTTGCTCCGTAGTTCGTGGGTGCCGAAACAGGATTCAGACACGGGCCAAAGTCCTTGCGTTGGCATAGCTGAAAGAAGAAAATCAGAATTTTAGGCTATTGTCACAGAACCATTGTTGCTGCTAAGGGCTGAAGAGCAGCTAAAGCTTGGAATGGCTGTTTTTCAGACCGTCAGCTGAATAAATGCTTGGGGCATTGCATAAATGTCATAGCGTAAAGATCTGGGGCACTTGGATTTGAAATATCGCAAAAGTTCAAACCCAGCCCTGGCAACCGGCGTGAAGAATTTCAGCGAAGATCTTAAAAGCATTCAGGAAACTAAGAAAGGAAAAAAAAAAATAAATCTAAACTGCAATTCTGAGACTGAGCAGAGCCTTCTGCTGGGCCGCGGTGTTTTGCTTCTGCCCGATTGACGTGCTGCCAAATTTATGCCTTGGTGATGAACTCAACAGAAAGTGAAATCACAGGGGTATGACGCTCGTATTGTTGAAATCTCCTTACGGTTAACGGGTGCACCACATCACGGAGCCCTTATCATTAGGGGTCCTTCTGGGCTTTGTGGAAAATGAGGAGTGCTTTTTTCTTCTTCTTTCAAGTAGGTGACACCTTGCGATAACGGAAGAAATTCAGCGAGCCTGGGGGTAGCGGTGTGGCAGCAAGAGCTTCACCGGACCCGGGTGGAGTGAGCTTCTTGGGAGCAGAGGGCCGGAGCTGCCTCCGTGTGTGCGTGTCGGCTTGGGAAGATCCTCTCCGCAGTAGTTTTGGGAAGGAATGAGATGGAGGTGCAAAGAGGAACACTGATAAGGTGGCATGGTGTTTTGCCTTAAAGCTTGTGAAAAACGATAATGAAACAAAAAACACAAGCCAGGAAAAGCTTGGGGTGCTCTCCAGAGCTGAAGTGGTGGTTTCTAGTCTACGTATTTCCCCCTCGCGCTTGCGTATCCCTGCGGATTCACCCATTGATGGGAGGAAGCTGAGGCTGACAAGGTAGAGAGTGCATGTTTTTCATGGACAGGGTGCTTACAGGAGACTCCTGTTGAAGGTGAGCACTGAGCCATGGGCGGCCTCTGCCTTGACTTTGACCTCCTGGCATGGTAAGAGTGAGGAGCAACTCCTAAAAGTTGCTTAAGCTGCAGGTCAGCTGAGGTGGAAGAAGGGAAGTTCTGAAAAATGGTCAGAAGAGCCTAAATGCCCGTCCCGGGCAGCTGTGGCACAGTCCAGACCACTGGGCTCTGCTGTGCACAGGCTTTCCAGCTGGTAGGACCGAGCGGAGATGGGAAGCTCTGCCAGGAAAGCATCACCCCTGGCCACCTACCACTCTGCCTGTTGTCCTAGTGACTGGCTCCCATGTACTTGTTTGGAAGGTGTCCTGTAAAAGGTCCCTCCCCAGCTTTCCTGGAGCCCCTTTAGGGACTGGAAGGGGCTCTAAGGTCTCCCTGGAGCCTTCTCTTCTCCAGGCTGAACCCCCCCAGCTCTCCCAGCCTGTCCTCCCAGCACAGGGGCTCCAGCCTTCCCAGCATCTCTGTGGCCTCCTCTGGCCCCGCTGCAACAGCTCCGTGTCCTTCTGCTGTTGGGACCCCCAGAGCTGGATGCAGTATTCCAGGTGGGATCTGGGGAGGGTGGAGTAGAGGGGCACTCAACCCTTTTTGAGAGACCATTCTCCCATTTCCAGGCTTCGGTGAAAGCTGCCGTGTGTTCCTCTCGAGGTTCCTGGGTTTCCATTGGGATGGCGGACGGGACTGAGAAGGGGCCAGCACAGACACGGCGAGTGACTCAGCGTCACCGACGTGTCATGAATCACCACTGCAGGATCCGAACGCGGGAGAGAGGTGGTGGGCTCCAAGTTGTTACGCATCGGGATGAAATGCTGTGTCATCAGCAGACGAGCCCGCACGCCTTGTGTGATGCCTGGGGCGGCGTGGCATTCCCCGCTCCCATGAAGGTGTTCCCCGCTCCCATGAAGGTGTTCCCCCCTCCCATGATGGCGTTCTCCGCTCCCATGATGGCGTTCCCCCCTCCCATGATGGCATTCCCCCCTCCCATGATGGCGTTCCCCGCTCCCATGATGGCGTTCCCCCCTCCCATGATGGCGTTCCCCCCTCCCATGATGGCGTTCCCCGCTCCCATGATGGCGTTCCCCCCTCCCATGATGGCGTTCCCCCCTCCCATGATGGCGTTCCCCGCTCCCATGATGGCGTTCCCCCCTCCCATGATGGCATTCCCCAACTGCTCTGGTTTCGGCTGTTCACTCCATTTCTGCAGCACAGCCAGACCCTGAACGCGGCACAGGGGTGCGTGAGAATTAGTTGCAAGTTTCCCCAGAGAACGCGGGTGGTGTTTCACCAAATGGGAGGTAAATAAAATGCGTATTTCCAGTTTCCCAATGAGAAACGGAGTGTAGTTTCTTCGCTGTGTGTGTATCTCCCTAGAATTTGCTGGCTTATTCCCTGGCTGCTTGCTGGGATTCCTCTGACATGGCATGTATTCTTCAAAGTATTACATTGAAGGGAAGAAGGAATAGTTTAGTAGGGTGGCTTGTTTTTTACTTCCTTTTCTGAGGACACTTTCTGAAACCCTTTGCACTTCGGAACTATAAATGTGGTTAGATAAGCCCCATACTGAGGTACGTAGATGGTGATGGTGATGTCCAACAACATAAATAAACCCCCCATTTTATTTCGGAGGAACACTGCTTTCTCAAAGAGGGAATTCAAGTATATTTTTGTTACGCAGCTTCTAAAGTAGTTAAAATTGTCCTGAATCACAGTGAAATCTGTTAGGAGGCAGGAAGGGCTGTGAAGGTGGTTTGGTGGCTTTGATGTTTTTCTGTGCAATGAGCAGGCTGAGGGGTGGGTGCCCCTGTCCCCCCACCTTGGCCGTTGTTTCGCTACGGTATTTTTCGTTTCCCCCCTTTGGTTTCCCTGTCTGTGGGTCTGTTTGTGGATTGAGCTTTGTACCCATGCAAGGGTTTTCTTGGATCCTTGGGCTGCACTACCCGTCCGCTAGGGAGGGATTTGAAGGTATTTTGGGGACCGAAACTGGCCGTGAGAGCATGGCTTGGGGCAAAGGCTTCGGCTGCAGCAGTGAGAGGGGAGAAGGCAAGAAATGAACTCCAGGACGGAGCGTCGCCTTGGGTTGAGGGGCTGCTGGGACCCCCAGCCCCGTACTGGTGTGGAGCCCCAGGCTGGACACCGATGCCACAACTGGAGCATTAGAAATTTGGATTCTGCTGTGCACAGTTGCCGCAGGCTGTGCAGTCTTGTCCTGCCGTAATTTCTATGCAGGAGTTCAGGCACCTTTTAATGGCTGGCCTGGGCCAATGTTTTTTTTTTCTTCTTCTTTTTTTTTTTTTAATAGAAATGAACTAGAGATGCCAAAACAAACCTCTCATATCCTGATCCGAGCGATGGTTGCTCTGTAGACAAAGCCTGGCATGCTGTGGCCGGTGGCATGGTTTGGATGGTTCCTCTTCATCCGAAAGGAGGGCGGTTGCGATGGGCTTTATTTGAATGCAACCGACGCGCAGCCCCTGGGTCGCTGGCGGCCGCCCAGCGCTGCCGGCTCTCTCGGGCAGGAGCCTGGCATCCTGGCTTAGCAGCAAAACGCCCGAGGATTCACGCTCCCAAATTTCCCCCGAGCGGTGGGGGTTTTTCGGTGAGGAACAGTGGAAATAACTCTTTACTCCCAGCCTCTGGAGGTCTTCGTTTTTTCTCAATACAGGAATGAATGAAGCGAGTTGAGGTTTGAACTAGATTTAGATTAGTGCTGAGCACATGCTGTGAATAGAAGAGCCCTTCAGAAGCTGATGTTTCTGTCCACAGGGTGGGGGCGGGTGTTCAGCTGAACAAATTGTTCACTTTGGCTTCTTCGCAGGCAGAAATGTTATGATCGGCTAATGAGATTGTTCTTGAGCGCTTGTGGGGTTTTCTCTTCCTCCCTTGGAGTTGTCATGCAAGTGTATTTGGCAGAGTTTAACTCTTGCTCCACCCGTAGATCTGGTTTTGTACTGGTTTTTCAAAATAAAAAAAAAAAAAGAATTTTAAAAGCTTGGTGGTCTGTTGTAGAGGGTCAGGGCAGAGGAACGGCTTTGAAGACTATATGGGGGCAGGAGCAAACTGGAAAAATAGCAGCTGAGTTGGGTGCAAATCTCCTTCTTCCTTTAGCGCCGCCCAATTAAAGATCACCAGAGCAATTGAGAAAGTTGCAAAGTAGCTGCAAAGTTAAAAAGTAGTGCTTGGGGGGTGACGCTTAGGGTTTTTTGTTGTCAGAATTGCCTATGTGAGCAGAGCACGTGGCTTTTTACTTGGCCGTGTCCTGAGTTTCCAGGGTGTGAAAGCATTTGTGATGCTGTCCCTAGCGTGGACTCTTTAACAGCATGCGTCCTCATATTTTAGTTTATTTTTCAGTACTGGCATTCGAGCCACTCGAAAGATGAGCAGAGAAAGGGAATGGGAAACTTTTTAAAACCTGGTTTTAGTGCCTCTTGGTTCCCAGTGGACCGCCAGGAGTTGGTTTAACCACGAGACGTCTCTTGGCATCTCAGTATTGCTCAGGAGTGGGCGTTGCACCAGCGCGGACACGAAGCAGCACGTTGCGTTCGCACGACTAAACTTTGCCCTGGGGCTGCTGCCTTGCGGTGGGTAATGCAAGAAAAGCCTTAATAGGGGCGATTTGCTCCTTAATAGAGTTGACAGCTGAACGGCATAAACGGTCATATTCGAAACCTCTTTTGTGGTCTCTTGGCAGGTTTTGTCCCTGCTGAAGATCCCAAGTGGAAGAGGGAACTTAGCTCTGATGTGCCCCGTTTTTGTTCGCTGTCGTTGGCGGCAAGATCCCGCTTCTGGTTGGGAAGAGCGAATCGCGTGGAGCGCTGGCACGGGGCAGCTCTTGGGAAGGCACGGAGCGCACCTCCCGGCATTTTGGCAGCGGCGTGCTGCAGTGGGATGTGGAGTCGAGCACAGAGCTGGGCAGAGGAAGGCAGCTTGTGCAGAGATTTTTGGAGCAGAATCAAATCTGGGATGGGACCGTGGCTTCCTGCAGCTGCAGATTGGCTGGTGCAGTCCAAGAGATGTGTGTGACTGGTGATGAGATCTCGCACGTGTGTTTCTTCTTGGTTCCTTGGGGAGAGGACAAGTGTGTGAAGGGCCGTACGAGGACAAAAGCAGGTTGTTATCAAGCCAGAGCCGACCAGCTGGGATGTTGGGACCAGTTCCTGGCAAACCAGTAGCACCCCCCTTGATAGATCCAAAGCCTGGTAGACTCACAAAGGATGAACATGGACAGTGGCTCCAGGACAGCCCCAGGTTTTCAGTGTGGGCCATGCCTTTGGTGGAAGAGGATGTTGTGTGCTGGGGTGGGACAGTAGCAAGTCAGGGCTGGGGGGAGGGATGGGACAACCCAAGAAAAGGAGAACTTGGCCACACAGCACAAGAGTAGATCAGGATGGAGATCTCTGTGAAGAACCAGCTCCATGCAGGCAGTCTTGCAGAGGACGCTCAATGGGACGTTGTTTTACAGTCTCCACTCCCCTCCTTCTCCCTCAGACAGTGGAACATTGACCAAGCTGTGTCTTGGCCGGGTGTTAGAGACTAATCCTTCTCCCCACAGCATGGGCGTATTCAGGATTGTCAAACTGGAGCCCTAGTTGTGGGTTATCTGGCAAGCATCTCCTGATTCCCAGTGCTGAAGCCTCATTTGGCAGACAAATACTTTATTATCTTACTCAAGAAGTGTTCTACACTGTACCTCTTGGGGTCTGCCCTCATGCTGTGGTGAGTCTCCTACGCGAAGTCAGCTAACACCTATCCAGGTCACCTCCGGCAGGCGAGGGAGGTTGTGTGACTTGTGGGAGAAGTTCTCAACATCTGGGGCTCTGAACCGTACCTGGTGATCTTGGGTGATTTCTTCCACTGAAAGCTGCGTGGGAAGGGGGAGACTAAATACAGAGTAGGCAACCGTGTTTCAGGGGACAGAAAAGCCCCTGGGTGTACGCCAATGGAGGAGGGGAGCCGCATGGAGAGTGCCTGGAACGCTGCAGGTTGTTGCCCCCTGTTGCAGCGTTGGCGTGTGTCTGCGCAGGAAGGGAGAGGCCGGCGGTGCCACGGCTGGGGACTTTCCGACCCGCGGCAGCCCTGGGCTGTGCTGGCTCTGGCTCCCGGTGCGCGGGCAGCGCGGCTGAGATGAGCAGAGCCGGCAGCGCTGTGCGGCTCAACACAGGGTCCTGCTTCGCTGCCAAAAGTGCTTTCTGGCTCACAGTGAACCTCTCCCGGTGCTGCTCCACCACACGGGCTGTGTGAGAAGTTTTTCAGCATTTCTGTGTGTCGCGTTTCTCTCTTCCAGCGCGATCCGTTGTTCCTCACTGAACATCAGGACGATTTGGGTTTGCTGGAGTGCTCCGGGCGGCAGAAACAATCTCCCTCCGGACTCCGGCGGCTGCTTCTCATTCATTACTGCCGAGTCCTGGAAGTGATTCTGATCTGTAGTTCCCCTCCAGCCTGTAACTTTCCCATCTGAAATCTTTTAACTTCATTTTTCTCTACTGCTCCGTGTCACTGTCAGGATGGTTTAGCAGCAGCTCATGGATCTGCTCTGTTCGCTTTGCAGCTGGGCCTTTAGTAGGGGAGTCCCCCGGTGGAAAAATAATTCTGCTGCTCCTTAATTCCCTCAGTTTGGTGCTGTCTCTATCTGCCCCGTTGGCATTCAGCTGCACGACTCAGGAGAAAGCAAGATGGACTGATGGCCAGCAAGGGCTTCTCACCACCAGTCGTGTGGTGGAGGGTGGCAACGCAGCTTCTCTGAGGTCCAGAAGCAGCAAAATAGATCTCGTAAGACTTGCTGGTACAAAACCAGCTGGCAGCAGGGAACTCCAGTGGGCTTGAGTTTCCTCTAAGGCGATGTGAGAAACCTGCTCATGGGTGGAGGTGGGTGTGTGCCGTTCCTTGGAAGTGGGAAGGTCCCTGTGCATCTTCACCCAGAAGTGCTTTGTGGGCAGCTTTAACTTGATTTTCATACATAGGCTTGGTTTAAGGCCGAGTCGTAGGTGGAGGTTGTGTTAGGGAGGGCTTATCTACGTGGAGCTTGTACGGCTTTTACAGCACCACGACTGCCGAGACGACTGGACTGGGTCTAACACGGGTCGTACTGGTGGAAATGCGTTGACTGAGGTTGCCGTGTTCATTGACAGGGCTGTATTTATAGTGCTTCATTAAAAAAAATTAAAAAATTAAACTATTAAAATATTAAACTAACTGCTGGTTTTTAAGAAGAAGTGATTAACTCTGAGAATTTGTCATGCTGATGGAGTTTCTTCCTGTAGTTTTGTAAAGTCTGTGTGTTTCTGCTGGAGAGGTGGGCATGGTACGGCACGTCTGGGAGCCCGGCGCCGCGGGGCAGGAGCTGTTGGCTCCGGTTTGAGGCTACAGCCACAAAGGGCAGGATTTGGGATCTTTCACCACGGATGGGAAGAGAGATCCTGTTCTTCCCTCGTCCCCTTCCCATGAAGCCCCGCAACCTCCCATGGTGTTTATAACCCTGTGGGCCGAGCTGGGCTCAGCTCCTGGCTTGTTCCTCCTCCTCCTCCCTCCCAGCCTCCCACAGAATCGCAGGGTTGGCAGGGGAGGGAAGGGACCTCTGGAGCTCAGCTGGTCCAACCCCCTGCCAGAGCAGGTTCACCCAGAGCAGGTTGGACAGGAATGCATCCAGGGGGTTTGGAATATCTCCGGAGAAGGAGACTCCACAGCCACTCAGGGCAGCCTGTTCCCGTGCTCCAGCACCCTCAAAGGAAAGTTTTTCCTGGTGTTTGTACAGAATTTCCCGTGTTCCAGTTTGTGCCCGTTGCCCCGTATCCTGTGTCTGGGCACCACTGGGAAGAGTCTGGCCCCATCCTCTTGCCCCCTGGCCCTGTAGCTCTTGCTGAGCACGGATGGGATCCCCTCTCAGCCTGCTCTTCTCCAGGCGGAACAGCCCCAGCTCTCCCAGCCTTTCCTCACCGGAGAGATGCTCCAGTCCCTCAGCATCTTGGCAGCCTCCCCTGGACTCTCCCAGCAGTTCCCTGTCCTTGAACTGGGGAGCCCATGGGCACAGCGCTCCAGCCGTGGCCTCACCAGGGCGGAGCAGAGGGACAGGGTGACCTCCCTCCACCTGCTGGCCACGCTCTTTCCAGTGCACCCCAAACTCTTGGGCACCTCTTGGCCACTTTTTGGGCCCGTGTGGGTTCCTTCTGCACGAGGAGATGTAAGGCTGTGAGTTCTGCGCGCACACACCAGCTCCTGACGTTTGTGGGACACTCCTGCGGTACATCGCACCGGGGCGGCCGTCGCTCCCGTTGTGTCGGCTGCTGCAGCCACTCTCCTGCGCACACTGACGACCGCAGAAGATGAGTGAGTCTACCTGGAAAATTGGTGTGTTTTGTTTTGGTTTTTTTTTAAATATCGGGTCCTTAAATAATTCATTTTCTTTGCTGTTTCATGAGCTCACCCTCCTGTCCCAGCTGTCCCGTGCCATCGAAACAGGCTGTATTTTGTGCCAGGGCTTGCAGTCGTGCAGCACGCGCCCATGCAGCAGCATGGTGAGTGTTTCCCTGGGCGGATGCAGGACTTCACTGCGCTGCTGCCGCTGCTCCTTGCATTACTGCTGGCCCCAGCTTTCCCTCTGGAAGTGCAAGGCCACTCTCGGGACGAGCCACCCAGCGCCACCGCGCTCTGCGGCCACCCGGCCGTCTCTTCGTCGCCACCTTTGGCTAAATCCAAAACCCGTTTGGGGCAAGCACAGTGAACTCTTTTTATTAGATAAAGCCCCAAAATCTTTCGAAAGAAAGGAAGCGGGTTCCCTCCCCGCAGCGGGGTGTCTGGTTGAGGTTCTGGGCGACGGCCGGCGCTGGTTGCAGCGACTTCAGATGCTGAGTTTTCTGTGTGGTTGCTTCTTTCTAGTGCTGGTTGAGGAAATAAATCATTCTTGCAAAGTATTTGTAGGGAGCTTAAAGCTAAAGACGACCCGGCTTGTTATCCAGAAGCTGATCTACATGAGGAAAACACATACATGTTGCTGACAGCGCATCGCAGCAAAGGCTGTAATTGAACAAGCTCTGAAAAAAAGCTTAATTCTAAATATAGAGGCCCACACTACGCTCGATACTGTTTTGGAAAGTGCGGCTGAGCCATCATTATGTATCTTCCCCTCCTCCACCTGCGCGGCAGGGTGTCAGAGGCTGAAGTATACGTTACTGTGTTTCGCTTTCTTGGTTTATTTTTGGTTTAAACCCCCGTGGGTTTTTCTGGGGTAGGATGTGTCCTGGTTTTAAGGTGAAGAGCAGGGCTGCTGCTGCTTGCTCTGCCCCGTCACTTAGGAATCTAGATGGGTGTGAAGTGGGTTTGATACTCAATTTCTGCGTCATCTGAACAAAAGAATGAGGTGTCTTTAGCGAAGCAGGCCAGCGTTGTTCCGGTGGGCGCAAGTGCTTTATAACATTGCAGAGGCAAGCAAAGGAGCTGGCAGTGTGGAGGTGCTTTTAGCAGCTTTTGGTGTTCCTAAAGACAATTCCCAATGTTATGTGGATCCCCAGAGAGCGAATCGAAGCCTGCTGAGATCTGGCTTAGCGCCCTGAGCTTTCTCGGGGTGCGGAGCGGCCACAGATGCTGAAGATGCCAGAAGAGCAGCCGCTGCCATTGCAGAGGTCTTTCCTGGTTTTTAAGCTATTAAAAAAAAAAAATAATAAATGAACCCTTCTCCAGTAAAATTGTTCTTAGCTTCTGATATGACTGCGGTAGAAATTCACTGGAATTTGGCTGGCAGGGAAGTAACGTGTTCTGGAAAGTCTTGTGGGAAACTACAGTGTGAAAACGCTGTCCGTCCTGCGGGTGATGGAGGCAGAGCAGCGCCGCTTCTCCAGCGATGCTCGGAGAGAACGTCTCGGTGAGCTGCGGTGAGTCGCCTTCCCAAACACCGCCTCTCCGCCCGCCGGTGTCGCCGAGAGGATTTCGTGCCGTTCAGACTGAGACTGGCGATGCCTTGTGCAGAGGAGGGACCGTAAAGCCTGCAAGGCGTTAACCTTCTTGGAGTGGGGGTGAAGCGCGACTGGGCTGAGGTCTGGATTCGAGCTGCGCCGTGGGGTGATGCTGGGGTGGTGTTGGCGAGTGCTCGACCCGTTGTAAACCAGATTAACCCTGTGGTCACGCTGCCTTCATCTCGGGCTCCGCTGGCTGTATCCTCGCTGTAAGGGGTGGAGGATCGAGATCTGGCCTTGCTATGGCATCCGCCTGCAATAAATACTAAAATTTCCACCAACCATCAAGTCAGCGTTGATCAGAACACAGCAGGCACTTTACACGGGGAAATATTCCAGAGGGAAGAACTTAAGCTCCAAAAATGCTTTGAAAATGGCCTTGAAGAGGGGCTGGGAGGAGGGAGAGGGCTGGGAGGACTCTAGGCAGCAGATAGAATTGCCTGTTTTGGTGGAAATCTGGCCTCGTCTAAATTGGCACTGAAGCGCTGTCGCCCACGCAGCCGGGAGGTCCAGCAAGAATACGGAGAACGTGTCTTGTTCTAAATTTGTGAGTTTCGCTTGCAGTTCGAAGGCACCAGCTCCTCCTTCTCAGGGTATTTCTGTTAGCTGATTTGAAACTTGTAATAACCCTGGTGCTTTTTTTTTTCTCTTTTTTTTTTTTGTTCTGGCAAGTGCATTTGGTAGCTGTGCGCCTAAATAAGGGCAGATGCAGAGGAGGTGTAGATTTTTCTAAGAACTTGATTATTGCTGTTGCTTACCATCTCTGCAGCTGGGGGTGCTTCAGTAGCAAATCTCATTTACCACGTGCCGCTTTGGCTCTAATGGCTGGTGGGGATGCTTTGAGACGGGTTAATCTCAGCAGAAGACTCCTTGGTTAGGTTTTGGAAGAAAAATCTGGATGTTCCTGTGGCTCCTCTGCCCCGTGCACTCTCACTGGGTTCAGAAACGCTACAGAAGAAGTGGGAGATGGGCAAAGGGAATTATTTTGGGATTAATTTCTTAATTGCCAAAGCTCCAGGTGTGGCAAAGGCTTTGTGCAGTGGCACTGGGTTTGCGCGCATGCTTTCTGCCAATGCTTTGTTTCTGCACCCTGTTGTGGTTTTCTTCTTTTCTGGGTCACCCTAGTATGGAATCACTTGGGTTGGAAGAGACCTTCAAGATCATCGAGTCCAACCATAAACCTATGCCAAAACCACCCCTAACCCATGTCCCTCAGCACCACGTCTGCCCGGCTTTTAAATACCTCCAGGGATGGCGATTCCACCACCTCCCTGGGCAGCCTGTTCCAATGCTTGAGAAGCCTTTTGGTCAAGAAGTTTTTCCTAATCTCCAACCTAAACCTCCCCTGGCACAACTTGAGGCCATTTCCTCTTGTCCTGTCACTTGTTCCTTGGGAGAAGAGATTGACCCCACCTGGCTAGAACCTCCTTTCAGGGAGTTGTAGAGAGTGAGAAGGTCTCCCCTCAACCTTCTCTTCTCCAGGCTGAACAATCCCAACTCTCTCAGCCGCTCCTCATGAGACTTGTTCTCCAGACCCCTCACCAGCTCCGTTGCCCTTCTCTGGACACACTCCAGCACCTCAATGTCTCTCCGATACTGTGGTGCCCAAAGCTGAACACAGTATTCAATATTTCCTAATATTACGGCTTTTAGCGTGGGAGAGCGGAGCTGTGGCTTTGTACGCACCGTGCCTTGTGTTCCTCTCTGACCCGGAGCGTGGCAGTAGACACATAGGGTGTTTTTGTAACGGTTCACATAAAATGCAGTGGTGTCGCCCATGTGCTAGCAAAAGCGTGTTTCTGCTCCTGCAGAACCGTACTTGGTGCTCACAGCAGAGGTAAAGGTGGTAGGAAATGAGTCCAGAGTTGCCCAGCGTGTGGGTTCCCCCCCTGCGCCCACACGTGCTCGCCTTCTCTCGCGTTGCGCCTCTGAGCCCCGGAGATCAGGAGTTGTCAGTCGCTTTCTGGTGTTTTTTCCTGCTCCGTCAAGCCACCGGCTGCAGAAATCAAGTGTTCTTTTGCCCGCTTTCCTTTGCAACACCTCCCTGCAGGGCAGCAGCTCGCACAGGGCGCTGTTCGCTCTCTTGCTCGTCTCCAGGCAGCGGTTATTCTTAAAACCGAGTGATGGTGTGTTGTGAAACTTGCCACCCAGTTTTACCGGTGGCCACGTGGTATGCGCTGGCGTTCGGTTGTATTTTGTGACTGATGACAGAGGCTGTGTCGAGGAAGGGAGGGCAGATGGGTTTTCTTTTGTCCCAAGACTTGGAAAAGTGGGTCTGGCAGATGTGGCCAGGTAGGACTGGAGCTGCTGGTTCAGCGAAGCGTGGAATAAAATCTTAACGCTCCCATAGGCAGGACTTCAATCACTGGGGACCAAAAGTTGTTTTAATATTGCTCTGCGGAGGCATGGCTTTTATAGCACGTCTGTAGTCGGGTTGGTAATTATTAGCAGTGGCTAGATGCTATCAGTCATGCCATTCAGTATGTAGCTTTTGATCTATCTGTCAGTTCTGCTAGGGTTTTTTGTGGACTGTATAATTAAAATCACACTCAAAATAATCCCCCCCTTCCCTTCTCTGTTTTTCCAGGAGGCGAAGGGCAGAGTGGAGATGGGCAGCAGACCGTGCAGCCATCGTCAGTCGCTGGAATTGGCTCCAAGCCCACGTCTCAGACCTGGAATACCGAATCCGGCAGCAAACGGACATTTACAAGCAGATTAGAGCCAATAAGGTGAGGACCGGGAGCGCGTTCGGATACGTGCGATTTTGCCATCTGCCTCTCTTCTGATGCAGTGGAGAGTGTGTATGCAGAGTCTGATGCTTTTTTTTTCCCCCTGCATTTCTCCAAAAGCATATTGCACGGTTGGGACGGATTGTAATGCTCTTTGGCGTGGGCTGAGTGTAATTCTTTCCCCTGGTTCAATACAGTAAAGTGAAGAGAGCAATACCTTACTTGAAAGTCAGTCTTTGGTTACTGAAAAAAACTATTGCTTTTGCATGTTTGTTGCTGTTCCCCACTGTTCAAGCCTTTTTCTTTTTCATTTGATTTTTTTTTTTTTTTTAAACCTTCCCATTCTTTCTTTTGGGGAGTCGCTGAAGATGGGGATAAGGAGCAACTTAACAAGAGACTTATTGGGGAAGGGAGGGGACTGTGGAGGAAGTTAACTTCAGATGCTATCGCATAGCACAGGCTTAAAATGGAGTTTGTATCATAAAAAAAGACTGTTTCTAGGTGCTGACCTTTCTCTGTGGAAGGAATTATTTTTTTCAGACTTGCTGTCAGATGGTGGGAGAATGGGGGAGAGCGGAGAAGGGACGAGGAAGGAATTGTTACTGAGACTAGTTCAGTCACGCACGTCTAAATGTCAGGCCTCGGAGGGAGGAATGTCTGGAGTTTGTGGCAAGGAGGTTCATGATATTGCATCAGCTTACAGATCCGCAGGAATTCCGAGTCCAGCAAAGGCTTTTCCCAAGATGTGCGGTGCTCCGGGGGTGGTGGAGGGAGAGACTTCCAGGCGGGTAGAAGGCACAGGCAGGGGAGGGAAACTGGACTTTTATGTAGAAAAACAGGGTAACGGAGTGAGCGAGGGCTATAAATGAGGCGGTGGAAGCGCGTGGCTCGCTGAACGGAATACAGCACCGAGATTAGAGCCAAAGGCTTCTGGGAAGCAGTCTGTGTGTCAAATTAATGAACTGGTTTCAAAAAGAATCGTCTTCCTTCTGTCCTAAAAAAGCTGATCGTGCAAGATGGTCTCTAAGTACTTATACAAAACAGCAAAACACTTACATGATAGTAGTTAAGTAATGGAAGAAATAAGAGAACTCACCTCATGAAGTGGAAGATTCAGTGCTTTCACCAGATGATGACAACTCGACAGACTGGTGAAATGGCCCGATAGTGGCTACAAACATCCCGTATGTTTTTATGGAAGGTTGCGGGCTCGAGGTCTGGAAGGAGAACATCGCGCTGTTGTGTCAAAGTTGAAAAGTACGTCTGAGGTTTCAGAAAACAGGATGTCATCTTTTTTGATTTGTTCAAACACAACCTCCTCAGCTGCGATAACTGGAGGGGTGAATTTGAGGTGCAGCATGCCGCTTGGAGGGGCAGAAGGGTTCAGATGTTGAGGGTTTGGCAGCGGCTGCCCTGCGAACAGGGGCGCGGATATCAAATACCCCGTCTTTCGGATGGGAGTTCATGGAGATCACCGCTCGCCGTCGTCCTGTTGGCATCCTTGAGCTCAAGGACGCCTTGTGAAACGTGTGCTGTTTTTCATCAATGAAAATCTCAGAGTAAGATTCATAAAAGTGGTTTGGGAGAAGAATAAGGAGACGAGAGAAGCGAGTGCATGTTCCAGTAATACAACAGTCTTCTTGGAACGGGTTTGGCTTCAAATTGTACAAGGACAACAAGTTGGCAACACCTTGTTTTTTCTATCAGCATCACTTAACTCCAGCTTATTTGTCCCTAAGGAGGTTAAAACACAGCTGCTGCAAGAATTCAAAGTTGCTATTGGATTTTATTCTTTTTTTTTTTTTAGGCTAATTACCTTTATAGTTAAGGTTTCCATCCCAGTGTACCCTTCAAGAGAGATGCATTGCTTTGTCAGATAGAAGGAAGAGAAGGGCCAGGCGGTCAAAAATAGCCTTCTGTTTTGAAGGTACACAGCTGCCTGGGTGTCTCGGCAGTAATTGTGTTTTCGGCACATTCGGATCAGCTCGGTCAGAGCCTGGCGAGATGCAGAGGAAAACAACAAACCAGCGAGTCTGTCTTCAGGGTTCATTGTAAAGCACTGTGTTTCCTGGCGCTTAAAAATAGCGGACTGTTGTGCCTTCAGTTTTGTGTTGGTTTTAAACGAGTGCGTGCAGTTAATTTAAGGGACTGGATGTCCATGAAAGGTAATAAGGTGGTTTTGTTTTCTTTTCACAAGTGTGCTTTGTTGGGCCTTTTTTAGATGGGGTGCGGCACGATGCTGGTCCCCCTACGCAGAGTCTTTGCGCCTCCCCACACGTCTGGGTGGCAAATCTCTGTGTTTGAATTCTTTCTGCATTTTTGGTCTCTTTCTGTGTCCCTTACGAGTTTCAGTCTTAGATGGAATAAAAGGTAAATGAAGATGAAGGGCTCCTGCAGGAATTCCGTGCAGTGGCAGGCTTGGTTGAAATACAGTGACCGTAACTCCTTAAAGACGGGGTTGTTTTGCACGTAGTCTCTGCAGACCCAGGTTCGACTTGTTCCCAGAGCATCCAGGCTGAGTTTGGTGGGTTCATTTTGAGCTTTTGGTCCGGTCTGTGTTCAGCCTGTCCCGTGGGAAGGGCTGTGCTCTGCTCCGAGCTGCTGAGTCAAGAGTCAAGAGAAACCCATGATGGGAAGGGTGGGATGGGAGTTAGGAGGAGCCTCTTGCTGGAGGAATTTGCAGCTCTCACATGAGTTTCCTGTGTCTGCAGTGGTATGTCGGGCTTAGGGCACGATAAGAGATGCTGCTGTCCCTCTATGGGGCTGTTTCAGACACTCAATCTCTTTCTGATATGTCTTAATGTGTGTCAGTCCTCTTCCTCGCCCATTAGACCCTTGGCAGAAGCTGCTGACTATTATGGGACTGTGAGAAATCTGAGATCTCTCTCTATATCTGTCTCTGTCTGAGACCTGTACGATTGACTTCTCATTAATGCCATAATTACTGATAAAAATGGGAGTAAAGGAGCAGCGAACTTGCCCATAAATATTGGAGGGGGCCTTCCTTTTTTCCTTTGTTTTGGAGGACGCTGGTGCCAAGCAAGTATTGTGTGACTTGGGAATAATGCAGATGCGCTGCTCCTTTCCCTTTTCTGAAAGGGAGATGGAAATTTGATGTTGCCCTTCTGATTCCTCTCTGTTATTCAGAAGTGTGTAAATAACAGAGATTTAAAACTCTTCAAAGCAAAGCGGCGAGCACGAGCCCTCAGTAGGAAGATGCCGTCCAACCTGCAGGTCTCTAGGTCCGTGGAGTCTGTCTCGTGGGCTTGGGGCTGGGAGAGGAGGACCGGCGTGCACAGTAGGTTTGGGCAGCACAGCTTCTATATAAGGCCATGAAAACCAAAGCTGTGACTGTCACAGGGAAGGCTGCTTAATTCCTGCTCCTCCCTGAGGCACGGAGCAGCTCCCTTCATCCTCTTCCTTTCAACTGAAGGCAGAAGTCCTTGGTGGCTGTTTCTGTTCCTGATGCCTGTGCTTCCTTCCCCATCTTGTTCTCCCGCTGAGCAAACGAGAAGCCCAAGTGCTTTCTGGAGTGTCAAAGGGAAGCAGTTTCCTTGGTGCCAATTTTGGATTCAGTCCCAGTTTCTCCCTTTTTCATGTCCACTGTCTCCTACACCTGACATCTGGAGACGACCGACCTCTTTGCTGAAGATGACCTGAAGATGTTTCTAGAAGCAGTGGCGAAATCCAATGGGTTGCTTTTGGAGAGGGATCTTTCAAGAGTAGAGGAAAAGCACCGCAGTATTTAATTGAGTTTAGACTTCCAGCCTCTCTCATGCACTGAACATCCTTCTGGGATGTCAGAAAACTCTAGAAAATCCTCATTGTGTTTTTTCTGGAAGCTGGCTACTTCCTCATTGCTGGTCAGAGGCCACGCGTAGTTGTATTTAGTTTATGAATTGTCTTTAATAAATAAATATCCCTGAACTATGGGCTGCCACTGTCTTTCTGGAAAGCCACTGATCTGTCGTATAGAAGATCATGTCGAGGCCTGAGATGAGCCTGACGAGCAACTTCCATGTCCACGTGCCGTGGCGTCGGTCATGTTAGATTTGACTTTGTGGACTTTGAGGGAAGAAGCCTTGTAGCTCTCTCCTCTCTCCAGATAACGTGTCCGGGTTCCCATCCGGGCTCACTTTCTTGTGACACACCATGCAACCTCCCAAATAGTTTTCGGATGACTGAGCAGCCCTTTCCATAGCTCCTTGTTTGACCAAATGCAAACTTGTTCTGGCTTGTCTTTGTCCTGGGCTACGTTCGTGGCCTGTAAGTTCCACCGCTCTCTAATCCCTAGCACATCGTAGCCTGCTTTGTTATAAAATAGCTCAGAATATGCATAGTGATAATGGTTTTATTTTACTTTGTGTTGTTTAGAGAGAAAGCAGTCCTGCCTTCAGAGTAAGCTTCACTTAGAGTAAAATATAAATAGGACAACATATGTTAAGCCTGATAAAACAGTGCTCTGCCACTGTGCTTTGTCCCGCTAGGTTTATAGCAATGGCTTGTTTATCAGTGTTTGTCTTTCCTTATTGAATTTTGTGAATATCACTCCTTCGAAAAAATCTGCTCAGAGTAACAAGTTTGACTGTAGATTTTTGGCACCCGCTCAAAATCGTTTGCTTGGCTGTGGTGGCGAGTTCCACTTTGTACTCTGAAAGCGGTCGTTTCCTGCTCTGCGCTACGGCAAAATGTTCTCTTTGGTTTTGCTGGCGTGCGGCTCGCCTGCGGGAGGAGGGGAAGGGCTGGGAAGCCGGACGGCAGCGGCGTTTCGGCAGTTTTGCCTGAGAGGGAGCTAACTGTCTGCTATTAATGGGCTGAAGGCATGTGATCTGGCTTCAGCCACCGTCCTTCCCCCTCCGAGTTCAGCTTAGATGTCAGGAAAATCCAGGCAGCAGGGGGATTCAGTTTGGCATCACGTCTGAAAAATGCGGTGGGAATGCGAGCCTTGCTGTGCGGCGGGCGTAGTTTCTGGGGGATGATGGATGCGCAGCTTCCCTGCGGAGACCGAAGGACCTGCAGTTAATTCCTATTCCCTTCCCTCTCTTCCAGGGGCTGATAGTTCTTGGTGAAGCGTCACCCCCTGATCCTGCTGTAGATGATGCGTCCCGTCCCGTTAGTGCTGAAGTTAAGCTGGAGCCTGGGGCTGACCGGCTGGTAAGTGCCAGCAGCAGAAGCGACCGGGTCCAGATACTTGACATTCATGAATTTTTGGGTAGGGAAGGTTCATCCTTTTAAGCTGCAGTGGAGAGAGATGCTCCAGCTGCGTGTCCGGCATGGGACTGGCCTCCTGCAGCAGCACCTCTGCGGGACTTCACGTGGGAATTGCTGATCTGTGGGTCTGTGACACTCGCCCCCTCCCAGGTTATTTTGGGGTTAATAAATGATAGGATTTAAACACCTTTTAGAACTGAGTTCCTCGGGGTACCTTGGTAATACGCATTAGCATTTTGCGAAGCTTAAAAATCCTAACTAATCCTTTCCCTCTAGCAAAGAAGTACCTCAAACCGAGAGCAGCGCAATTAGCAAAGGCTTCTAAAGATGTGGCTATTAATATCTGCCTAAGTGTTAGCCCTTGGAAAGGGAACTAATGATTTCAGTGAGATGCACTGGAAACTATGTGGAGTGCCAGGTATTTATTATTTAATGCAGAAATGTAGGCCACAGACGAAAGGCTCGATCGTACTCTTCAGCCTGGCTGTGATTACTTTTGATCCTGTGGGACGGATCGATGTATTAAAATGGAGGATTTTGAAGCGCTGTAGTACTAGGAGAAGGATGGTCCCTACATGGCTCAAACTCCTCCTGCCAAGCTGCAGCACTCCCACTTTTCTGTCCTTTGGGGAGAAACAGCTTCACTGCAATGGGAGTGCTTGAGCGTTGTAGACCGATATTCAATGTGCTTGATACAGATGGAAAACTTAACTAGAAGTAACCATAAAATTGCACTTTAGAGTGTTTTCTCCTATCACTGGCAAGACTTTGTCGGAGTTTTCCTGATACGGAACGATGATAAGAAATATTGTGAAATTTTTGATCAACGAGGGGTTATTACGAGTGATCGTAATGTCTCCTCGCTTGATGCTGGCTTTCAGATGTGTGTTTGGATTTTAAGTCTTTAATTAGCAGATTAGCTGAGCCCAAAACTGTGTAGTTTGGTACAACGAAGAGGTTTTGCTCGCGCCTGAAGTGGTAGATGGTGCTTCAGATGAACACGGAGCCGCGACAGGAGGCTGGAGAGCCAGGATGACAGGGGCTGCTACACATCGTGATTGAATCACAAGAATTACGCAGCGTCTGGTTTTGAGCAGTGATGTCCGTCTGTTGTGTGCCCCCCCCACCCTTCCCCTTTTCATGCTTTAACCCAAAAAGCACTCAGAGAATAATAAACAAGTGCAGTGACAGCGCGCTCCCATTCCCTTCAGAAATAAATAGCATGCTGATGAATTGGCTGTTCTTTGGGAACTAATCTGTAAATAGCAGGCTGATAACGGAGATAAATGATCAAACTTAACAGTGATAGGAAGAATATTTTCTTCCTTATCTGATTAAATCAGGATGTTTATTTGACACGAATATATTTTCAACCTGGAATCTGCAGATGGAAGGACTGTGTCCTACCTGGCTTTGTCCCTACGCACTAAAGATGTTTTCTGTATACTTACGAAATCATCAGAGTGTCTTTTTTTGGATTGTCTTGGACATCATCTCTGTATGTAGAGAATAGAAAATGTCTAGATTTCTGATGTATGGAAAAGAACAAGCTTGCTTGGGCAGTGCTGTCTGGTTTTGCTGCTCACAGCCATCTCGCTGTTACTGTGTTTATTCGATTTCCTTATTGTCCCTTTCCTCATCCCTTTCACTTGGGTATAAGCTCTTCAGAAGGCGACTTTCATTACTGCAGCGCTAGCATGATGGAGATCCCATCTCTTTTGCAGGTCTTGGAGGTAACAGTGACTCAAATAATAGATACCAAGAGCAGTGAAGAACAACATTTTCAGTGTAAAGCAGGCTGCAGGGTCCTGCTTGGTGCCTTCCTGTGGCTACTCCCGCACCCGCGCTTGCCGTCTTGGAGGGTAACTCCTCCTGAAAAGGACTTTTTATTAGAATCACAGAATGGTTTAGGTTGGGAAGGACCTTAAAGACCACCCAGTGCCACTCACCTGCCCTGGGCAGGGACACCTCCCACCACACCAGGGTGCTCCAAGCCCCGTCCAACTTGGCCTTGAACCTCCAGGGATGGGGAAGCCACAGCTGCTCTGGCCAACCCCAGCCAGGGGCTCACCACCCTCATAGGCAGGAATTCCTTCCTTGTATCTCATCTAAATCTCCCCTCTTCCTGTCTGAAGCCACCACCCGTCGTCCTATCACTCCATGCCCTTGGAAAAAGTCCCTCC
>VZSF01007813.1:55694-78117 GCA_013398295.1 Chionis minor | reverse complement strand
GCACGGTGCCGGCTCCTGGGGAGCTTCTCCCCCACCAACACCCCCAAGTCCTTCTCCTCGGGGCTGCTCTCCAGCCGTTCTCCACCCAGTCTGGATTTGTGCATGGGATTGCTCCGACCCACGTGCAGGACCTTGCACTTGGCCTTGTTGAACTTGATGAAGTTTGCATGGGCCCACCTCTCCAGCCTGTCCAGGTCCCTCTGGATGACATCCCTTCCCTCCAGTGTGTTGACTGCTCCACACAGCTTGGTGTCGTCAGCAAACTTGCTGAGGGTGCACTCGATCCCAACATCCATGTCGCCCTTCCGTGCGTGGCTGCTGGGAGACCCGCGCGTTGCTGCATGCCGCCTGCTTCTCTGCAGCAGTGCCGGAGGTGTCGGCCACCAGAAAAGCTGCCTCTGGGCACCCGGCTTCTACACCCTGCTGCTGGAGGGCTTGTGCTTAATTGGACTTGCTCATAAGGGTGGGGTGTTGAGTCAGAGCCTTGATCTGCTCCCAGCCAGAGATTAGCCCCAAGTCCATTCCTGTTGCGTTAGGACACATACTGGAAGGGTATCTCTTGGGCCTCTCCTGGAGAGGTGCTTATCATTTTGGCACTCTTTGGGCTGCTTAGAATTAGGCACGCCTTTTTTGCCCCTTTTTTTTTTTTTTTTTCTTTTTTATTTCCCAAACTGGCAGAGTAAGAGACAGGTCTGCAACGTGGAGTAAGGGCAGGCATCCATCCTGTCTCATCCCAAGCTCCTCTTTGGTTCTCGTCCGCTCATGGGTACCTCCCTTGGCCAGTGTGAGTGCAGGATACGTGTCCTTGGGCATCGGCTTGAGATGTGGGATGTGGCTGATAATCCCTAGGAGGAACCAATCCTATCATCAGTGGAGGGAAGGGCTTTGCAAAGAAGGCCTGGGAACGTCTGTTGGGAACTGGAAGCTCAGTGTATGAATAAATATTTTTGCCTGAAGCCGGGAATAACACGAAGCCCTGAAGAAACATCTCAGCTGTTGATATTGGTTCACTGCTTGTATCACTAGTCTAGCGAGGGGCAGGCACTTAACATTTTTAATAGTAAATGAGAAAAGATTGATGGAGTGTCTTGGGTAGGACTTTTCCCTGTGTTAGGGGTTTGTATCTAGTGAAGGTCTGAACCTGTCCATGTTTTGTTTGGGTTTCTTTTTGGAATATGGGAGACACTTCTGGTGCTGGGTCAAGCTTCTTTATTACGGTGAGAGCTCCTGGTAGTCTGCAGGCTCCTGGCTTCACATGCGACAAGCAGGTGGGCCAAAGCTGTAGCTTTGACTCCCCTAGGAGCCCTAGGGATCCTAAAGACCTGGGCTTCCAAAACCAAAACACAGAGGAGCGCTCACTGCGGAGCATGGATGTGATGCCAGAAAGATAACCGCTCCTCTGGATCCCAGCCTGGCTGCCCAGCCAGCCCCGGAGGAAGGCACGGCGCTGGGAGGAGCTGGTGCAAGAGCTCGGCTTCTGCTCTGAACGCTGGGGATGTCAGTTCTTGCAGTGCTACTGCTTCCCCCGTTGCTGATGGCAGAGCCTCATTAGGGTACACCCAGCTTCAGAGTGATAAGGTGAGCCTGGGTTGTTTCTGATAAATGGCCTTTGGATTGACGCTCTCCAGCTCACCCGCAGGAAGCAGAGGGGTCACCTTCTCTTCCCATCTTGACCCACCAAGCTGGAGACAGCTCTTAGAGGAGAGTTTCCTCCTTTAAGATCCTTTCTGGAGAAGAAATTAAATACCCTATTTCAAAAGAGCTTGTGAGTCATGCGTACCCGCCCTCCTGAACCGTGGGTGCCTCCGGTGGAGGTGTCGTGTGAAGGCTCAGCCGTGCCAAGCCTCTGGAAACCAGGGGGAAAACGTTCAGCTCCTGCGCCGACTTCCCCTCGCCAGGGTGCCACGACGCGCTTGTGTAACGCGCTGGCGCGATCTGATCTTGCCCCGACGCCTGCGCGCTCAGACCGAGTGTCGGGGACAAGCCTGTGGCTGTGATCCTGCCTCTGCTCCCTCCCAGGAGCCACGTCTCTTTCAGCAGAAGTGTAGAAAACCCAGCGAAGTTCCTCAAACAGGCGACGGGCAGAAGTTGTCCATGTTGTTACAAATGGTTCTTCCCTTGATGAGTCAGGTCACTGCTATTCTGGAAACCGTTAGTCCGGCACCACCGTAGCCTGATCTTAGTCGTTCAGTGGGTTGGGGGAGTGATCGCAGGGAAAATTTTAATTGCTGTGGTACCGATGCTTTTGAGATGGAGCATGTGACGAGCACGGGCAACGGCTGATTGGACGCTGATGTAGAGGAGTCAGACCTTTTCTTTTGTCTTTTTTTTACTAGTATTTGAAACGCACCACCGCCCTTGCGTGCGCAGAGGGGGAAACCCAGCTAGAGAGACATCGGCAGCGAGCGTAGGAAGTGCTGCACGAAGGGAGAAATGAAGTTTAACCCCAGGGAGGAGGAGGAGCGTGTCTGAAAATAAACAGAAGGGGCTGCGAGGATGAGATGGGGGGATGATGAGTGCCAGGGCTACGAACGTGCTGGACCACCCTGGCACCTGCTGGGGTGGAGAGCAAGAATGTCACTGGCAGGAGGTACAAAACCAGCATGTCCTTGGAAGCTGCGGTGACAGTCGTCGTCCCCGCCCCGTTGAGGCCACGTGCAGGGCGGTGGGAGATGCGATATGTTCAGCGCTGCAGCCACGCAGTAACTGCAGAGCAGAGGGGTTGGTAATTCAGACCTAAGGCAGAAGGCATGGGGGAGCTCTGTGTCTTTAGCTTAGTTTTTACTTGATTTCCTCTGACAAAACCAGTATTTTTTCCAGCCTTGTGTTTATCAGGCAGTTTTCTCTTTATAGGCTTGGCCTGTGTATATCCAAACCCCACGGCTTGTGTGCATACTCATGGCAAATGAGCATTAAAACTTTTTAAAGTGCTGTTTGGCCCATCTTTGCACAGGTAGTTAGTTAAAATGCAAATTCACTTTTGCAAGTCTGTTCTCCTCTCCCTCTCCTCCTGTTTTCCTCCGAAGCGCTCAGCCAAGAGCTTGCAGCCGCGGCTTCAGAGCACAGCATCAAACTGCAGAAGACGCCTGCGAGGTTTACAGGTGGTTACGAACTTGTTTGCGCTATTGAGACAAAATGCTAAAATCTCCTCAAAGACCTCAGCCTTTCATGCTCCCTAGTGGTTGCCTGAGGGGAATTGAAGTCCTTTGTTTCTCGAATTGAAAGTGCCCTCGTGTATCCATCCTCTCCCCAGAGCCGTTCCCTAAGAAATCCATAGTCTCCAGTCTCATAGTGACTTCTGAACCCGTGTTTTGAAGTCCTGTGTGGAAACCCATGGTTATGGTGAATCCTCAACTAGAAACTGGGAAGAAGAAAGTTGTGGCTATTTAAGAAGCTTCTTTTTTATTAATTTATGATTTTTCTTCTCCTTCCTTAGAGTGTTTCTGGATCCCAGCCCCTAGAGAACTTGGGTATTTCTGCTGCAAATACTCCTGAATCCCATCCCGCCAAGCCCTGTGGAGCACCGAGACCCGTCAATGGAGTTATTAACACGTAAGCTGCTTGCGTATTATGGGAAGAGCTTGGGTTTTATCATCTTGACAAAGTCCCATTGGAAACCAGCCTGTAGCCTGTTGGTGGATAGTAACTGGGTTGGTGACGGTATAAATGGTCTCTCTCCGAAAGAAGCTTGGGAGCGGATCATGCTGGGAAACATTTTGGAGGAGGTTGCTTGCTTGAGGTTTTCTGCTGCATTGTTTTTCTGAAAATGGTATTAAACGGAGCTGTGTTTACATGAACGAGCCCTGCAGGCAACCATGCAATGAGCGTGTTCAAAACTGTTTCTTTATGAGTATTTTTAATACACTTGCACATTGTATGATTCAAAGGTACTAGCGGCCCACTTGCAATTATTTTGCAGAAGTATCTGTAACTGCTGGCTTGCTTTTCTGGAGATATTGAGGAACCCAAATCCCATTGATTTGGGCACTAAGACTTCTCTAAGTTCTTTGTTTCTCCAGGCTGGTTTTGTTGAGTGTGTCTTGGAGGGGGTGAATGAAAACGAGTGAAAGAAATTCTCCGGCACTACCAGGGTGATTTTAGGGTTGAACCTCTTGAAAACCCTCGAACGCACGGTGCTTTTGAGCTTGCTTGGTACCTCGAGGAGGGAGGGATGCTACACCGGTGTGAGCAAGCGCAGAACGCACCGATCAGCTAACCCATGGCTACAGCTGAAACACTGCAGGCGATAACAGAGCCCTTTATATGCCTGTAGCCTTTGAACTACAGAGCCTTAGAACACAGGGCTTTAATGTTTTGCATTTTTAGAAATGAAACACTTGTAAAATATACATGAAAAGGTTGGGTAGATGAGGAGCTGCACTGGTATTTGGTAGGTGGCACGGCGTATTGATGCCGTGCTAGGGCAGGGTTACGGCGCGTGGACAAGAAACCGCTTTGTACCTACACCAGAAAGGTTAATGTTAACATCGCACCTTTCTGCTGTTGCTGCTGCGAGTTGT
The DNA here is from genome assembly GCA_013398295.1 of Chionis minor. Classification (NCBI taxonomy): domain Eukaryota; kingdom Metazoa; phylum Chordata; class Aves; order Charadriiformes; family Chionidae; genus Chionis; species Chionis minor. Next base: position 73,597 of record VZSF01007813.1, on the reverse strand, counting down.
TGGAGGTATAGTTCTCAAATATTAATCACCATCAACTTTACATCTAGGTTAAATCTTTTTTCTACAAAATTATATGTTCTCTGGCATTTAGACTCGTGAGAACCTGTTGTATCGGGGTACCCTGAACTGTAATTCTGGGGGAAGCTGAGTTCTAGGATTAAAGCTCTTGAGGGCTAGAGTGGCTTTGGGGCTTGCTCTGTGTCCAGCTTTACATGCTGGTTTTTATTCAGAACTTCCAAAGGTATTTTGTCAAAGGTTCAGTGGTGGGAGAGTGTGGCAAGTGACCAAAGTAACAGCCAAAATTAGAGTTGCCTGGAAAAAAAGCTGTTGCCTTGTGAAACTGCAATGCTTTAAACTCGGCTTACAGGGTTTGCTGAGGTCTGAGTCGTGAACCTGGCTGGTACCGCTGGGTAACGTGGGATGGCTGAATGAATAACCGTGTCTTTCTTATTCTCTTCTCTTCTCTTCTCGGGCAGTCTTCAGCCTGGCCTGGCAGAACATGCTCAGGGAGATGGCCAGGAAGCTGAGGAGCTCTTGCATAAAAAGCAACGACTGAACATGGTTTCTTCATCTTCGGATGGAACGTGTGTAGCAGCTCGCACTCGCCCGGTACTGAGCTGTAAGAAGCGACGGCTTGTTCGACCAAGCAGCATTATGCCCCTTTCCAAAAAGGTTGGTGCTCTTTGCTTTTTGGTGTGGTGTGTGTATAGAGCTAAAGCACCATGGTACGGAGCCTGGTGAGTCTGATGGTCCTGACGGAGTCCTGATGGTCCAGTCTGCTTTTGCTCTTTGCCTGAAGAGGTCTCCCTGTCTTGGGAATGTTTGTGGTTATCAAGAGGGGAAAAATAATAGAGAGGAACAGGAGGAGGGTGAGGCTTCAAAGGCTGTTGGAGAAGTAAAAGAGAAATGGAGAAGCTTTTAATTTGTAGGGAGACTGTTACTAGGTGTCACCGGGGTGGGGAGATGCTGAACCCTGATGTGGGTTTTCTTTTCTGAAAGCAGCCAGCCTGAGGTGAACTGGAGGCTGGGTAGTTCAATACGGCACTGTCTGATCAGGTGAAACAAGTTCTGAAAAGTATCAGGAAACCTTGACTCCGAGTGCAGGAATTAACACAGCCCCAGGAACTCGCTGCTACATGCTCGAGGAAAAACTACAGTTGGCTGCCCAGGTGTATGTGGGATGCAGAGGTGATAGTGTTCGCTTCCGCTCCTGAAGTTTGGAAATCGCTGAGTGACTGCTCCTGGTGTGGTTTTCTTTTTTTAATTTTTTTTATTTTATCCTCTTCTCCCTTATGCAGAATTCAGTTTAGTGGAAGCGCAGGAATGTATGAGGAAAGGCTGCGCTTCCTTCTTTTTAATTTCTCTTAGGAATGCCATAAACTGTCAGTTGGAGGATGGATAGTTAGAAATTGAGGGAATAAGGCCCCTTTTTGTGCCTGGAGCTGTCATGGTTGCAGAACCACAGATGGCAAAAATCCTCTTTACCTTTGAGTCAAAGTGTTTCCAAGCCAAACTTTACCACAATGGTTGGGGGGTTTTCACTCTGCAGGCGCTGGAGTTTTAAAGAGAAGCTCAAAAAGCAACGGTTTTTTTGAGCAAAACAGATTCTCGCTCAGCTGAGTTAGCTTTAACTGATTACTCGTTTGAGTTTTATCTGGGGTATTTCTGGTAGAGCTCTTCAGTGACTGCTTGCGAGGTCTTCAGTGATTTGGAGGTTTATGAAACTATCTCATAAGCGATGCCGACTTGAGCGCTCAGTGTTTGAAGAAGTGGCTGTTAATTCTGTGTTAGATCTTGACTGTAGTCATCAAATACGTTTGATAATCAGAGATGGTTCAGAAGAGCCGTTCCAAAGGCTGGAAACTGTGCCGGATAGCAGAGGATTTCTGTGGACTCCTCCAGTTATTTGAGGGAAAGCTGAGTGATGGCTAGGTCATGGTCCGGAAACACTGGCTCCGGTTGACCACACTCTCCCATCTAACACCAAGTGTTTGTGGATTGCTATGTCCAGGAATTACAACCAGGAGGGTTCACTTTTTCAGTCAAGATGATCCATAACTCTGCCTGCTGTTTTACAAAATCTGAAAACAGCATCACGTGAAATTTTTAAGTTGGGAGATGTCCTGTAGGAAAGCAAAGCGACTTAAAGGTGGAGCAGGTGTGTAGCCTGCATTGGGTTGGAAACTGGTCTTGGGAAACAGGATGGGAAGGGATCTCCTGCCATCACCCCCAGCTCCGCCGTGCCCCACAGCAGACTGCTTTATCCTCACACGGTGCCAGACGGTTCAGCTAAACCTCCTTAGGCAAAGCTATTTGAGTGCTTAGCTCGTCTTGCTTTTCAGACAGCAAAACCAGAAGACCCAAACTTTATAATACAAGCTGCCTTGGCTGCCATTTAAAGACATTGCCAGTAGTCCAAGTCCTGGTGTAAACTGGTCAGTTCCCCTCGTCGCTTCAGAAGCTCTCTCCGAAGTGTGAAAGTTGGTGTGGTAATTCTTAATGGGGTCACCTCGACGCTGAACACGCCACGGGTCTTTCTGGTTTTGCCCACAGGACGTGGGTAGTTTTTTTTTTTTTTTATCTTACGAATTTTTTTCCTCTCTATTTGGTGCACACGCTTCTTGAAATATGTGCCCAAAATCTGGGTGCAGCCCTCCAGCTCACACGTTAGCAATGCCGAGCAGAGCGGCAGGGTTACCTCATGCATCTTGCACAGCCATCCTGTTTGTACAGCCCTGTGGGGTGTTAATTCTCTGTAACGGCACGACACTGCTGATTCATGCTCATTTTCTGATCCATAAAAACCACCAGATCCTCTGGGCAGAACTGCTGCTCAGTCACCTCTTCCTCTTCTTCTCTGGTCACTGAAGCATCTGCTTGTTGCCTTTGCCCTCAGTGAATTAAATCTTATTTGTTTTAGATCATTTCCATCTCTTCCATCGTTCAAGCCATTAATGGGAACGTTTTGAATAATGCTAGACTCAGAACAGACTTCTTCTGCAGGATCCAGTTTGATACACCCTTCAATTTTGATGGGGAATCGTCGGCTACTTTCTTTGTGTGGGATTTACATCCAGTTCTGCATCTGCCTACAGTGGTTTCATATAAATTAAGTCTATATGAATTCTATAAATCTGTGAATTGAAAGTCTGTCCTGGCTTAGGAAACAAGGTTGAAAAACATGCTTTTTCGCTCTGTAAAGATGTCCCTGTAAGTGTCAGCTCCTGGCCCATAGTGATGGCTCTCTGACCCATCTGAACTCAAAAGGGCTTTTTTTCCCCCTCTCTGACAACTGAATTGCGCTGCCTCGTGGTTTTTATAAATGAGGTTTCAACCTAGAAAAATTAAACCCTTTTAGTCAAATTTGGTAGATGTTAAACTGTCTTTGCTGGTGAGTAGTAGTTTGCAGTTGCGTTTATGCAAAGTGAAAGCGTCCTTTTATGAGTCCAGACTAAATGAACAGGTTTTATACAAGGTATAAAAAAACCCAAACAGCTTTTAGGATGTTTTTCATGAGCTGTCAATGGGGACCGGGTGAAGAGAGCCCTTGGCCATGTTGACGCTGTTCTCTGTCCCCTTTTCCAGGTCCATCGTAACAGCCTGGTGCGATGTAGCTGTGACGTGAACCCTTCGTGTGCTCTGTGTGGCACTCGGAGCTCGACCACTCTGGAAATCCAGTATGATGCCCCTTTGCTGGAGCGCCTCTCCCAGCTGGACTCATGTATTCATCCGGTCCTGTCATTCCCAGACGGTAAGCGCAGCGGCCGTGAAGCTGCCAGAGGTATCGTCAAACTGGGTCCTGAGGTGGGTTACAAGGGATGCTTGGAGCTGCTCCGGGGCCTGCTCCTCCATCCCCAGCTTCCAGAGGAAGTGCAGATCTGCTCGGATACGACCAAGCTTGTCCATCTGGAGGGATCTTTAGGAGTAGAGCATTCACTGGAGTGGAAGGGACCAGGAAAGCGTTGTGTTAGGGAAACCTGAGCTGGAGCCTCGCGCAGGGTGGAGACACCAAGCAGCACCTGGGAGTCTGTACTGGGACCTACGTCTCAGGCTGGTGTCTTCATTGCTATAAACCACTTGAGAAATACGTGCTTCCGCAGAGTTTATTCATCTGTATGAAATTAATTTGTGGATTCGTTGAAGTCACAGGAAATTTTTTTGACCTTGTAAGGAATTGTAAATTCCTTCCACGGAAATCTTCCACAGTTCAGAGGGTCAGAAGGGATGTTCCCATTAAGACACTCGGTTTCCCTGTGTTATGGTATCAGGGTTAATCATCATTAAGAGGAATAACTAACCAACCTTGACTGTGGGGTATTCACAGATTTCATGTATAGGGACTTTTCCCAAGGGAAAGGAAGTAGTTTCCAGAGTCTTTTGCTTCCTGAGCTGCCAAATTAAATACAAGCCTGTTCTTTGAACAAAAACTATTGGCTTGCATGAGACTGGTGTGTCCATCTGTCATCTTTTTCCTCTCATCACAAAATACAGGACCACAAATTATAGAAACTGGTCCTTTTATCGGAGAGCAGTGAATAGATCGTAGTGGTTCCTTTCCTTGTAGGAGTACCTGGCTGCTTGAGGTGCAAAACACCACTGGTGATGCTGGGAGGAAGGAGTGTGTCCCCACTGCAAGTGGGGATGCAAAGTGCTTGGTCCGGGTTAAGATACTGGGCTAATGTGTGCATTTGAGTCTAAATTCCAGCTTTGCGCAGACTTTGTGCAGCAGTAGGAAATGCATGGAGTGTCTGGGAACAATTAATCTGGCATCTTTCACTAGCACTATATTTAAAACAGACTGAAATAGTAAATTGGTGCTATTTTTAAAGAGTAAATCCCCACGCCCCTCCAAAGACACATCTCTGTTAAGGAATGCGAAAGGAACTTAATGCACTGAATTCCTGAAGCAGAAATTTATTTCCTGATTTCACAGCACTTGTCAGCCTCTGTCTGTAGTGTTTAATATCCTAGGAAGCGGTGAGAAAACCTGTTGTGTACGGTTGCAGCATGGCCACCAGGCAAATTATCTCACCCCATATTCACTTTCTGTTTTCTTAGGGTCAGCTGCAGGCAGCTCACGTGATAAAAGAGCCATTGCGGCTGCATGAGATTAAAAACTTTGTTTTTAAAACTATACAGCGTAAAGCTTAAAGCATCTATACAGAAATATCCATTCCTCCCCTCCCTGCCTGGGATTAACTTTGATTGTTCGTTAATGCTTAACGTAGTTTTGCTAGGGTTGTTTTTTGAGGGCAGGGATGCTTTTCTATCCAAACATAAAGCTGGGTAGCGTGTTCAGGGAGGGAAATTGCTCTGTCTGGTGGTGTTTGTCTGCATCGAGGTGTCTCCCTGCCCGTGCGTGTTAATCCAGGTTGCTGGTGGTGCTTCTCCGTGATGATTTTGGGGGCTCACCTCGGAAGCCAGCTGGCTGGGTGGAGGGGCAGAGGCTCAACTAAGCCTTCCTGGAGGAGCTGGTTAGATGGAGCCTTCCCTGCGAGCTGTGAGCATGTGCTGGCTTTCGCTTTGAGCCCGTCTCTCCGGGGCTCCGCCGGTGCCAGCAGCCGGGGATCTCCGTGCAGTTTGCCAAGGGCAAAATTGCCAGGCTCCACAGGAGGAAAAAGATCATTTATCCTTCTGGCAAGGGCACCGCGGCTTTTAACCCCTTGCACTTGCGCTTCGTAAGCGCTTTGTCCCCTTCCTTTCAGTGTTTTGTTTTGTGGCGGTGTGGGTTTTTGGTGGGTTTTTTTTTTTTTTTTTTCTTCTTCTGGTTCATCTGATTTCTCGCTGGGAATTTTCAGATGATGTAATAACCTTGGTGGGGAGGATGAGAGCCGGGGCTCGGGGCTCCGTGCGGTTGCCATCTGCCGGTCCCCGGGAGGCCTGCACCGCTCGGCCGAGGAGGAGCGACGGTGTCACTTGCTGCACAGACTCTGGTGCAACCACTGCTGACGGCAGGGCAGTGACAAGCCAGCAAATAATTCATTTTCTGCTGACGCGGGTTTTCGTCTTGCATTTTTTTTCCCCTCCCTCTGACCTGCCTCCGCCTTTCACAGATGTGTGGGCTGCTGGGGTGGGATGAATTTTCAGGAGAAAGCAAAAGATTAGCAAAGAGAAGAGGCCATTTTCCCAAAGCCCGACCACTTCAACACGGCGATGTTGCAGCCTCGCTGGCAGCAGTGTCCTTAAAGGACAGGCTTGGCCCCTCTCTGTTCTTTGGGACGTGTCTCCACAGAGCAGGAGCAGTGACCAAAGAGCTGCCATTGCACTCTTAGCAAAAGGATGAGGCTAAAGCAGAGCTTTAACCATCAAGGTACTTGAAATGCGGCTGTCCTGGCTTTTTCCTGAGAGTCAGGTTCCCCCTGTTAATAACAGCCGACTACAGCTCCTGCTCTGCCAAGCTCTCTCCGTCCTCTTTGCCTGCCCGGATCTGCTGGGGCTTTCCAGTCCCTGCAGTTGGTGGGGAAATTTTGGAGCGGTTCCAATACCGGCCGTTGAGATTACCGACAGGTCTTGAATCTCTTCCGCTTGCCCGTTGAGATTATCTAGCCAGAGTTTTGAAATCCCACGGCAGCTCCTAATTGCCTCCGCTTCCCCGCTGCAGAACGAGGGGCTTTATTCCTCATGCGGGGCCTGGGAAGGTTCATCTCTGCTCATGCTTTGAAGTCCCTGTGAAAATGCCACGTGGGCTGGAGGGATGTGGAGGGGGGATGTTTGTGCTACTGGTGCTCATCTTAGTGCTTTTAACCCCTAGGGTGGGCTTGCACTGGGCTGCCTGTCCTTCTGGTCTGTAGCAAATGGGTGGCATGTCACACCACGAGTGCTGGTGGATAATCATCTACGAGTGTAGTTGGAGAAAATAAATTAGTGTCTCAGTAGTTCTCCTGTTAACACTTAAAAGTTTTCATGCTTTTCCAAAGTAGGATTTTGACCCTCGGGCATAAAAAAGAGAGCTGGGGTCTGGGAGGAGACTTGGGCAGCAGTATTTGGTGATCACATCTGAAGTTTGAAGCTGAGTATGAAAGTAAGGCTTATTTTGGGGATTTCTGAGGCTGGAGTAGTTTGCTGCTCTGGTTAGTGGTTTTCATAGTCTATCTTAGCCTATCCGCACAAGAAATACACAGAATAATCTTATTAGTGTTCTGTCTAAGGTCAGGAGTGCACGTCTGTACGGGATTTGGGTGAAACGAAGCTTGAGGAATGTGACCAAAAGTAGTGTCTGCCAAACTTAACCACAGTACAAGCACGCGTGTGCTCGTTGTGAGACAGCAGGATTAAATAGGGACAGGTACTCTGGATTACAGTGATCTGGGGTACGCACAGAAACTTCAGGCTTGAAATGCATCAGTTACCCAGATAATCAGCCGTCAGTTTGCCTGCTCCCGGCGAGCAGCGGTACTTCTGCTGGCTGCACCTCTGAGATGTGCCCACTTACACGGCTTTCGCGAGATGATTGAGGTGCCACATCAGGTAGATTAACTTCATACAGTACTTGTTTGGCTTTTGGCTTGACCTGAAATTGAGCATTTGAGCTGAATTTCTCTCTTCCAGCCCGTCCCTCTGTAGGTTTGATGTGCTGAGATATCTCAGATTCCTGGAAGTCGGATGTGAGGTAGCAGAATTGAGCGTGGCAGTATGTGAGGTACCTTCAGTGGTAAAGACACATGGTTTTTCTGACAAAGTCTTCATTCTTCCTGTTGTGAATCCCATAGGAATGTCCTTGTCTCAGAGAGCTTCAGTTTAGAAATGTTGGGTCCTGACGTTGCAGGTGCTCCCTGAAAGTGAGGAAGGCACAGGCAAGCCTAAGTTTTACAGTCAGCCGATGCCTGTATGTTTGTCGAGGGGGACTGGGAGAGGATTATGGTGCCGCAGCTTTCTGGTGCGTAATTTAGTTAATTGGACTGCTGTGTTCCCTGTCCCTCTGCAGATGTGCCGACGAGCCTGCACTTCCAGAGCATGTTGAAGTCCCAGTGGCAGAACAAACCCTACGAGAAAATCAAACCTCCCAAAAAGCTCTCGCTCAAGCACAGAGCCCCCATGCCTACCAGCAGCCTGTCTGACCCTGCTCGCAAGGACCGCCACAAGCTGGTGAATTCGTTCTTCACTGCAGCCAGTAAGTGTCCTCCCTGCCTCCGCCGCACACGCAAACATTGCCTGATTTTGTACCCAACAGCCATGCGATCCGGGAGGAGAGAGGAGGAGGATGCCCTTCAAATTCAGCTCTCGGGGATGAGGCCATGGTATCGCGGGCTGGGGCTGAAGGTGAAGCGTGTGCAGGTTGTGAAGTTCAGGCTGGTCTCAGTTCGTAGGGACCTGGTTTTGCTCAGGCTGACGTTGTGCTCATGCTGTCACGGGCTGTACTACAGCTCGTTCTGCTCGGAGCACGTCTCTCCAGCGCCCTGATGGTGCTGAGCCCAACCTGTCTGGATTTATGGAGCTGGGAAACTCTGCCCGAGTCTCCTGTGCCAACAGAAAGAGAGGTGAAAACTGGCGTTTCATAGCTCTTTCTCTGTTCCCCTCCTCAGAGCGCTCACATCAAAAAATCCAACCAGACAAGGCACACAGGCCGCCTTTAGACGATTTTACGGCCGTGTCCAAGGCCGAGAGAGCGCCAGAGCGCTCGCTTGTCCAGCCTCCTGCCTATGACAAAAAGCGATTGCGAGACTGCTCGTCTGAGAGGAGTGAAGGTAGGCTCCCACGGCCCGGTCTCTCGGGGGGAGCTTGGGCTTTGCTGCATATCCAGCCTCTCTCCCCCTTTGGCCTCGGAGAAGGGGGCCCGCACTGCTTCTGGGCCTGGTCGCCACCGCAGCGATGCCTCATGTGCTCTAACTGCTTCTTTCCCCAGGGCCTCTCAAGCTGGCAGCCTCCGTCAGAAGGTGCTTCTCTTTCACGCAAAGTACTCCTCAGCGCTGGCCGTTTCTGGTGCACACGGTCCTTCTCTGTGCAGCACCAACAATCCTCCCACCTTGGTTCGTTTTGCTAATGTGGTTCTTCGTTTTCTCCCACCCTCCTTGTGTAGTGTTGAAGCATCACACGGACGTCAGTGGCCCAAGCTACTTGTCAGCAGCTGCGACCCCCACACCTCACAGCCCCATAGCGCGGCAACTGTCCACCTCCTCGGAAGGCTCCGCTCCTGCCAGCGCGAGTTCACAGGGCGCCTCCAGCACAGCTGTAAGTATCTCCTGCCTTTCTGGAGAGGTTTCTGGGCTCAGCTCCACCATGGGTGCTCAGCTCCACCGTGGGTGCTCAGCTCCACCGTGGGTGCTCAGCTCCACCATGGAGGCTCAGCTCCGCCACGGAGGCTCAGCTCCGCCACGGGGGCTCAGCTCCACCGTAGGGGCTCAGCTCCACCGTAGGGGCTCAGCTCCACCGTGGAGGCTCAGCTCCACCGTGGGTGCTCAGCTCCACCACAGAGGCTCAGCTCCACCACGGGGGCTCAGCTCCACCGTAGGGGCTCAGCTCCACCGTGGAGGCTCAGCTCCACCATGGAGGCTCAGCTTTTGAGCATCGTGGACATGGGAGTGCTCAGCATTTCTCTTACCATGCTGGACCCATTAGATCCAGCTGATGGGAGGAGTGCTGGCCCTCTTTCTTACTCTAACTTTGGGTCTGCTGGGCTTCCTGGATTGACGTTGGCTGCGTAGGGAGCCACCGGGCTGCGCTATAGCTTTGGTATCAGCTCAGTAACTGCTGCTGGTAAATGTTCCTGTTCTCAGTAGTCCCCTGGCTTTGCTCCACATCTGGGTTTTGGTTTCTGAAGCCGTCTGCGGATGCCAGGAAGAGCTGAGCACCAGCAGTGTGCTGCTGCTGGTACAGTAGCACTTCCGCTGCCATGGCTTCTCCCTTCGTGGCCTCGGTGGCACTGGGCTGTAAATGGGATCGGGGCCAAGTCACAGGGCGGTGGTATGGCAGTGGTGGTTGGGATCTTAACATTCAGCTGTACGCAAGGTTCAGCTTAACTTGTCCTGTCTTCTGAGACACACTCAGCCTCCCAAAATGCTAAAGGATGACAGGGTTTGGGGCCTGTGAAGCTGTGTCTAAAAGCCGTCAGTGAGCAGGACCTTAACTCCCTCCCGCTGGGCGCTGGGACAGATCGATGACACAGCTCCTCTGCCAGATGTCATCCATCCTCCCAGCGCCTGACCCGCATTAACAGAAACCCTCAATTAAAGCACAGAATTCTGCTGAACTCCTCAGTGTCCCGGTGAAGGACCTGGCCTCTGTCTGCCCACTCCAGTTAGTAGTTTGTGCCACAGCCAAAGCTGGATGTGACCAAGGGGTAACAGCAGATTTCCTCAAACCCTGATGGTGAAACCAGGGTGGTTAAGAGGCATCTGTCCATGGCAGAGCTGAGAGCACCGCTTCCACCTCAACCTTCTGTGCCCTTGTCCTTGCTCCGAGCGTGTTGCTCTAGGGGTTGCCAGGTGCCAGACGGATTCCTGCACCGCAGAGTTTGCTGTTGCATCATCTGCTGTGACATCAGTGAGGCCATCACAGGGTGTCTGAAGAACCCAACAAGCAGTAGTAGTTTAGCTTGAATGTGCTGGGGGTTTTGGAGAAGAGGACAGCTCTTCTCTGTCAAGAGAACACTCTAGTGTGTCAAGATGACATTTCCTTGTGCTTCACACACACACGTTGGTCGTCTTTTGGTGCTTTTTCTGCTGCTCTTTCACAAGCTTTCTCAGAAAAGTGAGATGAAGTGTCTTCCCTTCAGCAGCCAAGTCCTACACTGGGGGCACCCGGGGTCTGGTCTCTGGGCTCGAGGGTCCAAGTCCTCAGTTGAAGCGTCCCAGTCTGGCGCAGGTTTGCGTGTGCTCCCCAGCTGGTGGGTCAGGCCTCACTGTTGACAGTGACATGTTGGAATTTCCTTGCTGCCGTGGCAATAGTTGCCCACCCACTCTGTCCTCATCCGCCATCACGCGAGTCCCGGCGTCTGCCTCTGGCAGGTCCCTGGCAGTTGGGTTTCCACATGTTTTTACATTACAAGCTGCAGGGATCAAAGAAGATGGAGAAAATGGTAAATTGCAGGTGACTCCGTCAGGAAGACGGGCCGTTTGCCTGTCAAGCCGATCCATGTCACTACCAGCAGTGCTGCTGTCACAGGTTTGGGGGAGGTTTTTGGATAGGCAGATGGTAGGAGCGCACCCAGCGTTCAACCAGGTTTAAATAGATAAGTGTGGAGCTTATTTCTGTCTTTGAAAATCTATTTCAGTCAAAAGCGCGATCCAGATGGAAGCTGTTAGGCTCTTAGTACAGCTGTCAAAACCCGAGATGAACTCCCATCTGACGCCTTCACGTTCCTCCTCTGTCGTGGTGTCACCTGTGGTGGGTCCAGACCCCTGCAGGGACACGAGCACAGGGGCTGTTTCCAAACAGGATGGTTCTTCCCTCTTCCCTGATGGTCTCGCTACTTTCTTTTCTTTTATATGAGAGGGTTTTTTTCCTGCTGGGTCAGTTTATCAGCCGGATCGATCTCTTGATGTGCCAGGCTGTGCAGCAGCTGGTGCCAGGGTGGAGATGGTGGCAGGAGCTCAGCAGCCCTTGCTCACCTCACTTCCTTGCCTGCAGGACCACTGCAGCCCTTACCCTTGTTAATACCTTCCAAGCTAAGGATTTTTGGTTGGGATGAGGACTTCCAGCAAGCAGTAGGTGAACTCCCTTCTGATGCAAATTGCTGTTAGTTCTGGAGTCTCCACAGGTTGTATGAGGCTGTTTCCCACGAGGCCACATCATTTTTCCATCAATAACTTCACATGACAACATCTGCAACCCTTTCTCACATGGTTCTTGTCCCTGTGTTACAGCAGCCAAGGAGGAGGAGAGGCGAAAGTTCATTTGATATTAACAATATTGTCATCCCAATGTCCGTTGCTGCAACGACTCGTGTGGAGAAACTGCAGTACAAAGAGATCCTCACACCCAGGTACGTGCCTGATCCCTGGCTCCAGCGGGGTTTTCACATCCCAGACTTCTGCTGTGGAAATGTCTTGGCAGACGTTCAGCCTGGCCTAGGGCTTTGCTCCCAGTGGCTGCTGGTGCTGGTGGGGAACGGGCTTGCTTTCTTCTTCCTTGGAAGTTTGGAAAACTTCTGGTCGTACCCTTGCTGCAACTTGCTGCGTTAGGGAATATGTTGCCCGAGTGTCCCTCGTGCGTGAAAGGCAGCTGCCCTGCTCAGGTCTCTGTGCAATCTAAAGTCATCCTGCTCGTCCGCTGTCCTGCTGCGAAGCTGCTGAGGACGTTGAGCCAAAAGTCCTGGTGGCTTCCCAGCCTTGCACGTGTCTGGCTGGGCGCTGGGTGCTGGGTCTGGGTTAGTGCTGCCGTGCAGGAGGGCCATTCCCTCGGGTCACACCGGCCCAGGAGAAGCCCTCCCGTGCCTGGGCGGTGGTGGGAATCAGAAGTTTTCCCTGCCCGATCCGCGTGCAGGGAGGTGACCTGTCAGCCTGTGTGGGGATGTTCTTGGAGTAACACCACGGATCAGCTCGGTTGCTGGGTTTCGCACCTGAACGCTCGGTGGGAGCGTGCCAACGTGCTGCAGCACCGGTGCAGCTTCTTCATCCGAACTGCCCGGCTTCCAGTCCTTTTCCCTCCCCGTCTCTTTTCCAGTTCTACCTCCTCCTTTCTGCTGGTCCTACATGCTCTTCCCAGACTCCGTTCAGAGCAGGGCAGGGAAGGAGCCTGTCGCTGAGTCAGAGGAAGAGGAGGAAATGCTGCAGCATCTGCTTTGCTTCCTCTGCCCTTGGCTTCAGCCATGCTGCCAGACCAGTGCCGGGAGCTGGGCGGGGAGGCAGAGAGGAAGGGCCGCAGCGGGAGGACGCTGGTAGCTTCGCTCCCCATTCCTTGCCCTCCCAACGTGGAAGGACGTCTCCCGCCTGTCCCCCGGGGTTACGCGCAGTGGGTGCGAACCCATGGCAAAAAGACGTGCTCAAAATGGAGCGGGCTAACAGGGGAGGGGGAGAAACCATCATCTGATAGCACAGGAGGGATTTTGGTAGACAAACGGGTCCACTTGGCTTAAAACTGAGCCTGAATATGTTTCTCAGCGTGGCAGGCTTGTGTTTTTTCTTCCCCAAATCACAGTGTTGGTGGGTGCAGGGCATGTGGTGCTGTGCCTGGGGTTGACTATCCTCTGATGTGTGTGTTGCAGCTGGCGTGAAGTGGATATCGGCGCTCTGAAAGCGAACCCTGATGAAGACAACGAGGAGGTAAGAAGGGTTTTCTTTCCGAGTTTGACGTGGGATGGGGTTGGTAGCAACTGAACAGCGTCCACAGAGGACTCCGGAAGGGAGTGGACACGGGGACCTCAGCAGGGAGGTGCGGAATCTCTTCCTTTTTTGCAACAAAATGCACGATTGGCCTTGCAGAAACCAGCCTGGTGGTGGTTCCTTTTCAGGAAGGGCGTGACTAGGCAGAAGTTGGATTAACTGGCTGGGTACAGCTGAGTCTGAGGTCCGATGGCTGTCAGGAGACCTCTCTGGGCAGCAATCTTTTTATGGAATAGTCCAATCAAGAAATCATGACCAGCCACGCTGCTGTAGTTATTATTTTAGTGAAACTGATTATGATGGAATTTCCTGAAACCTGTGTGTGAGCGCTTTCACTCTGGGATATGCACTTCCCTTTGGTGTTCAGTTTTTAATCTCTTTCTAAGCCATGCAGACTCAGTTTAACAAGGTGCGTGCGCTCGCACCCACTGATAGCATCTGCCTCCCCCCAGATATAAATGTTTGTTTAAATTCATGCTGTAGCTGATGCTGGGAAAACTGCACGTTAGATGCACGTTCAATAAAGCGAGCTCTGACCAAGCCCTGTACCCTTCCCTTCCCAGATCGAGGACTTGTCTGATTCGGCCTTCACTGCTCGGCACGGCAAGTGTGAAGAGATGGAGCGGGCCCGGTGGCTTTGGAGCACGAGCATGCCCCCGCAGCGGCGGGGCAGCAGGTACGCCTGCCGGCACGGTTCCTCACCACTGCCCCGGTGCACCAGCAGTGCTGGAATGCAGAGAGGATGCAGCGGGTTTCTCTTGGCCAACGTGTCCTTCCCAACGGAGTGGGACGTTCTTGGGAGCAGGTTGGCCGATCCATAAAAATGGTTAAAAGCTTGCACTGGTGTCGGAAAGTTTGATCACCGTCCACAAGAGCAGGTTGAGGAGCCCTTGTAGGAGTGGGGCGTAGTCTTCCTTAGGTGGGGGTGACGTTACGCACCGGTTAAACCGCAGACAAGCAGCTTTTGCACTGTCTGTTTGGATTCTGCTTTCTCAAGCACTTGCACTGCTCCGGAAGCGGGGAGGCTGGTGCGCCAGCTCGGGAGTCCAGAGGAAACCAAAAGGGCTGAGATGGGCGACCTGCGCGCAGGAACGAGGACTTGGTGGCTCTCTCTTGGTGTCTCATCTCTGCTCGGTGGCTTCTGCTCCGTTTATATACGTGTCCTTGCGTTCCTCTCATCACTTGACACTTGGTTCCCTTCCTGCGGTGTCTTTGTGTGAGTAGGTGTCTAGAACCACACACGGTTTCCAGCTCTTGAGCTCATTGTGAACCAGCATAAGGAGAGATTCGGTCTTCTCCGTTGGATTTCCCATGCTTCCTTTGGTTTTGAACCGCTCTGTGCTTGGGCAGAAACGCTTGCTGATCTACAGCTGCACGCAAACGCGCACCCGGCCGTCTTGGTCTGGCTGTGGTTTCAGTTTAGCCGTGTCAGCTGTGCACGATCGTGCAAGGTTATTTCTGCAAGAATTGCAAATGCAAAGGTGGCGTTTGTCAAACCCCATTTGTGCCGCTGCCGCCCCGTTTCATCCGCAGCTGCGTTTCCCGGTGCTGGTGGAGTGTGGGTCATTTTGGTGTTTCTTTGCAACCTTCCTCAGCCGGTTTCTCACATCTGACAGCACTTCATAACTTTGTTTCTCTAAAGTCCCTTTTATAAGGTTGTTGGTGAAAGATGCTGTGTTGAGGTCCTGGCTTGGTCATTGAGCTGAATTCAAACTTCATCTCATGGGTTTAGGAACGCTGCTGGGAAAGGTCTTCCAGAGGTCTCTGGTCCAGCCTTCCTGCAGGGCTGTTGCCAGCAGAAGACCAGGTTGGCCGTGGCTTTGTCTGGCCACGGCGTGAACACCTCCAAGGATGGAGATTCCCCCAGAGCTGGGGAATCCCAGTGCAGCTCCCCAGCAAGGAGAGGTGGGGAGGGAGGGAGGGAGGGAGGGATGGATGGATGGGTGGATGGATGGATGGATGGATGGATGGATGGATGGATGGATGGATGGAAGGAAGGAAGGATGGATGGAAGGATGGAAGGAAGTGTCCCTGCTCCGCTGGCCATATTCCTCGGCACAACCCAGGACAATCCTTGCTCAGTCCCTCAGTTCCCATCCTGGGGTTGTTCTCGGCAGCTGCTTTAGTCTTTGGAAATGGCTGGAGCCCCTCAGGGCCTGGTGACTCCTTGGCGCTGTGATTCAGCCAGTGCCTCGCTCCTTGCCTGTGAAACACCCGGGCAAGGTAATAACCAGTGAACGCTGGGGTGAACTTGCTTGGTTTCCCTTAAATGTCATTCTCGTCATCACCTGCTCCAGCAGATCTGCTGAGCGTCCTGTGGTCTTCCTGCCTCACGTACGGAGCGGAACGGTTTGGTTTTTTCCTGTAGCGGCTTTTAAATTGCATCTTGACTCAGCACATCAACTCCATCCAGCTCGCTGCAGAGGTGGCTGGTTTTTCAGTCTGATTGGGGCTGAGTTTGTGTGTTCTGGTGAACACTTTGGCCAAGGTAGATTTTGGAATCTGATCCTTGGGAGCCCTTGATTGCTCTTGTGGTTCATCTTGAAGAGCTGCACACAGATGTGGGGACTCCCGTTAGGTTTCTCCATTTGTGGCCTGTGGGTCTTTCATCTAGGAACCTGTGTAGGTGCTCGAACTTTCTTAATTCTTGCTTAAATCTTCCGAAGTTCAGGGGTTTTACAGTGCTGCTCCTACACCCAGCTCTTGAACTTGCTGCGTTTTCAGCGTTACCGATTGACTGTGCTTGGCTCTTGAACTGCCTGGTGCCACCTGGCACGTGGATGGTGGAAACGCTTGGAGAAAGCGATTCCAAAGTGTCTGATTTCATTGGGTGGTTTCTCACCGTGGTATTTGTGCAGGACCCGCAGCGCAGGAGGCGCGTGGGACACGTAACCTTAGGAGAGCAGCGCCAGTGGTGCAGAGCTGCAAAGGGACGGTGGAGGTGGGACAAAGAGGAGTTCAACCTCTGGGCTGCGGCGTTCCCCGTCGTAGGCAGCTCCCAAGGAGGGGGCGGTGGATGGGATCGGAAGGTGGCATCAGGGGGCAGCGAGCGGCCTGGGCCCCGGTAGCGGTGGGAGTGCAGCTGGGAGTGGACCTGGGCTCTCAAACCTGTTCCTGTCTCAGGTCTTACAGATCGACGGACGGACGGACGACCCCCCAGCTGGGCAACCCCTCGACTCCCCAGCCGGCGTCCCCTGACGTGGGCAACTGCCATTCCCATTCAGAGCTGCCCCACACCCACTCGCCGCGCAGCCCCATCAGCCCCGAACTGCTCTCTGCCCCCCTCACCCCCCTCTCCCGTGACTCCATGCGGCTCCTGTCCAGCGAGGACACCCGGTGTTCCACGCCCGAGGCCGGCCTGGATGAGCAGGTGGGTGCCGGCTCCGGTTGCGGCCGTTTCCTCTAGTTTTGATCCCGGATGCTGGCGGGAAGGTCGGAGTGCTGCCTGTCGCTGCGTCACTGCAGTGACCGCTGCAGACGGGTGTAAGAGCGTGGCCAGCAGGTGGAGGGGGGTCACCCTCCCCCCATCTGCTCTGCCCTGCTGAGGCCACAACTCCTGTCCTGTGTCCCGCGCTGGGCTGCCCAGTTTAAGAGGGACAGGGAACTGCTGGAGAGGGGACAGCAAGGGGCTCTGAAGATGGTCAGGGGGCTGGAACATCTTTCTTACGAGGAAAGGCTGAGGGAGTTGGGTCGTTTTAGTCTAGAGAAGAGCAGACTGAGGGGAGATCTCATCAATGCTTACAAATCCTTCAAGGGAGGGGACCAGGAGGAGGGGGCCAGGCTTTTTTTGGTGGTGCCCAGCGATAGGACAAGAGGGAACGGGCACAAACTTGACCATAGGAAGTTCCATCTGAACATGAGGAGGAACTTCTTTCCTTTGAGGGTGGCAGAGCCCTGGCACAGGCTGCCCAGAGAGGTGGTGGAGTCTCCCACTCTGGAGACATTCCCAACCCGCCTGGACACCATCCTGGGCCCCCTGCTGTGGGTGGACCTGCTCTGGCAGGGGGTTGGACTGGATGATCTCCAGAGGTCCCTTCCAGTCCCAGGGATTCTGTGATTCTAAGGGTAACTCTGATGCTTTAACTTGGCTGGTTTATCCCCCTTGCTGTGGGGAGACAGCTTGGGAGCTGGCATGTGGGAAATTCTGTCCAAAAGCTTGGCTGTCGGGCACCGGCAGCAGGATGCTTTTCCAGCGGTTGGTTCGGTTGGAGGCTGCCGCGTCCTCGCTGCGTGCGCTAAAGCTTTTTCCGTGCCCTGTCACCGAGGCTGGGCTGAGCCCGAGGCTGGCCCAGCACCATGGAGCTGCCTGGGCCGACGGCCGCTGCGGACAACTGGAGTCGCGCACGGAAGGGGGAGCAGAATGGCTTTTCCGGAGGATTTTCCATAGCCTGATGTCTCTTCCCTTTAGGCTGTGCAGCCCTGGGAGCGACGCACCTTCCCACTCTCGTACGATCCCAGGACAGAGTGCGAGGACCAATCTGACCCCCAAGACCGGTCGTCGCGCTGCACCCGGCGCACATCGGGCAGTAAATCCTCCCGGGAGACCGATGGCACTTCCGCTTTGCCCAACCTGGCCAGCCTCAAGAGCCGAACCCCCCTGGCGACACCCTCCTCCTCCTCCTCCTGCTCCTCCTCCTCCTCCTC